>JBBBDQ010000714.1:1950000-2550000 GCA_037127315.1 Ascarosepion bandense
TTATCTTTAATTGCTTGTAGAGACAAACTATAGGTGAGACAATGTACATGTGGTGCGATAAATAATTCTTCTTTGTTACACTGTACAAATGTTTATGTGGATAAAGATAACGATGCACACACTCCTAGAAAAAGATATACTCCATGATTTTGATTTTTATCTTTTAGAAAAATGTTTTCTTGTTCACTAATATTTTTTCAGGATTAGCATAAGTTGCTCTAAGATATAAAGATATAAATAATGTTTTGATTCCTTAGGTTCAGTGTTAAAAAAATTAAAATATAAACTCATATTACTGATGGTGGAAATTCAAAACAACAAATCTTTCCCAGCCAGTATCCTCCTCCTCTCTCTCTCTCTCTCTCTATATATATATATATATATGTAATGATAAAATTAGCTGTTCCTTTATATAGAAACATTTGGAATTCATTGACTGAATTCATTCACATTCTACTTTCAGTTGCATTCTTTTCTCTCAAAACAATTATTCAGAAAAATAGTTTTCTCAAGTCTGCTAATTGTTAGTGGATGCATGGGTGGAGTAATGTATAGTGGCTCAGAATTAAAAATTGACAAAATAAATTTGAATTCAAGTCAGGTTAATTACTTAATTAATCATACAGTCAAATACTCTTGAGAAAGGTATGAATCAATCCCTCAGCCATAGGTTAAATAGTAGAACTTATTTTAGTTCGAACTAGCAAATGTAGCATTCTGACTTCAAGACAGACCAGAAATAAGTCAAATGAATCCACTCTATTATACTGTTATTTCTAACAAAGCTGATACAATGATAATCACTACAGAAATTTGAATTGGTAGCTTAATTACAAATTCTTCTCAAGACATTATATTTGAACTAGTGTCTTTGAGAACAACATGAATCCATCTCTTCTGGCCCAGTTATTGGTAAAATAGCAGAGTAGATTGGGCTCTCTAGCCTTTTGAGGGAGTCAGAAGTCTAGAACAACAACTTTGAACTGAAAACTGTAGAATCCATTCCACTACATTTCCCAAAAACAGTCACTGTGATTCAAAAATTGCAGATATTACGGAAAGGAAGTTGTGGAGAGCCATAATGACTCATATGAATTTTAAATTTTATTAAATCCTTGAAATATATATTTCTCCAATAATTATCATTGAATTTTGCCATAGTGTTAGTTTTTTCAGTACAACATTGTCATAACAAAAACACTGTCAGTACAAGGGAGATAATTTTCAATAGAAAAATTTTTAAAAAAATATGCAATTTCATTTAAAAAATGCTTTATATTTTATAGACAATTCTAAAAAGTAAATATTCAGCCTTATAGCTGCGATATTAAATGTAATGTGTGTTCCTTTGGTTATTCTTATACATGCACTTCTTACCCCTCACTTACAATAACCTCCCTCAGTAACATTCTACCTGATGTGGCACTTGGGCAAACTAAAGTCCAAAAAAAAAAATCATAAAAATTCTTTTCAAAGGGGCATACATTATATGAGAGAAATTTTCGATCAGAATTAAATTAATGATGAGGAAGACTATTAAACACTAAAGTAATATTTGGCTAATTTTGCTGGTGACAGAAAAAGTAACCCTAATTCTGCTTATGGCTCCTTTAAATACATAGTAGTAGTTATCTTTGACCTTGTTTAAGTGGCCTAGGATATTTGGAGCTTTCACTGGTTTCTACTGATAAGATAGAGCAAAGAGATCATCTCACATCTCAACACAGTAATTTGCAGACCACATTATACATAAAATATGAGCAAAATAGGAAAGGGGTGTACATGGTATATGAATTTAGGCTACATTAATATATATGCTTATAATAAGCTTGTATAAAAGAGTTTGTAAAACTTGAAGCTCTGCAGTTTCAATTTATACTTTCATAAAGACTGACTTGAAAAAACACAACAGTCTACTTTTATACTTGTTTTATATCAATAGATTAAAGCTAAATAAGTTAAATGTATGCCTTCTCTCTCTCACACACACACACACAGACATATATATATATATATATATATATATATATATATATATATATATATATATATAGATAAGTAAATGAAAAAACAAATTTTGATAGCTCCAATACAACATTAACTTTATCTGACCAGATGACCAACTCTCATATATTTTTATGAACTGGTCAGCTATGAAATTTTGATTGAAAAAAAAGCATTGTTGTCCAGCATTTATAGAATTTCAACTGTCTGACTTATTGACATTAATTTCCTACAATCTGAAGACGACAGTATGATTAGGATTCAAGACACCACTATCTGTGCCTAAACTAACTTATATATGCAGATACATATTGTTAAGGATATAAGATGATATGATAACACTTAGATTAATATATGAGTATCTGACACAAGAAGTTTTAATCCTGACCAATAAAAAGTTTGAATGTCTAAAACTAGGAAATTAGATTCTGAAATGAGAGTTCTTAAGGTCTGTACATCAAATAAGAAAAAAAAGAAAAAAGTGATTTGATAGTTTCTGTGAAAGAAAGTTAAGAAAAGTTATTATTTTGTTAATACAGGCTCCATTATTCAAATAAATTAGCCCATAATACATATTATTAAAATCTCCATACATGAAGCAAAGTTAAAAAAAATAAATAGGTGAAGTCACTCAGATCTCAATCAGATGAAATGGCATAAAATATGCGACCAAATTTAGTCAATCATTCTTTGCTGTTAAAGTAGTTTGCATATTAAATGTGACTGGTAAATATCATGGCTGCTTGTCTCACTAATTATTGCTTTTTTTTTGTTTATCTATATTGTCTTTTATATTATCTATATTTTCAAAGAGTTGATAATTTCATAGTCATCTTTTCTGCTAAAAGATTTATACAAAAAACGAACATCACAAGCAAACCTAGAATATGAAAATGGTACAGTTTCGCACCCTCTTCACAAAAGAATATATAATAGCCCACTCATAAATTGCTTTGATAAAATTATAAAATCATATAATCTGTTTAAAACAGTGATGGTCATTGTCAAATCCATGAAGAAAGGAATAAAAATGATTATAGAAATATTCTGGGAATTTCTATAATCTAAGCACTTAATCATTAGAACCTTGAATGAGTTCTTGTTGATTTTTCGTGAAAAGTGATGTTTTATTTACAAAAATTAGTAAGAAACCTGTCACTGAAATTATTGTCCATTGCTAGATACTAGTTTTTCCCATCTTTCTGTTTGCATTTGAATTCCACATCGAAAAAACAATAGGTCTTTTGAGGATAACCATGAGTCAACCCATTTCTTGGCATCTTCATAAGTATATAAGTGCTGCTCAACAAGGCCATGTACCTTCAATCGGAACAAGTGATAATCAGACAGGGTAGTATCTGGTGACTATGGCAGGTGGGGTAGGACTTTTCATTTAATCATTTCCAAGTAGGTTTTCATTCGTTTTGCAACATGTGGTCTAGCATTCTTATGTTGCAAAATCACTTTGTCATGTCTCTGCTTGTACAGCAGTTGTTTTTTCTTCAATGCTTGGCTCAAATGCATTAATTGTAGTCACTAGTGATCTCCTGTGATGGTTTTGGTCAGTTTAAGCAGCTCAGAATAAACTACACTCAGCTGATCCCACCAAATGCAGAGTAGAAGATTCAAACCATGGATATTTGGCTTTGCAGCCAATGTTAATGCATAGCTGGGCTTATCCCACAATTAGAGCATTCTTTATCTTCAACATCAAAATCATTATTTTTAAAGTGGCTAAACCAATCACTGCATTTTGTTTCCAACAGAGCACGGTTGCTGTAAGTTTCAACAAGAACTCTCTGTTCTTCAGCTGCAGATTTCTTTTGAATAAAGTAGTACAGTAAAATTCCCAGTAAATACACTTTCTTTGGCACAAAATCCAACATGTTTAATGCTATGAAAAACAAAATTGTTTACACTTTGGTGAAATAAAAGACACTGAATTTAAAGTTTGCTGACAGTACTTTTGTATAGATGCATTACCATCTGAAACTACATGCACGCAGTTCTGAGAACGCCAGCTGTTGTAAAACAGTGTGAGCTTATTTAAGGTCCTGATAACATTTTTTAACTTAAAAATATATTTTATTTATTCAACATTTTTTTAAACAATGATATCAACCCTTACTTAGGGTTGACATCATTGAGGCACTATTCCAATCAAGAAAATAATTCCACCAAAACCTATATACTCTATTAAGGAAAAAAAGTCAATCAGCAGTAAATAAAAGTTCAGAGTTTTGAGTGGAGACATTAGAAGTATAGAGTTGAAGTAGACATTAGAAGGATCTGGAAACTCAATTCTAAACAGGAAAAAAGGGATAAGCCTCAGCTCATATTCAAAAGACCAAGAACTATTTGTTAAGTATGGAAAATGATGATAAAAAATCTATTGACAAATTTTGGTAATATTATACGGATAAATATTAGTGAAAATATAATATTTCATCAACTTGATTGGAAGAGTTAATTATCATTGAAATAATTAAGTATATTAATATATATTAAATATTTTGTCATTATTTGTATATTTTTATCTGAAAGTTTTGTGAGTCAAAGGGCATTTTTCTCAGTCACCAATATCATAAATCTTTCAGATGGTTTTACATCTACAAGATCAAATAAATTTGACCTTATAATCTTGTTTGACTGCTTTGAATGCACTAATCATCTTGAATCAGCCTAGTAAAAAAATAAATAAAAAAGAAAAGATATCACACAATTTCCCAGTACTACACAATTAAATCAGCTTTATTCCTTTCATTTTACCCTAGCTGATAGCACTTCTTCTTACACCTCATTGTATACTTTTTCAGGGTCACTATCTTAAAAAGACCTTTCTTGATGACCTCATGTTATTAACTCTTTCAGATGTGCTTATGGAAAAGTTAGGTGCCCTGTCAGGACTCATGCTGCTCGCTTTTTTCCTATGGCTTTCTCTGAGAAATACTGATAAAAACCAATGAAATGGAATATAGCTCATATATAAAGAGAGACATGGCCTTTCCCTTAATTACAAAGAGTCTGCATAAAGACATTCTAACTGATCAATATGCTTTCTCCAACAATCTGACTTCGACCCATGGCTTATCAGATTGAAAACTTGAATTTATCTCTCATGACCAGGTTTTGTTCTGATCTTTGCTCTATTCACTTATTTTCTTTTTCCTTCAGGGTTTTTGTTATTATACTTCCAGGTTCAGTTTTTGCTTATCCCTCTCTCACAGGTTCTAAACTCTATCCACTTCTTGTCCCAGCCCAATCTTCTTCCATCTCAAACTTTCCTCCTCTTCAAATTGAATCAGTAACTTCCATCCCCACATAGATAAACCATTTCTAAATATAGATCTCTCCATCTTCTGATGATTCCACGTGAGCTTAATGGAAAACTACATCTAAATTCTTTCTAACAATGATTTATCATGCCTACCACTAGCATTTATGATTATTCTAATTGTTGTCATTTTTTTTTCTTGTTATACATTAAACATTCAGAAGTTTGGGGATAATATTTCTCTATCATGAAATAACAAAAGGACAGTCTTGTTTCTTGTATTTACCAGGTAACAAGAAAATGCTGTTTTTCTTCATGATAATGATGCATATCTGTATCAGCGTGTTAAAAGTTTTATTTTGCTTTGTCAATATTCAATTTGTAGACATAAAAATGTAAATCAAATTTTATTAGAATAATAGCACATGTTGCCAAGTTTTTTTTTTTGTCTGAGTATCAGATTGTTAAGGTCATGACCACAAACATATCTGCTAAATTAGGTTTGTTAAAGATAACTGTGAAAAATAGATATTTGCTTGATTTGGCAAAATTTGGGACATGATGAGATTGATAGAATGCCAGCAAGTAATAAACTCATTGTTAATAGTTTGCCATGGAAGGTGTTCGGGTGGGGAACAACTATTCACTTGAATTGACTGAAATGGTTACATATTACCTACTGGTGTTAGATGTGTGTTCAAGCCTATATAAAAGCCAGTATTTTGAATGTTGATTTTCTGAGTTCTTCCTATTTGGTTCCTATATCTATATCCCTGTATTTTGCCTTGAACAAAGTTCAGTAACTATCATTTATAGGAGTGCCATTATCACATGACAATGTTTTAATGTTTGTATATGAGTAATATCAAGTTTGCCTTGTCTTTTTTTGTTGTTCATACTTTTTCTATCCCATGAGATGGTTAAATTTTTAAGTCTGTTTTTGTTACATATATGTGAGGAAAACTAAAACTATAGCATGACGTGTTTTGTACATTACAAACCAACAAAAACTGGCCTATATATAAGGAGCAAAAGGGAAAGATTTGCTTGAATACTAGGGAAAAATATTTACCTCAGTGTTAATGAAGTGTGATACTATATGTGACTATTTTCACCAATCGAAATATTAGTCCTTCAAAAGCAATTAGAGATTCTTGGTTGTGTAGTCATGTTTTCTATGGCATACTTAAGACAACTTTGACTGAAATTGAGAGCCACGCTACTGCAATTTCAAATATATAGAACTAATATATAAAACACTATATTTTGAGAGGATATATGCAGTAAAAAGGAAAGTAATATTTATGAAAGATTCAGAGTGCTAAATGTTAAAATTTCTTTGTTACATGTTACAAGAGTGTATTTCCATGGCCTACTTCCATGTGGGTGCCATCTGTAATGTTTGAATAACTCCATGCAGAACTTTGCTAATAGTCCAATTTCTTTTGCTTTATTGTGAATAATTTTCTTTTGTTAACTGAATTTAATACATCTGAAGCTCTCTATCTTGGATATTGAACAATAAAATTATTCTCTTGGTGCTGACTTCATCTCAACCTCAAAGTCCTGATGCCCGAGTTGAGACCACTGAGCTAACCTCAAGTACAGCTGATTACATTCTTTCTATTAAAACAGATTAGGTGTCTATTGAAATGCTCCAAACAAAAGACGACTGAAGTGGAAAAGTGCTGCAGCTTCAAGTGAACTTGATACTCATTTTTTCATGTTTTCTACTTTTATGCTTTTTTCACTATTTGAAAAGAATTATTGGACAGACTGCTAATTAAAAATGTCTAGGTACAATCAGGTTGCTTAATTCTTCTGTCTTTTGCAAGACAGAAAAGAAAAATTCTTGCACTTTTTGGAGAAGGTAATGCATACATCAAACAACTTGAGCAAATAAACATTTGCTTGGCAGTAGCAATTCTGAACAGGATGCTGAACATAGATAACTAATAGGCTGATTTGTCTATTTACTAGCTAAAGTCACACACATCTATGTACATACATACATACATACATTTATATATGTATGTGCTTATTTTGACAACAAATTCTTTTTTTTTTTTGCATATTTGATTAAAGACTACATAAATATTTCTTTTAAAAAGTTTTTAAGTCATTTTTTTTCTTGTTTCCTTCCAAGTATTTTTGATTGATGATTCAAAATTATAAATGTATTTCTCAATAAGGCTTCTTTAAGTACTTGCAGCAATATTGGCCATCTTAAGGGGTTAAAGTTGATTTTATGATTTTAATTGAGGTATCTTTTCATTGTCCAAGGTTTTATTTTCCTAGTTTTTAGTATTAAATTCTGAATCCTGTCAGACATTTTAAAAACCATATTTGAAATATACATGGTCTGATGGGTAAATTGTTGCCATCAGTTTTCATTTTTGTGCAAGTGCATTGTTTGCTTTTGATTTTGTCAACTGCACATCATAATAGGATTAATTGGGTAGCATCTGTGAGCAAAAATTCACTACATCATAAATTTGGAAATGGCATAGCTGTACTGCTTGGCATTTGCACCAGAAACTCCAATACAAATATTTCAGAGTGGGTGTCAATTTGAAGACATTGTAGAATATTTGAAAGAGGTGACTGAGTCTAAGGTGATTCCGAAGGTATGGCATCTTGGAAAACTCACTCTGATTGTTCGTATTTAAAAAAAAACTCTGCAATGAGTTGGTGAGATCAAAGCCATGAGTTACAATGAGCTCTCCACGTCAATGAGGTCCATAGCCAAGGACTCAGGAATGTCTGAGTTTCTTATCAGGCAGGTAGTACATGAAGATATTCAGTATTTCTCATACAAAATGAGAAGGGGCCAATTTTTACCCAAGTCATGAAAGACAAAAGGAAAGACCATGCTACGAAACTTTTGAACAAACTCAAGCATCCCTTTAAACTGAACATGCTTTGGTTTTTCTGAGGTGATAAAAGTTTCTGCCAGGATTAAGATGGTAATTGGCTTGCTGATTCTCCTAAAAGATGTGCTGAGAGTGATGAAAACCAAATATCCATGGTGTTTGAAGTGATCACTAATGATTGTGATATTATACCTCCATTCATCTTCCCACAGAGCCTCAGATTCAACACAGAGGCCTACATCAAGTGCTTTTAGTGGGTCGTGCTTCCTTGGGTCAAGAAGGTGGCTGATGGAAGATCCTATGTCTGGCAACAGGACACTGCACCATGCCACACTAGCTGGAGAACCCAGTCATGGCTGTCAGACAGTTTCTGCAACCACATCACCCCTTACATCTAGTCACCTAATTCACCAGACTGCAACCCCCTTGAGTATTATGTGTGCAGTTGAGTGTGAAACCAATAAAACTCCAATACCAAAGAGGAACTGAATGCAAGGTTTATAGCAGCATTCACTAACTTAAACAAGGAGACCACCCAGAAGAGTTGCAGAAGATTCACAAGTTTTCTGGAGGCTGTGGTTGAAATCAGTGGTATGAAATAAAAAGCCAAGGAATATTATTTGATATTATGAAAAATCTTGTTAAAGTATCAACACATTTTTTTAAGATTGAGATGAAGTAAGCAACACAAGAATAAATAGAATTCAACTTGCTGGCCTGATCATATGGAAGGTCAAAACAGCAACATTTATGAGCATGGAGATCAAAACTTCTACTCAGGAAATTGTATTTTTGACACCATTTTTTCTCTGTTGCCTGCACATCACTGAACATTAAAACATGTTTTTCATTAAATTTACTGATAATAATTTAAGTGATGAAGCATAAAAAAATTTAAAAGACATATCAAAAGCAAAATCTTTTACACATTAAAAGTTAATGAAAATTGTCAGTCATTTACCATTACTGTTGAAGTGAATTAAGCCAAGGTAAAGCAATATAAAGGAAGAAATAATTTTTAAAAGATGGTAAAGAAAAATATAACCCCTTCTGAAGAAATTAGTTTTGGTTGTTGGTCACTTTTTTATCAAATACATATTTCAGATACATTTACACACCATAAAATTAATCTATATGAGTGGATTAGACATTTAAGCAGACATTACACTTGAATTTAAATTTGTATCAGCCAAATAAACAATTGGTGGTCGTGTTGAACAGTGAAAACATTTCAAAATAGCATATCGATAAATAGCTATATAAATAGAATTTTATCTAGAAAATAGTCATTGGAATTTTTTTTCTTTTTGTAGTTATTGCAAAATAATATAATAGACTAAAACCATTTCTTTGGCTAATTTAATATACATTTGTTTATTTCATAAAAATTTGTAGAGAAAAATTTACCAATATTGAAATATATAGCTGTTAAATCAAAAAACTACCTTTTAGAAATTAGTTCAATACTTTATGTTAATTTACACTTGAAGAAAATTATCTAAATAAGCACAAATTTTCATTTGCTTATATTTTTGGATAATTAAAAAAGTACTGCCATTAAATCTCCCTGAACAAATATTAAAAAAAAAGTATAAAAACTCCTCTTTCCAAATTTGGTTTCTCTCTCTTTATTTTTTTTATCTTTTTCTTCTTTTTCTCTCTCTTGCTTTTTTCTATCATTCTCTTTCTTTCTGTCTCATTTGAAATCATAGTGAGAGTATCACTAAAGTACTTCAAATATACAACAGGGTTTAAAAGCTTTACATAGATTGACTTTTTGGGCATGATTTCAGTCATCAAAATATAACGTTTTGAGAGAACTGGGAATTGTTAGCAGAAAAACTCCCAGAATATTTGACACAAAGGCTTAAAAAACATAATTTTCCATGACATAACAGCTCATTAATATTTATAAATTATTTCTATTAAAAGGAGTTGACAATATTTTCAGGAGAGTACTTCACTTAGGTCAGCCTAAAGGGTAGAGAGAATGCATCATTTTGTCTAAGGGATGGGTTACTTAATGTTGTGAGACAAGCAGCTGGCCTGGGCATACTTGCATGTCTGTTCTACCCATTGTTATTTACCTCCCATGTACCCATGTTAATGATTGACAGTAAGGTGTCTTGAATGGGTAAAAGAAAATTAACTGTTCACAAAATTATTGTATCAATTTCTTAAACATATACTCTATGTTGAAATAATATAATTCTGTACCTCAGACATTGGTGAGGGACCCAGTGTATATATAATGAGTAAATAGTATTTAATTCTGCTAATTCTGCTCATTCCAGTGCAAATCATAGATTAATACAAAATGAGAAAAGAAGACATCAGAACTAATACTGTTATGTTGCATTGACTTTACTCTGAAAGGAGCCATAAGCACTGATAATGTAATGTTACTTTGGCTTCATCAAGAAAGAAGACATCAAAACTGATAATGTAATGTTTCTTGGGCTTCATCAGTAAAGAAGACATCAAAACTGATAATGTAATATTGCTTGGGCTTCATCAATAAAGAAGACATCAAAACTGATAATGTAATGTTTCTTGGGCTTCATCAGTAAAGAAGACATCAAAACTGATAATGTAATATTGCTTGGGCTTCATCAAGAAAGAAGACATCAAAACTGATAATGTAATATTGCTTGGGCTTTATCAAGAAAGAAGACATCAAAACTGATAATGTAATATTGCTTGGGCTTCATCAAGAAAGAAGACATCAAAACTGATAATGTAATATTGCTTGGGCTTCATCAAGAAAGAAAACATCAAAACTGATAATGTAATATTGCTTGGGCTTCATCAAGAAAGAAAACATCAAAACTGATAATGTAATATTGCTTGGGCTTCATCAAGAAAGAAAACATCAAAACTGATAATGTAATATTGCTTGGGCTTCAAGAAAGAAGACATCAAAACTGATAATGTAATATTGCTTGGGCTTCATCAAGAAAGAAGACATCAAAACTGATAATGTAATATTGCTTGGGCTCCATCAAGAAAGAAGACATCAAAACTGATAATATAATGTTGCTCAGGCTTCATCAAGAAAAAGATATCAAAATTGATAATGTAATATTACTTGAAGCTTCACCAAGAGAATTATGGTTATATTCGACAGTAGAAAAGAATTGTTCTCTTGTGTCAAAAATTTTGATCCTCTGACTAGCTTTATGGCATTATTTTTGATGCCATCACATTGTTAGATTTGATCATCCCTGATCATCCTTTTTCTGTTGTCAAAGATTATTAGCTTTAAACATTATCAGAAAAATATATTCATGTATGCAAATTGGTTGATCAGCTAATATTTTAATCAATATCATAATCAATATCTGAAAATGAGCACATTAAGCTTCATTTTAATGTCCTATAAATACTGTTATAATCAGTGAATAAAGACTCTCTCATCCTGAATTAAAGTCATTCATGGTATTTGCCAAACACCGGGATACATAGTATAATTGATTCGCTATTTAGATATGATAGATTTTTCATCAAGGGACGTTTATTAAAAATCTTGTTTTAATAGAAATGAACCTCCTCAAAGTGATATAATAAATTGCAACTGAAATTGTCCAATTTTTTAAAACTTTATTTCACCATAATCATGAGATTTAACATTTACAACATTAGCTACACAGACACTGGCACTGTGTTGAAGCCCTATGATTGGGGAGTATAGAACCACTTTATTATTGTTGTTTAGAGTCATTATGACCTAGACTAGTAGCACCTATTTGGGTCCCAGCTATGGGCAAAAATGTGAACCCTCAAACTGTTTTTTTTATACTATGAAAGTATAAAAAATTACCAGCAATATATTTTTGTAAAAGAATTTACTAATGTTCTCAAGAAAATTAAATTTCAACATTTATGCTACTAAACAAATGACTCAAAAAGCTGAAAGAACGATTAGACAATGTAGTTGATGAAAGCTAAAAGAAAACGCCAGCTATTATTTGTATGATTAAAAGACTGCATATTGTTGACCCAAAAGAACTAACATGTAAGTTATGTATTAGGGATTAGCTAAATTATTTGATCAGTGTAATAACTGACAATGCAAAGTGTGGCATGCATAAAAATAAGTAAATATGATTTTCAAAATGTGAGTAAGATTTAAAAATATAAACCAGTGTTAGTCTTCCCTGTAATGTTTACTCTCCTATATGACAGTGAAAGCTATGCAAGTTCATCACAAATGCAAAAAGACTCAGCAACTGAGACATGGTTCTACTTACAATTTTTGACAATACCATGGACAGTGCAAGTAATAAATGAAGGAGTTCTAAGGAGAACAAAAACTATAAAGGAACTAGCTGGGAAATTAAATGTCGGGGATATATAATGAATGAGGAAAAACATCTTGTAGAATTAAAAACTCACAGAACACTTAAAAGACAAGAGAAACAAAGGAAAGCAGCAAGTGACCTAGTCAACAAGTTTGAAAAAATAGATGGCAGCACAAGTGCCACAAATGAGTGAGTTCATAAAAGAGAAAGAAGTATTGATTGAATTTTTATTGCTTATCAATTTTTTGCATTTTATTTAAAGCCAAAAAAGTATTTTAGATTGTAAGAATTTTTATTTAGATAATAATGATTTAGTCTCTGACAGACAGTACAGTTTCTGCTTTGCCAGCTCAACTTCTGATATGTTACCGAATTACTGAATTCATATACCAGGCTCTCAATATGAACAGTGACGTTAGAGCTGCTGTCTTGGATATGTCCAAAGCATTTGTCTGAGTCTGGCACACTGACCTTTTGCACAAACTACAGGCTATGACTTAACTGGACACTTGTTTGATTTGATCTAATTGTTCTTATCAAATAGTGTAATGAAGATAGTGTTAAACAGGCATGTCTCCAGATTCTGTCATGCGAATGTGGGTGTCCCCCAGGCCTCTATCCTAGGGTCAACATTATTTTTTGATCTTTATGAATGATATCCTTGATGTGATCAGATCCCAAGTAGACATTTCCATTGACAACACTACCATTTACTTCTGCCTCAGTTAGATATCTGCCAAAGCTGACAAAGCTAACCTTGCTGATGATCTTGAAGCAGACCCCCAATCTGTGGTGGACTGGTTTGTAAATTTGAATGCTACCAAAACAAAGCTGCTATCCTTTAACCACTATAGATAATCTCTCTAATCCCCACATCTGCATGGATCAAACATCTCCCAAAAAGCAATACACTGTGCATCCTCGGTTTCACTCTCACAGCCAACCTCTAGTTGTGTAACTACAGTGAATCAATAGATAAATCTACTAGGAAGATTGGGTCACTGTGTCAGGTGAGAAAGTTTTTCTCATCTGAATCTATCTTACACATATATTAATCAACCATTCGCCTGTGCATTGAATACTGCTGTCATATCTGGTCAGGTGCCCCTGCTATTCATCTTGGAGTTCTTGATAAAATCTAAAAGAGAATCTGTAATGTAATCGAACCTGACCTGGCAGCTCAACTCTAGTCATTTTCACATCAATGAGATATAGCTTCTCTTTGTCACTTCTTTTACTACTTTCACAGCTACTGCTCCAATGAGCTTAGCTCCCTGGTGCCCCCTCTACACAAATTTACTCAAGCAATTAGATTGGCAACAAGGTTCTACCCTTTTACTTTCAAAATAGTTAAATATAACTAACCCTTCTACCATAACAGCTTCTTTTCACACACTTCCCATTTGTGGAGCTCCCTTTATACTTGCTTCCCTGATAGCTATAATCTTCAAAGATTGAAACGCAATGTCAATTGCCATCTCATATCTCCTTGACTTCCATGATTTTTTATCCTTTACCTGACACCTCCTGAATCTTGCTCCTTTCATGTAACTCTCTTCACACAAGTATTCTTATTTTTCTCTTACCCATTCTATATTGATGTAACCTTTTGCTCTCCTCTTATGTAACCCCCTGCACACCAGTGACATTACTACCTTGTTTGGGATGAGCCGATTAAAAAAAAATTAACCCATAGCTGGAGAGAGAAGAGGTGCATTCATATCTTTCCCAAGGTTATTTGCATATAAGTGAGTATAACAAACTCATGTCTGGACATTTGTGCACAGTGAATAAAAATGACTTTATTTACACTATTTACATTCAAACTATTGTCCTCGTCTTTGTTCTCAGGCTCTTTCAAAATTGAACCCAGCTTGCAAATCCCACTTTTCACATCAATAACTGTTCAGTTATCCATACATCCCTAGTATTAAGTTAAAAGATACAAAAACACATTTTACTGTGTGAATATTTTTAAAATATAGTCTCTGAGTACTTTAGAATTTTTACCATAAAATAAGATGATTGTCACTGAAGAGGATAAAATCAAATGCATGTGAATGTGTAGGATACATATACTACTAGAAATTATTCTTAAAATATATTCATTATACAAGCTATTTAAGAGATGTTGCGCCCTTGCATTTTTTCTTTCTCTTTCCTTAAATACAGACTCACACTGCTTGAAAGCACATCAGGCTGTCTGATAAGAGAATCCTCACTTGTGTATCTGATTCTACATAATGTCTCTTGTTATATTGTTTACATTGTCACTCTATCACCGTTCACATTCCAAAGAATTTCTCAAACCAATCACTCCTCAGGAGATGCTATATCCAGTTCAATACTAATCATTTCACATGTACTTACCAATTATTATTTTTGTTGTTATTGTCATCATTATTTTTATCTGCTTATTTTTATTATTGTTTTTACTTATGTCTGCTCCAGTGTGCATATATATATATATATATATATGCAATTAGTTTTTATAGTTCTGTGTATATCTATTTCTAGAAGTATGTTTTGTTACCTATTGTAGCAACAAAAATGGTAACATTTCTGTCACTCTTTGTATTTTGCTTTTCTCTTGATCAGAGTTGAGTGAAGAATACTAAAAACTGTTAATGTGGCCATCATTCTATTCTGACTATTATCTTCATCTTAGTCATTTCAGTATGTCAATCAAATTAAGACTATATCGACCAAAACAGTGTCATAAGAGGAAATAAATTCATGAATGTCGGCACTGTTTCATGGCAGAAATATTGAATTTCACTTGCAGTAGCAATAATCTCTGAGACTCTTTGGTTTGTCTGTCTTTCTCTTTCTAGCTAAAAACATAAAGATCTCCAAGAAAATGTCACAAGATTCTTTAACCTTCTATTTTTGTACATCTCTTTAGACACTGTTTCTTGTTTCTCTGGATCAGTATTACACTCACTCTTAAAACAATAAAGCTAAACAATAGCAAGTCTCTGATTTGTTTTTAGAAAACTTGTAGAATTTGAGCAGAGAGGCTTTGTTGTTATTTACAAAGTATAGAAGAGTCTAGCAAAAGAACACAAGTATGGGGCACCAAAGATGGATCAAATTTACTCTGTAGGATTAATGTTGGGTAGTAATTTCTGGTTGAAATTAATTTTTTGGAAATGATCAATTTTTATGAAGTTTTTTAAAAATATATAAAAAGAAAAGCCAGAATATTTTTATGAACTAGTTTTATTAATATAAAGTCTCTCAAAATTTGTTTAAAAATGAGACATTAGTTGTTCTAACTTGTCTTTTGTAATGATAATAGTGTTAATACATAGAACAAAAATTATGACTTGTTTTTCTCTCACTAACAACAACTTGTTCATTTTTCTTTTTCCTAAGTAGTTTTTCTTCCTTTCTTTCTCAAACAAATATCCTAGAAATTTTCTAAATTTCTTTTTTCTTATTTCTTCTTTTTCCTTAACATTCTGGACTTTCCTTCCTTTCTCTCTAAAAAAATATGACCTTGCATTTCTCCAACTGCTCAATCAGGATTGAACCCATTACACAGTCGTACTTGTCTGCAAGATTTTGCTGTTGGTAACATGTCTTATTGTACTTGTCTAAGAATTAAATATTTAATTGAAATGCATACTATTTTTGTATTGTATGAGCAAAATTTTTATGTTCAATTCACACATCACTTATTAAGTCCCGGGCCTGACATATAGATGGCACCACTAATAAAATATCCATATAATTTTTATAAAGTACTAACTTTCAAATGGCACATGACAAAATTTAGGCCCAATCAGATTATTAATTTACAAATTACAGATATTTAAGTGAAGCTACTGTTGCAAATTTTCAAAACAATGGAAAAATCAAAATTTTGTGCGTTGATAAAGCATTGCTTTCTGATAAGAAAAAATAATAGTAATGGAAAACAATGGCTTGATAAGTGTTATTCAGACTCTGCTCTATTGGAAACAATGGTTAAGAGGTGATATGCTAACTTTAGATGCAGTCGTACAGACACAAATGATGCTGAATGCTCAGATTACCCAACATCAGCAGTTGTCCAGGAAAACACCAAGAAATTCCACAAACCCATTTAGGCCAGTCATAAATTGAAGTTGTGTGAGATAACAGAGGAGTTGAACATATCAGAAGGCAGTGTATTCACCATTTTGTATGAACATTTGTCAATGAGAAAGCTGTGTTCAAAGTGGGTGCCACATTTGCTCACAGTTGATTAAAAATAAGAACATGTCAACAATTCAGTGTTGTTTACAACTGTTTCAACACAACAAGGAGGAGTTTTTGTGTAAATATATAACAATGGATGAAACATGGATTCACCACTTCACTTCAGAGTCAAATCGGCAGTCAGCTGAGTGGACAGCAGAATGTGAAAGCCATCCACAGTGACTAAAGACACAAACATCAGAAGGCAAGGTTTTGGCCTCTGTATTTTATGATGAGTATTTTGTTGATTTATTGATTACTTTGAGAAAGAAAGAACCATGAATAGCAAATATTATATAGCATTATTGATGTGTTTGAAGGAAGAAATCACCAAATAACGGCCACAAATGAAGAAGAAAAAGTGATCTTTAACGAAGACAATGCACCATGTCACAAGTCAATTGCAACGCTGGCAAAACTACAAGAATTGCACTTCGGACTGCTTTTGCATTCACTCTATTCTCCAGATCTGGTCCTTAAGGACCACTGTCTGTTTGCAGACCTCAAAAGAATGCTCCAGGGAAAGAGATTTGGCTCCAATGAAGAAGTGATATTGAAAACTGAGGCATATTTTGTGTCCGAAGACAAATTGTTTAACAAAAAAAGCATCAAATTATTAAAGAAGTGTTGGAATTGGTGTATCACCCTAGAAGGAGACTATGTCGATGAATAAAGTTGAATTTTGCCTGAAAGTTTTTGTTTTATGTCCAGGACTTATTGAGTGATGTGTTATGTTTATGGGCTTAAAAAATCTACAATATCCAACAATTAGATTTCTAATAATGATAAATATTCACAAAACTTGTATGCACAATGTTGTATGATATGTTTATTTTTCAGGTATTAATTTTACACAGTTTTAGTGGCTAAGGCACTTTAGATAAATCAGAGCCACTGACACATTTCTGCTATAAAAAAGATATCAGTAAAAAAGTCAACTTGCAAAATTACAATTGCAACAAGTTTTCATATAATCTACCAAACATAAAAATCTCTTGAACATTTGTTTTGCTTTATTTTAGGTCATAGTGCACATAATGTTATGCTTTTCTAATTAGAACAATATTTGTGTTTTCAGTTGCAAGATGGAGGCTTATTTATCCATATTATGAACTATGTGACTTTTTCTGTTTGTTTCTATAACAATACAATTAACCATCAGTTATTATTTAGCAACTTGATTTCATTACTACTGAATAAAGAAAAAAATCTATTGTTGTGCTCAGTTCCACTCATTTATCCATGTTCAATTTTTATGGGTAATAACTTGTCTGCTCCAATGAATTCATTAGTAAAAGTTAAAAAAAACAAATGATAAGTCAATAAAGACAACAGTACATAATAACAGTTAAGTATATGTGAAATCACTAGTATTGAATTGGATATTATGTTTCACAAAGAGCGATTAGTTCTAGAAACATTTTAAAAGAAATTTATTCATAGACAATACAACCACCCCAATTATATACATAAAAAGTATGAAAATATTTTGTTTTCCTTTTTCATGTGATCCCCTTGGAAGGTATAAAATAAATAAATAAATAAATAAAGGAGTGAAAAGATTGGAAAAGAGAAAGCCGGAAACCACATCCTAAACAGGGAACAAGGGATGAGCCTCTACACCTGTTCAAATTATGTAGATGGAGTGTGAACCAGGCGATAGTTCAGTTGAACTTTTTTTTTACTTGAAATTTCACTGTGAATTGATCAGTTTTCATTTTGCATCATAGATTGTCTTATGAGTAAATCAATATTAAAAGCCAGTGGAAAGACTGTTCAAGAAAAATGAATTTTAAGACGTGCAGTGTCATATACTTGAGAGAGAAATGAAAGAAAAGCTAAAGCTAAGGACATTGAACCAGAAAACAATGGTTAACAAGAGTAAACCATTTCTACAGTGCATTTCTGTACTTGTTCATTGACACATGTTGGTGTCCTTCACAGACTTGTAAAAATATTGAAAAACTATCTAGATTTTTCAAAATTTCTGGTTCTGAATCATTGCTAGATTATACAATTTTTTTTCATTCATTTTATCAGAGAAAAATTTTCAGTGCAAATGATTGCATATCTAGAGTGAATCAGAGTAATATTTTATTCATTTATTCATGTTTTAAGTATTTCGTACAGTTTCTTAAAATTTGAATTAGACTACCCATCTCATCAGCCTTAACTTTTTACTTCAACTTTTGTATAAAAACTCTCTCAGTTAAATACCCTACACATTTTGTTTTGCATATCCTTCTATGCATGATGCCTTGACCAATTTGATTACAGAGGTTAAATCTGTACTCATATTGCCATGTGTTATTGTTATAACTCATTTTGTAGTGATTATAATATTAAGTCTTAATTAGCCAACTTTATTTTTTTTTCTTTACATACATAGTTGGTGCTGCTCATTTTGAATGCTTAATCTTTTTAATTACACCTATTTTTACAATTTTTTTAATTCTTCATTCACTTGATCTGATGCTGTGAATGATACACTCTGCTTTAGTTTAAATAATTTTTTTTGTTTTTATTCGTATCACCCCGAGCAAGGCGGTAAAGCCACTGATGCGCAGTGGGCTACATAAGAGTGAAAAGATTGGAAAAGAGAAAACCGGAAACCACATCCTAAACAGGGAACAAGGGATGAGCCTCTACACCTGTTCAATAGATGTGGGTGGAGTGTGAACCAGGCGATAGTTCAGTTGAACTTTTTTTTGACTTGAAATTTCACTTTGAATTTGGAACACCAACCCAACTCATTTGAGGCAACAATCAGAAAACATTTTTTCAATTCTTCCTTTAAATTTTCACTCTTTTGTTTTAAGCTGGTCTTTAGTCCACATACATTTTTTCAATAAACATTTTATAGGAAATCCCAAAGTTAAAATAATTTCATCCAGTTAGTACCGAATAAGTCTGTAGTACTTTTTAAAATATAAACCGTAGATTTTACACACTTGTTACAGAATGAGATGTTACAATTCATTTCACCAATAAAAAATAATTTCTCACCCAATACATCCTGGTGCCTTTTGAAGTCCTTTTTAATGTAGGTTTTTCAATTTCTTTCCATGTGGTTTCATTGATTATTGCAGTATCACTACTAATGTTGGACAGCACTTTCACATTAACAAATTTTCTTTGGGTTCCTGTGATAATTTTTCTGTTGCAATACTGTGGACAAATATTTTTTCTGTTAGAACTTTCCCTTGGTTTATTTTCACTGTGTGACTTATTATGTCCTAGCTTTCCGCACTTGTAGCATTCTCAAAAGAACAGTTGTCCCTCCCCCATCTGAAACCAAGATTAATTTTCCTTTTTGCACATTTTTCTTCTGTTTGTATTTATGCACGTTCTTTTTCCTGAATTTCTTCCACATTGTGTTTCAGAATTAGGATTCTCTGACATTCATCCAATATTTCCTGTAGTATAAGTTTATTATTCTGTTCAAATTTTGTCAGAATGCGACACCTTTGCCCAGGGCTGGCTGGTTGTGATGCTTGTTCTCGTTGATAATCATGACACTGCCACCCGGCTGGCGGTTGGTTCGGTCACTGTTGTTGGTTGTGATGATCTTGTCACAAAAGCTGGTTTTCAAGACGTCTGTTGCAACAACAGACCACTGCCCACATTGTGAATTGATCTCAGAAAGTCGCGTTGTGCAAGTTCAGTAGCTGTCTTTCCATCAGAACCAGACCGAACACTGGTGTACACTTGTGGTTAAAAATAAACACGGCACCAAAAAAAATTAAATAAGTAAACAAAGTTAAAGATGCCCGGAGAGTTGTGAATAAAGTCTTTATAATAAAAAAATTATTAATTACAAAAGCGGAAAGTACAATTGTTGGAATGCCAGTTTACAACGAAGAGAGGATTCGTTTAAAAATATCAGAGCTTTCAATCTTCAAATACAAGTGTCTTTTCCAAGTTTCGCTAAAATATCAGAGCTTTTCAATTTCTTTTTAAAGCCTTTTCACATATTTTCTATAACCAAAGCTGTCAATTCTCTATGCAACTTTTGAAACAACAAAGCTCTTTCAGCTCCTTATCGGAGCTTAATGGAATTTACCGAATCAGAAGCGGGTAATGATGACGACGACGTGATGGCAGCAGTGTGGGGGTTGGTTTATCCTTGTCGCCTGGAAGCTCTCTCCCAACTCAACTGATTTTTCTCGCTGAGTCTCTATTTTTATAACCCTCTCCAATCCTCTCAGAGGATCTCGCCGACTCAAAGCCTTCAACCAATGAGATTGTTTTCCACCCACTCGATTTGCAGGGAGGGGGGCGTGGCTCAATGAATGAAATATCAACAGCTCACATGACATAATGTCTTTCCGTCTTTTGTCTTTCGGTTACATCATCTTTAGATTTTTCAATTCCCACAATTTTCTGTTTTCAGGAACATCTGTTGGGGGATCTAACCTTACTTGACCTCATCAAGTAGATCCTGACATTTTATTATGACTGTGACCATTTTGTCAAATTTCCACCTAGCACAAAATAACCCATATTTTATATGAAAAAGAAAGAAAACTATATTTCCTTCTCTCTCTTTCAAATTGTCAGCTAATTTATCTATTCCCTGGATTTTGCAAGTATGTGATAGTATTAAAATAGCTAATTATTCTACTCCCCAGATTTTACAAGTACATGGTAGTATTAAAATAGTTTTTTACCTAGGCTCACATCACAAATTACAATAAAGCGCAACTAATAATACCACTAATACTAATTCCTCTCTCTTCGTTGTATTAAACCAAACAAAAAAATATACCAGTGGGAGATATTGTCACAGAATTCTTGCTTGTATTTCTGTATCTTTTGTCACTGTTAACCCTTGCACAAAAATGAATTCTTTGAACCTGTCTAGAGTTAATTCATTTAATCTAAATCTTTCAAACTTTTATTAATGATTTCAACATATATGACAAAATCTTTTTGTCAGAATATTCACTGATTCTATCATCTGGATTGTATGTAAATTCAGATATGGCATTTTCTAGTGTGTTAGGAGTGAAAGAACTTTAAAAATATCTGTCTTTTTCAAAATTATTTCAATCAACTTTTATTGTTGTTTCTGGAGTTTTAACAACTGCTAATATTGCTGTTGCTGAAGTTGCAGAAGACAATATTTCATCCAAATTTGAAAAATATCTGGATTTTATTCTTTTTTTTTTTTTACATATACCAAAGAGAAAATATTAAACCAAAAGGGTTCAAATTTGTCATTGTTGCTGTTTTCTGTCAGCTAAAATAAAAAAAAGTATTTTGTTTCTACCTGTTATAACTCAGTATGAGTTTCAATATTCTCTTAACTCCTGCTATAACTTGTTTTCTAGCAGTTATAATATTGTCTTGCTTAGGCTACTCTCCATGATGTCTGTCAGAAATACACTAGACTGACTCCAATGGATTTATTTAAGCATCTAGACTAAGTACATTGATGTCACTGGGGTGAAGGTGGAGTTATTTACTCTACAACAGTTATTGTCTCCTATAATCTGATAAAATGCAACAAGATGAAGAAGAAAACTGAGTCAAAAATGAATAATGGTAATACTTTATTTTGGAATTCAATCATCCTTAACATCAACATAACTATTTATATTTCATTTAAATTTTTGAAGATCAAAGTTGACTGGAAAGAAAGAGGCCAGAAGGGAGTTCCACAAACAAGAAATGCAAGAGGAGAAACTATTGGCATAGAACTTAGTTACATTTAGCCATTTCAAATTGATGAGACATTGCTGACAATCTAGTCTTCTTAATCTTCTATGTACCATATCCCTTCAGGACATAGGCGATCATGGCCTTCCACATCTTCCTATCCCTGGTGATTCTTAGCATGCTTTCTCCTGTTATGCCACCCAAACCCTGCTCTACCATTCACCTGCTCAGGCTCATCAAATATGTTATCCACTTCTTTCCCCTGCCTCTATCTGACCTGTGAGTATCAGATTCTCCAAGTTTTCTATCCTCATCATATGCCCCAGGAACTTTAGCTGTCTTTTCCTGATGCTCAGTATTAATTTCCTTTTCGTTTCCACTCTTTCCAAAACCTCATCATTGCTCACATGCTCGATCCAAGATATCCGTAGCATCTGTCTGTAGAACCACATTTCAGTTGTTTCAATTTTTTCCTTCATCTTTGATGATATTGTCTAGCATTCAATGCCATATTGAAGAAGAACAGACATCACATACCAATCCAGTACGCACTTCTTTGTTTCTAACAAAATTTTCCTGTCTTTTAATACTCTGCTCTGGAATGCATCCTTTGCCATGCCAATTCATCTTTGGATCTCAGTGTCGCACTTTCTGCCTTTTGTTAGAACACTTCCCAAGTACATAAATTTTTTGTACCTGCTTGGTATTAGTATCCCCAACCTGTAATTGGCATTTTGAACTCCTCTGTTTGCTGATGACTATACGTTCGGTTTTCTGGTAGTTTATTTGTAGTTCTTTCTGTCAATTTTCTTCATCTACCTTTTTTTAGGAGGTTTTGCAGTTTTCTTTATGTGTCAGCTATCAGCACTGTATCATCTGCGAATCTTACGTTGTTCAGATTGTGACCACCGATGACGAATGCTGGCATAACTTCTAGAGTCCTCAGAATAGGCTCGCTATACAAGTTGAATAGATCTGGTGAAAAGACATATTCTTATCTTATGCCCCTTTCTATCTTTGCATATCTGCTGAATTCTTTTCCTGTCTGTATGCAGGTGGTTTGCTGACAGCAGAAGTTCTTGATTACTCTAATGCCTTTCCTAAATATGTTGAGGTTGCTGAGCATTTCTATCAATTCTTTGTGGTGTACTTTGATGAACACCTTAGCATAGCCTACAAATTATAGGTAGACATTCTTCTTCATCCTTAGCATAAATATTGCATTCCTTGTTCCAGTGTCCTTGACAAAACTGCAATGTTCTTGTCCTATCTCTGGCCTGATTCTACTTCACACTCTATTCATCAGGATTTCAACAATGAGTTTTGTTATGTGGCTCAGTGATTGTCCAGTGGAGTTTGCATTCATTTGCATCTGGCTTCTTAAGCAGAGCTATGAGAATTGATCTGCTTAGGTCATCTGGTATTACTCCACTGTTGTAGGTTTCATTTATTATTTCTGCAATTTTCTCTGTGCCGAAATCTTTTAAAGTTGTCAGCATCTTTATTACAATGCTGTCTGGTTCAGTTGCTTTGTTCCTATTCAGTTTGGTCATTGCAACTTTCACTTGGGATTTTAGTATTTGCAGTTCGTCAACATCTTTATTTACTATCAGTTGCTCTTCCTTTTGGCATAGTTTTCTGTCTCCTAAGTCTAGGTTCCATAGATGTTTTTAGAAATAGTACTGGGTAGCTATGTTTCAGTAGTGGGCAAGTGACTGAAGCCAAGATAAAGACCAATAACATTGCAGATTCTTCTTTGGATTTTATTAAAATTCTCTAAGTAAATTTCAGAAGCACCAAACTAGATGTGGAAGCAATATTCAAAACATGAATGAATGATAGACTTATAAATATTTAAGATAGATTCTGGTGATAAAATTCTCCATTACACAGTGAACTAACAATTAATTCAATATAACCTTTCCATTTCATGTCAGCAGAAAACATTATTCCAAGAAGGCACACTGAATCACTTTCCTGAAGGTTAGCATCAGCCATGCTGATGGAAAGTAAAATGGTTCTTTCAGACAATTAAAAGAGTGCAGTTTTGTTTTGGAGGTATTAAAATTAACAAGCCATCCCTTGCCCCAGTTAGCAATATCTTTTTAATTATTTTTGAGCTCAGCTACCAATTTTACCTTATTAAACTAATCACTTACTATTAAGACAGGAGTAAAACATTGTGTCATCAGCATAGATACTGAGTTGAAAACTGATGACAGGTTGTTGATGAAAATTAGGAACAATGTAGAACTAAGGAGAAAATTGTATTTCTACCTGGTATTTGCAAGAAGATACAAAAGCACCGATGCCAGATTTAACCCAAGAAACCTTAGTGACCCAATTCTCAGTTGGATGTTGAAGAATATAGGATCTAAAATTTTTGATATCATTATTTAATTATGTTCATAATTATCAACATTGAAAGTATTGTGTTTGAGTGTATTTTAATTGATTAATGAAAAAAATAAATCATGTCTCATAGAAGAACTTGACACCAAACCATAAGATGCAGAGTCATAACAACCAATTATTTAACTTCTAAGTAAAATTTAGTTTTCAATTAACCTCTCAACACATACCAGTCATGAATTTCTCTGCAGGTTTTTCATGTTTTTCATTGTAAAAATTGAGAAAAGTGAAAGCTGAGAGATGTTAAAAAAATATTTTTTTAACAGACAATGCTAGATACATTTATGTGTGCATGGCTAGAAACATTTCAGTGTATAGAAATGACAGAAAAAAAATTAATATTTTAAAATTTAGAAAAAAATACTTTATTGAATGCATAAATTAATTATTCTCTTTATTGCAAAATCTGAATTCAAATCACGTCATGGCATTAGCAAAGCAAAGCAATTTCCTTGCCAGGACACATGCATAATTTTGATTACTTTCTACTTCTTTCCTTCCTTTCATTCCAATCATTTACTTTATTTCATGTCTAAGCAATTAATACCAAGATTGTATTACCCTGGTCACATCTCTGCTGTCAAATCTACTTGCTGTGGCATGACTAGAGATTAAAACTAACTACATTTGAAAGAACAGAAACAATAGCAGATTTTATTAGGCAACTCAATGTTTTCAAAATAAAATTACTATTAACCAAAATTTTTTGAATATATTTATAAGATGATTATAATATATTTCAGCTTTTAATATCTATCCTTGTTAAAATATTGATAACTTAGTCAGAAGGTGTTAAATTTTATGACGCCATCAAATTAGTCTGAAGCAAATGTTTTATGCACACAGTGTCAAAAGCATTAACAACTATAATTGTGATTCTTGATTTAATCTAAAATTTATATTAATAACAAATCAAACATTGTATTAGTTTCAATTTATTTTCCAATGATAATAGAGATTTTAGCAAGAACTACAATAAGTTTAGTGAGCAAATGTTTTAAGCACTTAAATATAACTTAGTAAAATGAGAATTTAAATTAGTTTAGCATTGTTTAGAAACAAATTACATTGGCATTTTATTAATTTTTTTATTGCCATGCAAGGCTGGACTTAGATAAAGGAAGATCCTAAGCTACTCCACTTATGAGACCCCCTCCAAATCCCCCATTCTCACAAGTAGAGGAAAATTAAACAACTTTAGTAAAGCCAAGGATGATGATGATTGTTTAAAAGTCTACAGTCGACAATTCTTCCTCTAAAGAACATGAGATGTTATTGTTAAATACAATATTTGATTGAAAAAATAATGCATGAATGTTAAAATTAAAAAATCTATGAATAAATCAATGCTAACATTGAGTTATCAGCTTAAGACAGTATTATTCTGAAATGGAATGTGAGATTAATTAATTAAAAAAAATTACTGAAGGGTTGTTGAAAGTCTACAATGTGTTATGACAGCATGTGTAAGAAAGGCCTATGACTGTCAAAAATATTATACACCTTGGTTGGAGGCCTCCTAGACTTTGAGGCCTGCTAAGCCTATAAATGAATTTGTTACTCTTTGTAAGGAGGGTAAATCCTAAATGAGAATTACATCTACCCTCTGTAGTAGAGTTCTATACAGCCACTATACAAGAATAGATTCTGCCAAACTTATTATTTAACTAACACCATTCTATTTTCATGTGTAAATGAGTTTTATTTTAGTTGAATAAAGCTTAATACTCTTACTGTTGTTATGAATTCAGATTTACTATAGATATATATATTACAATTTATTCAGCTAAAATACATAAACAACTTCTAGCATGGAAACAGCATGGAAACCAAAATGCTTAGACATTGAACCTTGTTCTCCAACAGCTACCAGAGACGACTGCCATTGGCAAACTATTCTACTTATATAGATGATTTCTAGGACAGGATACCAAACAAATATTGGGCTAGTTATTTAAGTGCCAGAGTATTCAAATATATCAAAGGATGCACAGACTTCAATGTGGCCATAAAAAAACTGGATGCCATATTTATTATAATACCTAACAAGGTGTTTGCAAGATATTTGTTGGCTACGAGACAACATAGACCAGAAGAGTCACTGGACAAATTTTTCAGAGAACTTAAAAAACTAAAGAAAAAAAAATGTCATTTCAGTGACCATACAGCTGAGAAATGCGGTAATGAAGCTATGTGCGACACCTTCATTTTTGGCTTAAGTTCATATTCCATATGACAGTGACCCTTGGAAAATAAGACCTTAGGCTTAAAAACAGCTTACACGCAAGCTTCTGCTCTGGGTTGAGTGCAACAAAATAGTAAGTTGTAAACTACTTCAAAATCTAAAATGGCAGCATTAGTCAAATCTAAAGAACCAGCATTAGCCATAGCTTACCAAGCCAAATGCTTTTTTTGTGGGTTTCTCGCTTATCTACAGGATTGTTGTCCCACTTGTGAGGCTACTTGTAAAAAAGAACATTACATTCACGCATGTCAGTCCAAACCTTTGTTAGCAACAATGGCAGAGCCTCATATATTGACCATGTTTGCTAATATTATATGAGAACTCTACCTCATTGCAATGCATGTCATGGTTAAAAAAATTAAACTAAGTACTCAACTTAATTCCTACAGTACTAATAGCTATATCAGCAACATAGTAGTGTGGAAACTAAATTTGCAAATTCACCCCTCTAGTAAAAGTATTACTATCACCCACAAAACTTTAGACATTAACTCAAGAGGATGTATGGTAGTAAATCTATCTCTTTGCTATAGTGACCAGTCGTATGTTGCTACACGTCTGGGTGTCCAGAAATATTTGTGTTCTGATGTGATACTTGACCAGGATGTTCTATATCAGCATCAAAAAATAACATTTACATATGGTGGGTCATTTCCTGAATTAGCTGCAGACAGTACTCTTTAATTATACATATTAAACGTAGCGGATATATAGAAGAACCTTCACTTTTTCTTAATTTATTACCAAACTGTAAACCCATTGCTGTCAAGTCAAGGCACTTTAATGAGGAAGATCAATCCTTCATAAATAAAGAAATTCAGAAATTGCTTTCAGAAGGCATAATTGAAGAAAGCATTTCTCCATGTCAGGCTCAGAGAGTAGTGGTAAAGGACCCCACCAACATTAAAAAAAGAATGTGTGTAGATTACTCACAAACAATAAACCTGTAGACAGAATTGGATGTTTATCCCCTACTAAGAATTGATAAAATGATTAACAACCTTGTTAAATACAATGGTTTTTTTTCATTCAACCTCAAAAGCGGCTACCACCAGATGCCACTTAAAGTATCAGATAGAAAATAGACCGCTTCTGAGGCAAACAGTCAATTGTTTCAATTCTGTAAAATTCCATTTTGAGCCAAAAACAGAGAGCTTATAGGCAAAACAGTGGAGAAAAAAAAAACTATGCAGTATTTTCCCTTATATTGGTGACATTACTATGACAAGACACACAGAGAACAAAACCAAAATGTGAACAGATTCCTAGAGGCTATTGCAAAGACCAAGATTACCCTCAACACTTGCATTCTGTAACTTCAGTTCAGTTCATCAATATTTTACGATACTATATCAGGAGTGGAATTATTAAGCTTGACCCAAAAAGATTACATCCCTTAAAAAAATCTAAACCCCCACCCCCAGAGAAAACTCAAAGTCAGTCAAAAGAGCACTGGGGTGGTTTGCATATTACGTGAAATGGATACATAACTTTTCTAAAAAAATTTAACCTCTAGTAGAAAATACAAAATTCTTGCTTGAAAAAGAAGCACTTGAAGTGATTAATCACATAAAACAAAAACTGGTGGTGGTTGCACTAAAACCAATTGACTAAAGTCTATCATTCAAGATGGAATGTGATGCATCAGATGTAGCCATTTCCCCCACCCTTAACCAAGATGGACGCCCAGTAGCATTCATATCAAAAACACTACTAGGAGGCAAATTGAAGTATCACATAATAGCAAAGGAGGCCATGGCAATTATTGAAACAGTTCAGAAGTGGAGTCACTATTTATCACATCAACATTTTATTCTGATTACTGATTAGTGGTTTTCATGTTTTCCAATAAAAACTGCACAAAAATTAAGAAATCAATGATTTAAAAGTGGCAGTTAGAATTCTCAACCTTTGACTACACAATAAAATACTGCCCTGGCAAGGAAAATGTAGTTTCTGACACACTTAACTGTGCTTACACTTGCTCAGTCATTAACTCTTCTGCCCTTGTCAACATTCACAATTGACTATGCCACCCAGGAATTACTAGCCTCTTGCACTTTGTTTGAGTAAAAAAAAAAACTTCCTTTTTCTACAAAAGACGTGAAAAAGGTGTGTTCTTCTTGCAGAATCTGTGCAATCATTTCTATAACCCACCAGAAGATACTCTTATCAAGGTGACCAGACTCATGTAATGACAAAGTATTAACTTCAAGGAACCCCTACCTTCTATTACACACAATACATACTTACTAGTAATAATTGACGAATACTTGTGGTTTCTATTTGCCTTTCCATGTCCAAACACTATCACAGTAATAAAGTTCTTAGATCCTTTTTTCAGTTTAATTGGGGTGGCTTGCTACATACACTCTGATAGAAGTGTGTTTTTCATGTCTAAAGAATTGAGACTACCTCATCCAAAAGGGGTTGCAGCAAGTAAACCCACACAATATCACCTGACTAACTATGCACAAGTTAAATGGTTTAATGGCACTATAAGAAAGATGGTCCAGTTGTCCATAAGATCAAAAAAAAGTACTGGGAATTGGTGCTTCCAGAAGTGCTACACTCTGTAATATCATTTGCTCTGTACTTCTACAAATACCACCCCACATGAGCATTTTTTTTTTATCCCTGTGCTGTTCATCACACAGTGATTTTCTCCCATCCTGGCTGATGTCACTAGGTCCCGTATCATTAAGAAGGTTTGTAAAAAATAACAAAACCGACCATTATGTGGACCAAGTCAAACTTCTAGATTGTAATCTGACTTATGCCAACATTCTTCTATGTGTCTTGTCCTTTCAGGACATAGGTGATTATGGCCTTCCACATGACCAGGTGATCATGGCCTTCCCTGTTCCTGGTGGCTCTTAGCACACTTTCTTCTGTAACACCATATCATGTTGACATATACTAAAGAGGAAAGTGAAAGAAAAATGTCCAATGATTATTGATCAACTTTTGTAGTTTGTGAAGATTGAGTGGGAAATATTGATATTTTCAATTTATATTCTTCTTTGTAGAAAAGGATTTGAATAGTTTCAAGTCATTATGGGTCAAATGCAAAGTACAGGGTAAATCTTTTATAATTATAATGTGTATTAGTTTTTCTTTTTGAAAACTTTTATAAATAAAAAATCAAATTAAACTGCTGTCTCTAAAACATTCGCTTGTTAAAATTTTTATTACTTATGGAAACAAAATATATAAAAAACATTTTAGATTAATGTACTCTTTATTTAAATTTTGCAATAAATTTAGAAGTTTGATTTTAAGCTATGATGCATTTGACACAATGTGCCTATAACATTCACTTGTGACTGAAAGTGCAACACAAATGTTTATTAAATAAATCTAAAAGACACTGGTAATAGAAACATATAGCTGAAAAAATTATTATTTTACATTTTAATATGGGATTCTTGTTATTATATAACCTTCATCAGTCTTTTGATTACATTTTTTTTTCCATTTTATTAGTACTGACAGTTCTTATTACTGTTTATCTTTTTTATGATGAATCTCAAGTTTGTTTAGTCTTTTTTTTTTTTTTTGAGGTGGGGATTAAGATCTGTAGAGGCTAAGTTCCATTTAATTAATTTGGTATCATTGAAACCATTTTGTGGGCAACAATCAACACTACAGATTGTCTTGCATTATTTGTGACTTGTAACACTCAAAAGAAGTCTTATCTAAAAAGATCCTTTCTATGTTAATAATGTCAAGATAAATGCAGATAAATATCATTTGATTGACTGTACCATGAACATTACTCCACTTACCCTATGTTGACTTCTAAGTCATGTTAATTTGTTTCTATGAAAGATTCAACCAACAGCCAAATCACAATGTCTAACCAATGTGGCTCTACTTACATCACTAAAAATTATTTTCGAAAGGTCAGTTTTACTTTACTTCTTTATCTAATTTGTGTATTTCACTTTTCGATATTTACTCAAAAGTGATGCATGATTGTATGTTTTTAATATTCTGTCATCTTTTCTTTCCATTTGCAACACCAACATCTGCAAATATTTTCTCACTGGTCAATCCATTTTGTTTCCCTATTAAATTTTCTCAAATCTTTTTTATGACATTCTTAAAACAATTTTTTCTTAGTTTTATCTTGTCAATGTTTTCAGTTTCCTTTTCATTTGTATTCTGTTCAGTTCTTTCACAATTTCCAACATTGTGTCCCTATAACTCAGTAAGTTTTCAATATCTTGTTTCTTGTCAATAACAATATTTTTTTATAATGTGATGAACAAGCCTTCATTTTGGTAATAACATTTCACACCACTACATAAGGTACTGTACATATTTCTAATGAAAACAAATATTATAAACTGAAATTCACACATTATATATATATATATATATATATATATATATAATAAAAATATACCCTGAACATTTATCACATAAACATTTATTTCCAATATCATAAGCAAATATCAGATAGCATAATAAAATCTCACTCCACTTCATAAGACATTATAAATATCTTGTAAATAAATAAGCAGTAAATTTTGTCTGTCTGTTTATGTGACTGAAACTCTTCAAACTTGAGCCACACTTGCTCAACAAAAACATATTATGCTTTTTTGGAATCAAGATGATCTCAGGATTGAAAATCTACCCTTCATCTGATGCTTGAATACCCAGCATTGGGATTTAGGTCCAGATGAGGAAAGAATAGGTAAAAATTCAAATTTTAAAATAACTGAAAAAAAATTAGGGATTTTAAAATGTTTAATTTATATTGAATTTAAAGTAACACAAAAACTTAGTGAATTTAAAAATGTTTGTTTTAAATTCAGTTTAAAATGTTTCCATGTGAATTGAGGAAATCAATTTTATTTCTTCAAAATACCAAGAAATCAGAGTTAAAGTGAGAAGTTTTGTGACATGAGTTTTTCAATTTCCATAGAGTTATTTGAAGAACTCAATTTTCGGCCTGAATGAGAATTTTGGCCCAAATCAGGCTTTGAGTCCAAATTGAAATCTGAGTGAATTAAGGAATTCAAAGTTATTTCTTTAAAAATATAATCCTCTACAAGAGCTAGTTTAAAAGTCCACATATGTAACTTTTAAGCTAGTTTCTTATAAAAACAGGAATTGTCAACTGTAATTTATGTTATGTTTGCTACATAAATAAAAGATATCCTGAAAATTTATTGTGTGAATGTACAAATTCAATTAAAAACTGTTAACAAGGAATTTGTTTTTTGAATTTTCTAATTAACTTTCCTTATTTCTCTGCAAGAGAATCCATGTCTGGATCCAATGAATGTATATATTGTCCAAACATTTGTGATCTAGTATTTTCACCTATACTTCTAACCATTATAAAGGCCAGAGAAAAACTATGAATGTTAATTACTCTGTCATTTTTAAATTCTTTTAAATTTGGCATTATATTGAAACTGCTAGGCACTGACATCTCTACTCTTATCTGAAAAACATACAAACAATACATGTTTACGATACAACATGACCGATTGTTAGTGAAATTACATCAAGTCTGTACAACCAGTTCCTTAGATATTCAGAATTGCTGGATTTATTCTGCATAGTTCTCATATTCTATGTTTCTGATATATAGATATAAGTATATGCAGAATTTATAAAGTTTCTTTTGTTTCAAACCTTTCAAGCTGTGCGTGTATGTGCATTACAGTATTTCATAAAAGAAAGCAATTTTTGTTTCGGTTGTTTAGATTAGTGTACTGGAGATTTGAACAGATGTTCAGACAGCACAGCAGTAAAATGGTTAAATCAAGCAGAAAGTGTTTAGCCCCAAATAAGCAGACATAGCTGCTGAAAATTCTTCATGAGAAATCAGAGATCAAAGTTATATCTTTTAATTCAGCAGGTGGGACAATTCTTTATCACTTTTGTTTGGTCATTTCAATAAGTTTTCTTTTCAGCATTCAATAAAGAATTAACATGTTGATTTTTTGGGAGGAGGGGTGAAATGATTCATTAGCAATTTATTTACTTATTGAACATTAACATAATCAATTCTTCATTTTGTTTTATTTGTTGACATTGTTAATAAATAAAAACAATTCATTTTTGAGTATAGGAACTGAAGTTTCAACCAATTGAAATAAAAGAATGAATTATAAACACAAAGGAAAGGCATAATCAATGTTTTTTTATATACTTAACTTGGTTTGGCACAAGGTCATGGTACCCTGTCTGAATTGAACTCACTACTTCTTAGCAATGAGTCTAGCTCTAACAATTACCACAAGTTAAAGTAGCTAAAAATATATTAGAGCATTACCACATATTTTTATCATATAAAAAAACAAACTTTCTTTTAAACTTTTCACAATTGCAATACAAACAAGTTTATAGAATATGTGTAATCAGTGTCACCGTTTCACAATACTTATGTATGGTACAAGGTCACAAGTTTAGAGCATCTAATGATGATCAAACTCACTATAGCAATAATAATATTTACTAAGCCCAAGGATACCAGTGTGAATTGCTCAGTAAGGAGTGAACTCACTACATAAGTCAGTTAAGTGCCATACCTGAAACACACTTGGATGATCATGTCTGGGAAGAGACATGACTGACTAGACAGAAGATTATCTCGCAGTAGGTTACTATTACTTTTTACGGTAGACAGGTTGCCAGCTAATGCTGTAGAACCCAATCTGTCCTGTTATTTAACCCATAACTGGAGGGAAGAGATGGCCAAAATATCTTTCCAAAGGTTATTTGCATGTAAATGAATGCAATGAATTCAACTGGAATTCGAACTCGACTACCAAATTTTTCATTCCAAACCAATATCCACTGCACCACAGTGCACATCCAACTACAAAAATAATAATATTAAATAAGCTCAGCTTAGCACAGTACAAGGCTATATCTGGAGTGCCCGATATGAATTCTACCAGAGTTGCCTGAGTGAGCAGAATTTAAAATTCCACTGTTAGTAAATTTTGAATTATGTTACTAGCAATATTTTAAAATCAAAAGGATGAAGCTTCAGTATAAAATGAAATAAAAGAAAGGATATCAATTGAAAATTTATCAATGCTCGGCTTTCAAATGTTGCCCAATCTGGCAACCTGAATTAAAAACATTAGACTTGTTACAATATTTAATAAGGATAATTTTATTCTGGTATGAGGTTACACATGTAGAGCAGCTGATGCAGGTTTAACTTATTTTTTTTACAAAGTGGTAAGTAACTAAACTTGGTATAACCCCAAATTTTGCTAATTAATAAAATTTAAATAATATACAATAAATAATAAAATAAATTATATTTAGGCTTAATACAAATAAGATTTGTTACTTAACTGATTGGTGCTATATTCAGCATCTTGACTCTAGAGTTTTATAGGCAAAACTTTTTGTAATTATTCAGTCCACTCTTCAGGAGGTTTTCAGCAATTAACTGCAGTTTTTCTCATTTTATAATTTTGATACTGAATTTAACATAATTATTGCACTATATGAAATAATTTATATAATATACAGTGTACTAATGCTTGTATGATAAATTATCAATAAATAAAAAAACATATCTATGTCATATATTTTTGAATTAACTTTTATGAAACTTTATAGATATTTTTCACTGCTTTTTTTTCAGTTAGTAGAAATTATTTCTGCTTATATAATTGTCAAGTTGATCTTTTAAAAGACTTGGAATAAATTTGTGTGTAATTTTAGCAAATGTATTATCTTTCCATTTCAAAGACCATACTATAGAATATTCACTTAACTACCTGACAAGAAATCTTATGAGAAATTTGTTTGTCATGCAAAATAGTTTAAAAGAAAATTACAAACATCCATCCTTGTCCCAAGTGGGTAAAAAGTACACAAAATGCCCTAAGTCCCTTGTGATTAATTTTGTTTACTTTGTTAATAGAAACAAAATAGACCGAAAAGTAGCAAGTAAGAGAAATTTGATGTTTATTGCCAAGACCAAGTGGATTCTATTAATTTCTCACACATAAGAATAAGGGATAACAAAATGAGAAGTTTTCTTGATTGCATTTATCAAGCTCTATATGTACTATGACACCTGAAGATGATCAAGGACTGTATTGATTAAAACGCAGTTATAAAGGCAATCCATAAAAAGGATGATGTCTGGAAATATCAACATGCTCTTCAGTTTTGTTTTGTTTTTTAGCTTTTTCTCAAAAGGAAAGTGGCATGTGATGAATGAATTGCTAAGCTTTCATCCTAATCAAAGCAACATTGTTTACTTGATGCGATTTCTTTGCTGATGACCAAAATTAAACATCTGTTCACTGATTGCTATCTGTACATATCAAAAGTGAGGTTTTGAAAGTTTCGTCTTTCTCATTTGTCTCTGCTTTGGAGGTGGGAGCATTTCTTCTTTGAGGTTTTCTTTATTTTCTTTTTCTTTTTTGTTTCTGTACAACAATCTTTGTTCTTGTCTTCTGCCTCAATGCCATTTTCACTAACAGGCCTTCACTGCAGGGAAGAGAAATGAGAGAAAAAAAGGGTGGGTTGGGCTGGGAGAAAAACGTCCTGAAAGACAAAAGAAAGTTACGAAGCCTTTTGTTTGGCACCGCATACAAGCAAGGAAGCATGATTGAATGTTGAAAACTTGATCTTCTTTCTTCAGCAGATTTTGATCAAAACACAATCGTTGTAATTTCTTTTTTTTTTTTCTTCTTCATTTTTTATGCACTCTTTTGTTTTATTTTATGTAATCTTATTTTTTTTCCTGGTCTCATATATCCAACACATCCTGCAAACATTTTTGAGAAAAGATTCCTTTGAAATTGATAATTTAAAATGTATTTTTAAAAATGTTGCACACCTTTCAATCTTAATTTCTACTATTTTATGGTCGACTTCAGTTTCAGTTTATCTATAATGTAAGAAAACTACAAAATTTCTAGCTTTTTAAAATATTTGAGTTTTACATAACTTTTTATTTATCAAGAATTGTTTCAGGAAAGCAGTTTTCAAAATTACTGAAACTATGTTACCAAGTAATGATCATTTAAAGTGTGAAAAAATTTAAATATCACAATCCTCTTGTAAAATCATTTGGAATGAATTTACATTATATATATTGGTTATACTACTATTTCCTTGAGGAGATATCTCACATTTTACCTAACAGATCAAAGCGTGATAAAAAAAAAAAAACATCTACCCACAGTTTACAAGAACACTTAAGAAAAATTCTGGATGAAAACACAAATTCTATATAAATTAAATTATCAGAAACATCTCACTATAAGAGAGGCCCTTTATATATAACATCTTTTTTCTATTATCAACCTCACCTTATTTAACAGTGGGAATGGGGTGTTGAAAGCTTTGAAAAAAATAGAAAAAACACTCACTCAAATTCCAGCAGCATTCAACATGGAAGGCTTTGAATAAACACTCTTACTGGTATATCAAAACAACACAAAAAACACATCTTAAACAGTCAAAACATGAAGAGAAATTAATAACACCAAAAAGAACCTTTCTTAAAAATGGCTAAAGAAGTATCTAAAAACACTTGGGACAATTGACAATATGGACAATTTTTGGACTCCCTTACTCCTAGTAAAAAAATAAAATGTAAGAATGCTGAGTAAACTAAATAAGAAATCAATTTTTTTCTTGTCTGTCATATTTAACAAAGATGTTTAAAAGAAAGATTGCTACCCCTACATATGTATACATATATATATATATATATATATATATATAACCTTAGCATGTTTTAATTCTTAACTGCTTCTTATTTGTAAAACTTTTATATAATAAAATCTTTGCTCATTCATAATGCTTTCTGTCATAAGATGCTGCTACAAACTAAAAGTTTACATATATAAATACAATGAATTGTTATATATGTGTGAAAGATATTTTTCAAAGTTGTCAGATACTTCATTTTCATCCAAGGCAACTCTCCTAGAGAGTAATACTTTAATCCAAGGCAAAACTCATAGATATTTATATTTTAAGCAGAAGTGCCAATTATTTATGTATGGATTCAAGCCATGCATTCACATTATACACATAACTCTATCCTGTTAGTAATGCTTTCTTTAATTTCTATAACAACACATTACTCAATAAATCCAGCGCCTAACTAATAAAACAGCAACTTTTAGACAAAATTTAACTTTATTCATCAACCTAGTCTCCTTCTAGGGTGGTACACTGATTCCGTTGCTTTTCTAACAATTCGATGCCTTTTTTGTAGAACAATTTGTCTTTGGCCACATAATATGCCTCAGTTTATGATATCACTTCTTCATTGAAGCCAAATCTCATTCCCTAGAGCATTCTTTTTGTAGTCACTGGGAGCCAGATCTGGATAATAGGGTAGATGCAAAAGCAATTTGAAGTGCAATTCATGTAGTTTTGCCATTGTTGCCATCGACTTGTGAAACGATGCACTGTCTTGATGAAAGATCACTTTTTTCTTCTTAATTTGTGGCCATTTTTTGGCAATTTCTTCTTTCAAACACACCAATAATGCTATACAATATTTGTGATTGATGGTTCTTCCTTTTTCATTTATCTCTGTACAACTGCATTTAAAGTCAATATACCACCTCTTAACCATTGTTTCTAATGGAGCAGAGTTCAAATAACATTTATCTAGCCACTGCCTTGCTTGAACAGTATTTTTCTCATCAGAAAGCAATGCTTTATCAACACAGGAAATTCAGATTTTTCTATTGTTTTGAAAATTTGCAAAGTAGCTTCATTTAAATAACTGTAATTTGTAAACTGACAATCTGATTAGGCCCAAATTTTCTCACGTGCCATTTGAAGGTTAGTACTTCATGAAAATAATATTGATTTTTTATTAGTGGCAACATCTATGTGTCAGGCTCAGGGCTTATTGAGTGATGTGCTACACCTGTTTTGTTAGTAATGATTGCCTAACCACCAACATTCTCTTTTTTTTTTCTTGCTTTTCAATGCATTTTATTAAAGATCTCTGTTGGTAACACAGTGATGATAGCAGTCACAGAAAAGAAACTACAAAAATACTCTTACAAGAGGTAATGAAGGAAAGTGAGAAGAAAGAATTAAACATCAACTGCAGGAAGACAGAATGTGAGGTTGTTAGCAAAAAGATGAGCCCCTCGTGTGAATCACAAATCAGAGATACCAAAATCAAACAAGTGCTAAAATTTAAATATCTGGGAAGTGCTTTAACAGAAAATGCAACCCTAAAATCTGAAGGCATCTTGGGATAGCCAAGGAAGCATTCTAAAAGCTAAGCAGAATACTAAGAAATAGGAAAATTTCATACAAAACAAGGAAAAGTTTACTAAACTACTGTGTGATATCTGTCCTCCTGTATGGCAGTGATTGCTGGACAATCTCCTCAAAGATGAAGAGGACACTTGAAGCAATAGAAATGTGGTTCTACAGAAGGCTGTTTAGGATACCGTGGACTGAACATTTGAGCAACAACAAAGTTTTGGAGAAAATGGAAATAAAAAGGAAACTAATTCTTAACATCAGGAAGAAACTTTTTTGGGGTGCATATAATGAGGAAAATAGGGCTTGGAAAATCTAACACACATGAAGCAAATAGAGGGACAAAGGAAAGCCATGCATTTAGTGAGTTTTAATAAATGGATGGTGTTTAAGAGAAATACCAGAAAGAAAAAGTTTATTAAGAGCTACAAAAGACAGAAAGTTGTGGAATGCCATGATCACTTACATTCTCAGGGGGTCATGGCACATATAGATCTCTGATGTAACTTCTTTTCCACATTTCGTATATCTTTACATTTGAGATTGAGAGAGTTGCTCTTCTAAGCAAAACTATGATTGAGATTTTTTTATTTTGAAGAATTTTTTTTCCATATATTAATAAATCCTACTATCACAGGCTACATGGAAATTAAATAAGAGTTAAGAATTATTTAGCTTGAAATAAAATTTGTTCAATTTAATGCTGAAGTGATAAAAAGAAAAAAAATAATCATGTGGACATTTGCATGTTGAAATATTATGAGGTTCAACTCAAAAATTTCTGCAATTTGAAAAGCATCTGCAAAATGAAAGGCATATAGATTTTTTTATTACTTATTTCTTTTTAATAATTTCACCCCAAGCAAGGCAAAGCAGCACTAAGATGCAAATGGGATCACTGAGTACAAAAGAAATTGAGAAAAAGAAAACATTATTAAGGAGAGAGGACAATAAAAGAACAGGAATTAAGAAGGTAGAAGCAAGGTAATAAAGCCACTAAGATGCAAGAGATTACTGAGTGAGAGAGAATATGAGAAAAAGAAAACATTATTAAGGAAAGAGAACAATAAAAGAACAGGAATTAAGAAGATAGAAGACATTGCATTTAAATTTTTGAAGCTCAAACTTGGCTGGAATGTAAGAAACTGGAAAGGAATTTCATAAGCAAAAAGTGTTAAAGAATAAACTGTTAGCATAAAAATTACAGTTACACTAAACCATTTCAACTGTAAAATGATGAAACATTGCTGCCAATCTAATTTAAATTCATAAAGTCTAGGTGCCATAAAGGAAGTCCATCAGAACAATTACTCTGAAAAAATTTATAGAAAAGGCATACGGAAAACTACTGATTGTGAGTCACTATATCTATTCCTAATGGATACTTCAAAGTACAACTCAGAAACTAAATGTTAATACACTTATTTTTCATGGTCAATTTTTTTCAAATTTGTAGCATCATCTCATCCTGTTAAACTAGGAAGAGATTTTAAGCTTTAATTGAAAAATCTTCTCTTCAAAACCTTGATTTTTTTTCTTCTGACAGACAAATTTTATTTTCCATAATAAAAATCTTTTAAATACACTTCCTTTTACAATAATAGCTTCTTCATTCTAAAATAAGTAGATATGAATTACAGAGAAGAACTTAAATAACGTTTTTGAGAATTATTTTTTTTTAATATAAGAAGGAAGTGTTTATCCTTAGAAAAACTTTCATTGAAAATAATTTTAATGTATTGATATTTAAAGGGAATTTATATCACATAATGAAAAAGTGAGATAATATTTACTGAATTATCTATACAATAATGATCCAATTTCTGTATGCTTGTGTGTTACTATAACACAAAAGTAGCACATTGTAGCACTGTTTTTGTGAGCACAATATCATTTAGCTTGGGAAACAAAGTATAAACTGATAAAAAGATGTCTTTTCAAGGGAGGTAGCACCAGATTTATTAACTGTTAATTACACAGCAATTTTCCTAAATTTTCTCAGTAAGAAAATTAGAGGAATAAGTACCCAAGAATCCTTGACTTGGGTGCACTTTTCTCTATCAGCTATAGTAGCATAGCCATGATGATACTTTAATAATGATTAATATATAGACATAATGATAATAAACATTTGTAAATAATTATAATACAAATAGGAAGAGATGTATCACGTGAAAGCCTTTAATGGTGGCAATTTGGCAAGTGAAGTGGAATGAAAATTTATCATTTGTTATTTGATGATATGGTTAAACTAAATTATCATAGAATCAAGATGCTTCTACTTTTTATTTTTAGATTGTATTTTGTAACTATATTTAACATTTTTAATATATCACAATTTAATCCATATTGCCAATATATATAGATATATTTTTTCAGTAAGGTTCACCCTGTACAAGACTGGAGGGCCACTCAAGTTAGAGGATTACATAAAGAGACAATTTGTAGAGATAGGAGAGGAAGGTAATAGTTGACTGTAGACTTGAACAGGTTAAGATTGTAGTGATCAAAGAAACATCATCTTGGGAGTTGGTTTCACAGGGAAGAAGTTGTTTGAGTGGAACTTACTTCTCACTGATGGAATGTGGGCAGTTTGCTATGATGTAAGTTACATGGTGGGTCCTTGCCATGAAGATTAGGTTTGGTGAATGAAGGAATGCAGTTCAAACAATTTCTATCAGAGTAGCAATAGAGAAGTAAGAGGCTTGCCACATGCCACCTATGAGAGAAAGCTTGGAGGGTAGAAAATAATTAATCACCTGTAAGGGCTTGGAGATGCTTTTGGGCCCTATTGAGGCTGAAAAGTGCCATCTGTGCAGCTCCTGTCCAAATATGACAACAGTACCACATTCTTGGCCTGAGCTGGCTCTTGTAAAGTTCAAGAAATTTGAAATCATATTGTTATGTTGGCTCATGATGAAAAAAAAAAACTCAAACCAAGAAAAAATAAAAATATTTAATTATTGCATAATACATAATTATCATTCAATTATAATGTTTAAAAAATGGTTAAACTAAATTATTTTTTCTTTCATAAAATACAGACATTTTTTAAAATTATTTTATTCATTCATTTTTAAAAAACTTTGAGTAAATATTTTGTTCTATATGTCTAAGATGTGCCATGTAATATAAAACAAACTTATAAAATAAAATAGATATTTAACAGAAAAAAAAAGTCAGTATATTTTTAAAAGAATTTGAACACAAATAGTAGTAAAGGAGATCCAAATCTGGAGAGATAGTAAGACATGTTGGTTGGGGTGACATGATGTTGAAAATTCTTGAGCTGGTCACTCCTGTGTTATATGGGCCATATCAGACTTCTGCTGATACACTATATACAGGAATTCACTACAGTGTCAAGCACCTTGATATAAGTGGTGACATTGATGCTGAGGCCCTGAAAAAAGAATTAGTGGCAGTATGATATTATCTCTCATTACTCATGACTCCTGGTACAATGATAATCAACCTGAACTAGATATACATCCCTATCACTTCTCCTCATGGAGTCTATGCACAACTACCTGTTGTTCCTTCTGTCCACTTTAATGAAGTTGGTTTTCTCTGTATCACTGTAGTTGGTGGCTCGAGCTGTGAGCATTATGCTCCTTTTCGTTTTCTTTGTCAGATTGGAAGCTGCCAGGTTAGTGAACTTGATACATCCTAAAGACAAAAGAGAATGTTAAAATTTGTCATATATCATTACTTTAGGTCATTGTCTTTTAATGGTTCACTAAGGATGTGATCTCAAATATCTGGTGCACTCTGTATAGACAGAAATGAAAGCAAGAAGAGAGGTTGAAAAAGTATTTCATGTTCAGTTCAATTATTTCAATATATTTATAAGCCTGTTTTGTATCTTTTCTCCTTTACTTGTTTTTTTAACTTATTTTCCCTTGATATCATTACTCATATCTATCTCTAGTCTTCTTTTGAGGAAGAGAAAGAAGAGCTTTTTTTGTTGTTGTTTTTAATTGCCACTCCTGAATTTGAAAACAAATTGTGTATTATTATCTGCACTGCAGATGTTCATTAAGTGTTCACTTTTTGTTTATTGGAAGTCATTTTGCAGTAAAGTTAAAAAACAGAAAAGAAAAATGTTTTCATTGTATTGCTGCTGCTGCTGCTTTTACTGTAGCTCTCTTGACAGCCTGAGTTACTCTTTTTAAACAATGAATGATTGGTTTAAGTTTATATTTCCTCTTCAAACTACTTGAAGTTTGTGCTTTTCTGGAATTAAATTTATTGTCTCTCTTCAAATCCAACCTTATTTTGAGGAAAATCTGCACATTTATGACAGCCTGATGCTTCCCTTCAAGGGAAGAATTAGATTGTTACAATTCTAACTATATGGCTCATGGCAAAAACATAACATGCAATTATGATGAAATTTGGAAGGCATAATGACCTTTGCCAAGATAATCATATGGCCCAGAAAAGTTAGTGAACATGAAAAATATCAAACTCCTCAATGCAATCTAAAAGCTTTTAAGGATCACATTAATAACTTTATATACATACATACAAAGATAAATATCATCTGTTTGAATTTTTGCAGAGTCAACTTATGAATATGCATAAAAAAATAAATAATATTGAAAAACAATTTATGATACAAAGCTGACTTAATGGTTCCAAAGATGTGCATTCACATAAAAATCTAAAATAACCCTAATGGGAATAGTTTGTTCATTTCAGCCTTATATATACATATTTTTTTAAAGAGGAGAAATCATAGGAAAATTTGAAAAATATAAAAAAATAAATTGTCTAGTAATGACTAGATTGTCTTTCATGGTTCAACTGATCTTTATCAGGATAATGAGAAAAGAAATAATATTTCTAAAGATTTGATGCAAAAATTAACTGCAAAATAAATTGGATTTACTCGCATTTCTCTCTTCAGTATTAGGAATCTTTGAAGTCATGCAGTTGAAGTTGTTATGAATTTTTAAATAGAAAAATCATGTTTGTCATTTTTTTAATTAGAAAATAATTCATCATTTGTTTAACACTGCTTGCTTCGAATATTTGTGTATTTATTAATTATTGAATAACATCTCAACATGTATTTTTTCATCTATTTTATTGTTCAGACTTTAGACCTTAGACAATAAGAAGCTTTTAAAGAATTGCAATTTCTTCATTCTTTCTAACAATTTGTCAATAATATCATTCCCCATCTTAATGGAAATTCAAATACCTCTGCAACCTTTTCTATTTACACTTTACTTTTAATATGAAACAGCAAACAATCAAGGTTTAGTTTCTCTTGAAGTATAAAAATGAAATAAAATTACCTACCTTAAAATATTCTAACTTTCTTATAGTAAAATAAATACTAAAATCCTTTCTATATAACTGCGTCTAAGTAGTAGAATACCATTGTCAGTAGACTCCCAAATTCATGAATATCAGTGGAAAAGTAGAAATATTTCTGATATTTTGGGAGACAACAGAAATAAACTGGAAAACTCATATTACCATTAAGTGTTACACAATTATCCAGAAGTTTCTCCCTTAGATTTCTGTGGGGATTTTGCTGGGAATATTTTGTTTTCCTGAAGCTTCATAAAAGACAAGATAAACGTCAATGAGCTGAATGCGCCTTCCTTTTCATAGTTTCAAATCATTTACATGTAAGTCATTGTGCATTTCAGACTTTTTCTCTCAGACAGCAATTCAAAAGAAGATATCTGAACAAGCAATCAGTGGAACATGAGACTTTATAGAATAACTGAGTTGACACTGTATCAAAGTCAATATAGCATAAAACTACTTTACTTTCTTTTTTACATTTTTAAAATGTTTTATTCTGTAATGAGAACTAAACTATAGATGCTGAGAGCTCATTCACAATTGCCATGACATCCAAATGGTTATTATGCAAGTAAAAATTCACAACTGACTCCTAGCATGAATACATAAGTGGCTAAAGGAGAGCAAGGAATGTGATATGTATGTAAAGATTATCAGCTAAAATGCTAGAAAGAAATACAGAAAACAATCTGAAACATTAAAAGTTGAAAAAATGATTTGCCATTTCCACAGACTATAAATAGGAACAAAGCATCAAGTTTCTGGATGTGTTTTAAACTAAAAAAGTTAAATAATTATCATTTTAACATCTATTTATATTTCTGAGATGAGATATTGTAACTATTTATACTATCTACATTGTTTGGACTGTTGTCCTCATCTTTGTTGTCATATTCACAACATTTTGACTGTTGTATTCTTTGGCCTTCTTCAGGATCTGTCTATATTTCTGGGATAAGTTATTGTAACTATTTAAATTGTTCAGACTGTCCTCATCTTTATTGTCATATTCATGACATCTTGGCTGTTGTACACTCCAGCCTTCTTCAGATGATACACATTGGAATTTCAAACCAAATCCTTTATTCAGTCCCTGCGGGTAAATTGTTCTAGTTCCACATGCCATCCCTTTTCTGGATATCTCAGTTTCTAGTTAATTTCTTTTACTAATTCAACTCAGTTTTTTGTTCAAATAACTAAAAACTGAGATGTCCAGTAAAGGCATGGCATGTGGAACTAGAATAATCTACCCCGATGGACTTTTTTTTAAGGGTTTGGTTTGAAATTCCAACGTATATCAGAAAAAAGCCAAAACATTGTGAATATGTCAATAAAAATGAGGACAACAGTCTGAACAATGTAAATAGTATACTGTACACAGTAAAAAAACACAACATTGAGAAATCTGTTCATTGCATTAATACTGCCTTACTCTCAGTGAAACACTTATAAGATTTTTCTATAATATATTGATCCATTTTAAATATTTTAAGAACAAGTCAAGTGACCTTGATGTAAATTAACAACCAGTCAAAAGGGACCTTACATCATATACACTCTCCTGTGAGGTTACTCAGTTGGTAAGATGTAATTAAATGATCTTGTCAGTCAGCTTCCCTATAATCTAAATTTTTACTCCTGGTTACTGTTTTGCTTTTCCTAAAGCTAAAGCCACCATGGAAAATTTAAGGAATACACACTGAGACAACTGATGTAGGTATTGTTTTTATTATTGCTGTTGAACAGTTTTTGGATAGAGCTTGTATTACTTGTTTTTTTTTTTTTATTCATCTATATTTGGTGCTTAACATTTTCAGATAAACAATTTGTTCAAGTCATATTCCTTTATTGTCTTCCAATAATTCCTTGTATCTTAGTAGCATTATCACCTTGATTGGGGTGAAATGATTAAAAAATAAAAATTGCTTCTGTATATAGAATTTCTAAAATGCACTTGAAAATTTAAACCATTTCTGTAATCTTGTACAAAATTTTTTGAATTACCAGCCTGTGATAAGAAGAAATTTATTTGATTGTCACCTCCAAAACAATAACAAAAAAAAATTTGTTTAGTCTAATGGGAGTTGTTTATTTAGAAAGTTTAGCATGAAATTTGTCAAATCTTGTGGTCTTCAAATGTGAATTTATATAATATACATACATAGAGAAAAATCAGGAAAGAATTATAATTTTTCTTTCCCTACAGATTTTACCTTAACTTGCAGGAATTTTTTTTATTGAATACTTGTTTATTTAGTGCATATTATTTCCATATTTTAAAGTGGAATGGATGGAATTTTTTCAGAAATCACATATAATGATTTTTTTTCAAAAGTAGGTTAAAAATCAAAAACTAAAACTGAAAATAAAAATGAACACTTCCATGTTTGTCCACTTGAAATTCAAAACATTTCCCAATTTTCTTTTTGAATGAATGAGTTCTCTCCCCTGAGAGAAAAAAAATAACAAGATTTTCCTCCTCTTTATGTTGGTCTGTTTCTTTAACCCTTTCATTGTCACTGCATTTTTTATCCTTCAGAGTTAAGTCATAGAACTGCAATAGAGGAAACTCTTGTCATTTGCAGTCAATGCATTAAAGGTGTCAGTGACTATATAACAGATAATTACAATTTAGCAACAATATTTTTGTTGATAAAATGAAAAATATAATGGTTGTTAGACTTTGCATTGAATATTACATTTTTGCAGTATTTATTTTTCCTCAAAAGTATAAAGAGTCGATATGCCTCAAGCACTTAGCAGTGCCTTTTGGTATGCAAGTTAATACTGATATTGATAGATCATTTGTCTGCTGAAAAAACAAAAAAACATTTCTTTTCTTCACTTAACCTAAATCAATACTTTATCTATCAAATGTTGATTTTTTTCTTGCTTCTTTTGTACTTTTTTTTTTTTTTTGGTTGACATGTTTTGGGATTTAATCCCCACCCAATACTGCAATGATAAATTTGGTATTTTGTTTTTTCTTCATGGCCAAACTGTCTTCATCTGAACAAGCTTTCCATATCCACAGTTGCCATTTTGCTGTTACACGTTTTTCTTGAACACTTTGCCATAGTTGGGAGGAGAGAGAGAGAGAAAAAAATTCATTTGCAATCAATAAACCTTTGCTTTACATAGTATGACATTAGCACTGGTCGAGACAAAACCTTCACTTACTCAATCTCACAGTAACTATAAAATGATTCTCCTCTTCATTAATTCAATATTAAAATACAATATCTTATGTGCAAAAAAGCTTGATTATTGATATTTTCATTCTAGTGTCTTTCTTTGCTTTTTATAGACAAAAGGTTTTAATAATCTTCTAAGATAATAAAAAATAAGGTCTGGCATATGGCCAAAATCTTTAACATATTGAAATACTGCTTTTCAAGGTTACTACTCATTTGATTATAAACAGGAGCATTATTTATTATACTATTCTTGCTTACTGTTTATTAAGATTTATTCTCTTGTTTTATCCATGTTAGATTTTACAATTTATTTTTTCCTATCTTAACATGAACAATCTACTGCAAATTATAAGAGATGAGAAAGGTATAAATTCATCTGTTCATGAAGCTTTGGGTAAAATAGCAGAGCACACTGGTCTCTCCAGCTTTGGTTGACAACCAATATAAGAGACTTTATATTGAAAAACCAAGAATAGAATTTGCTCTTCCTTGTCAAAAAGTAAAAATAGCAGAAGGTAATTGGGGTCTACCTTCAAAACTAGGATCAGCACACAATTGGAAATCAAATTAGATCCAGGATTTTCAACAATTTTACAATCATTGTAGAGTTTTAATTGTCATAAAGCTGAGATAAAACTCTTTTAGTAGAGATATCAAATTAGTCTCCGTTTTCTTTTTCCTATATTTTTAAATGCAGAATTGTGTATGAAAAAACAATATTGACTAATTAACCAAAAATATTGAGAATGTCTTTAGGATCTAAAGCACAATGTCACAGACTAATTTTTGTTAGACAAGGTGTTTTTATTATTTACATGGTTTCCTTTTAACTAATATCCTCATTTTGTTGTTTTTTTTTTTTTTACTTTATGCAATGTTTTGGCCATGTATCCCCGAGCCTTTCTCAGGTGTCTAGACAGAAAGAAGTAGTGGTAAATAAGAAGACTGAAGTAATGCACCCACATTCATTCTGTTTCAGTGATAAGCAGAGTTAGTTTCAGCATTAATAGCATGCAAACACAACGAATCAAGAAGGTAATGAAATTGGAACCCTACAGATGTAAATGTCCATATGAAACCCAAGGAAGAGTCCCAGGATGAACATGGTGGTAAGGAGAAAATAAACTGGATTTAATACGTGTAGGAAGAATGCAGATGCACCTTCAAAATAGAATTTTTCTAAATTTTAGACACCTAAGAAAGGCTAGAGTTGACACAATTAAAATGTTCTAAAACAAAAAAAAATGTAGAGATGAGACTACATGCAATATTTGTTTTTCCATTATTAAAAGAAACATGGTATGAATTTTAATAGCAAAGAAGCTGAGATTTACATTTAAGGTACTTAAAAAATGTTTTTAAAAGAGAATACCAAATTTAAACATCAAAACTTAGTAATAAAGTCTACAAATGGATACAGATCTGAGTTTCACATTTTTGCCACTTGAAAATTTTGTTTCATTAATAAAATTAAAAATTAATTTTCAATCTGTTTGCCATAGTAAATTACAACATAACATTACTTTAATAAGTATAGTGATATGTTCTAAAAACGAAGAGGCTATTTTGCTGATCCTGGTAAAATAAACAGACATGTTTTTAAGCTTATTAAGGTAAAATAAACCTACCGACTATATTACCAGTAAATATTTTTATTATTATAAAGGCAGGTAATGTTAAAAATAACAACACACAGATTTAGCACAGAAGTTTATTTTTACGCTCAATTGTTAAGACAATTTAAAAAGTTTTTCACCATCACTTGTTAAAATACAAGTTAAAATAATTTATTCATTATTAATTATTAAAAGAAATATATAAATCTCTGAATATTTTAAGCACTACAGGTACAACCGTCTTTATAAATCCCAGTAAAATAGCCTTGGTGTCTATTTTACTGGGATCAGCAAAATAGCCTGTATGTTCTAAATTAAGTTGAAATTTTCAAAGAGGAGTTGTGATGTGTTGCTATTTGTTATTTCTAACAATGGTGGTATTTATTAATCTTTTAGTCTGAATCAAAGCTCAAACAGTGAGACACTAAGGAAGGATCAATTGAAGTAGAAGTAGCTTACTTGGCATTAAAAGCAGACATTAGATTTAAAGCTCAATAAGTAAACTCACCAAGGACTCTATGGAACATAGCTGAGTGGATGAAAGCTCAACTAGTTTCGAATAAATTGAAAGTTCAAAACCTGGGTCAGGCAGTGAAGAAATGTATACAATTATTGGTTAAGAGTTCTGAAATTCCAAAGAAAAGACACCAGATGTGACAAGTAGAGGAATGAGGAAAATATATCCCTAGGGATCAAATAATGTTTACTGAGTGCAACAGATACTAGAAAAAGGCTAGAGTGTAGTTACTTATTGTAAAAATAACAAAGAAAACTGACATGAAGTTATCAATGTATAATAACAACAGCATGAGGAAGACTTGACAATGCAACAGTTAAAACATTGTGATAAAGACAATAAAGATGAATACAGAAATAATCCAAATGAATCAATGTATAATAGCAGCATCAAAGAACAGTGTACAATAGCCAAAATATTACTGTAAATACAAGGAGAATGGTCTGAATATATCAATATATAATTGTAACAATGAAAATAAATGGGTTAATCATCTGAAAGGTTGCATTAAAAATAACAAAGAAATTAACCTGAACAAATGATTGTACAATAGCAACAACCTGAGGAAGGTCAGAAGTTACAACAGTCGAAAAATGATTATAAATGGAAAATCATTCAAATGTATCAATGTATGATAATAGTAAGATGAGGAAACACAAAGAGTAAAGATGCTGAAAAGTTGTATTAAAAACAACAGGGAAACTGGTCCAAATACACGATTGTAAAATTTCTTTGCAAATGCCATTTTTTAATGAACAGCTTAAACTGTTTTGTTTCTGCTTTTTTATAACAAAATTATAATCAACGAAAGAATTCTTTAGAAAAAAAGAGAAAAGAACAAAATAAGTTTTTTTTTAAATATGCTCTAATTTTGATAAAATAAATTTTTGGGCAGAAAACAAATGAAAGTGATAAAAGAAACAAAAATCAGAATTAAACATCTTGGCCGTCAATATTCACAGCTAAGCAAAAAGAAATTGTTTAATTTTGTTTTATTCTTCAATCATATAACCTTTTACATGACCTGAAATCAAAATCAAGATGGCCACTTAATCTGGAAAAGGAAGTAATCACTTTAAAGAAAACTCTCTCTGACTTGTCTTATTTACCCAAGAAGATTAATTCAGGATTTAGTCTTTCAAGCTCGCAAGACTGATTTGTGAAGTGAAAGATGAAATTCTTGTTCTGAATTCCAAGCTAACAGTTCAAAGTTATTTCTGAATTGCCTGCACTATCATCATCAGTTGTTTGATATACTGAATACATGTCACTGGCTTTCTTCTTTGCTCAGTCAACATACACAGATTCATAAATGTCCATCAACTGATCCTTTTTGCTCTATCAACTGTGACATCAATCTAGTTTCTGCAGATGACAATTTAAGCTTGAAGCTATTATACACTTAGTGTAAATTAATTTTTAATTACAGAAATCCACCAGACATTAAAATACACATCGTTTTCTCTTTTGATATATAAGTCATTTTACATTATTTATATAAATTATGCAAAATGTTGCCATGTAGTGGTAGTGCAATTGTGATAGATGTGTTTAAACATGGTTTTGATTTATAATGTGAGTAGAAATCAATTCAAATATTTATATACAAGCATGTACCTAACCAAAATGAACGGATTATTTACTTATTGACTCTTCTGTATCTCTGCATTCTGCCAAAAAATCAAAATTTTGTTCTTTTCTACTTTTTCTAATGATTAGTGTAGTATCTGTGCATTTTGTGAAAAAGTTATTCACACATGAAAATATATAATGTAGGGACAGATTGTGGTTATATATAAATTTTTAAAGATATCTGAATTTTTATACACAAACACACACTGTGTAGATATTAAACAGGTATGAAGAAAAAGTGTTAATCCATATATTGTCATCTCCTTTTTTTACAGATATATATAAATTAATATATCTTATTTTTCAATAAGACATCATTTTTTTTTTTAATTTTAAACATTAACTTTAGTAGATACAAATGTCTCAGTAAATACCTTGTTTTTTAAACAGTATGAATTACAGTTACTAGCCTGTGTATTTCAGAGATTTAATAAAGAAAACATAGCCTCTAGGAGGGTTTGAACCTGCATTCCCTTTTGTAGAGTAAACCACCTTCTGATCCAATGTAGTTTAGACTGCTTGGCTACAGAGAACTTCGCAACTGAGGAAGGTTAAAATGTTTTTTGAGAAATGCACATCTTCTTGAATGCCTGTTTCTGCTAAATTTATTTTTATCAAAAATGTCAACAGAATAATTTCTGAGGAATTAATAAATCTTATTTTCAGTTTGAAATTATTTCTCATTACTTTATTTTAGTAGATATATATGTTTGAGTTGACATCCTGATTTTTCAAATAACATTAATTACATCTACCAGAGGGTACATTGTTTTGATTAAAACTTTGAAATGAAAAGACAAGTAGATGCAATTTCTGCCTGGGCAGAAGATTATCCCACAATAGGTTGCCATTACTTTCTGAGGTAGACTGGTTGCTGACCAAGACTATAGAACCCAATCTGTCCTGTTATTTAACCCATAACTGGAGGGAAGAGATTTTTTTTTTTTTTAATCATATCACCCCGAGCAAGGCGGTAATGCCACTGATGTGCAGGGGGCGACATAAGAGTGAAAAGATTTGGAATAGAGAAAGTCAGAAACCACATCCTAAACAGGGAACAAGGGATGAGCCTCTAAACCTGTACAATAGATGTGGGTGGAGTGTGTACCGGGCGATAGTTTTGTCTATCTACTCCAATTGAAAAAAAAGAAAAAGAAAAGTGAAAAGATTGGAAAAGAGATGGATTAATACCTTTCCCAAAGGTATTTGCATGTAAGTGAATGCAAGGAATTCAACTGGAATTCGAACTCAGCTCCCTGATTTCTTGTTCCAAGCCAATATCCATTGCACCACAACACACATAAGGTGTCTAATCAAATATGTGTATCCACTAAAATATAACATTTAAAGCAATATATATATATAGAGAGAGAGAGAAAGAGAAAGACATGCATACATATACCAGCATACTCTTACTTACACCCCTGGGACAACAAAAGGGTTGAGCCCAGAAGGACAAAATATTAAGCTTTTAAAACTCAAATATCAGAGTAAAATTGATAAAGCAGGGAAAGATTGACAGCAAGCAATGTTTTGAGTCATATGCTAAGGGAAAATTTCTTGCAGGGACTGTCATAAATTTTATATCTCTAGTGATTCTGAAATTTACAAGATCACAAAGGTAGAGTAAACTCCAATTTTTCTATCAGCTACTAAGAGATGAGAATAAGTCAGTACTTTGAAACAACAAGTAATATTGCTAGAAAGAAAGGATTTGGAAGGACCAACTCTTCATCATGCTAAGATGAACACCTGCTGTGGTTTTCAGTACTCAAAGTCATGAAAATAAAAACTTCAAGAACAAGTCTTTTAAGAAAAACAATAAACAGAAGCTCATTTAATAGCAGTCTTGTGTCTTGAAGCTCTGTTTGAAAATCCATTGTTGTCTCAGATAAACATAAAAAAACAGAGTAAGATTTTTAGCAGAATATGTAAAGTTTGATTCAGGGCAGTGTGTATAGTGACAAATCAAGATCTCAGTTACCTGGTGATGCTCCAGATAAATCTATTAGTAAAAGCATCTCTATCATTATTATTATCATGGAGAAAGAGATGATGTAGAGAGACTTTTCAACTGGGTAGCTGTTTCAGGTTAATGTTAATGGTTTGGAATACAGGAGGTGAATATTGCATAAAGATGTACTTTTCACAGCTGAAAATTTGTTTTCTAAAGAGAAATGATCAGATGTTATTTCCAGTAAAACAATGCTCTTGACTACAGAGGTGAAATCTGAATGCTGTAGAGAATATTTGGTCTCACATTAAACACAAACTAAATTGGAAAACATTTTTCAACTTGGCATCAACTGTTTGAAGCCATCAACACTGAATGAAACAAAATTGACTTCTTTCTGAGAAGAACTGTACTGTCTGCAAGTTAATCCACCTTCAAAGACATCAAAAGATAAAGCTATCCTATACTAAGTTACTGTTTGTCTAATTCTTACTTATTATTAAAAGATTAATATCTTGTCATTTTGAATTTAGTCAAGTTTTCTTCCCAGGCATATATATGAGCAGATGCTGAAAAGTTCTTGAACTTTTCATCTATGCCTTGGTAATATGGTGATATTCTAAGTATGGCTTAGATATGGCATGAGGCCCAAAGTATGGGGCACCCATTCAGGATTAAACTCACTATTCAGTTGTAATTGATTTAGGGAGACAAGTTAGCTAACCATAATACAATGTAGAGTGCTCCTGCCTTGATATATATTCACTCACATTGAAGTCAGTGAATAAAAATATCATTGCTTAGTAAATGTATTTTAAAATGAATTATAATAATATAATTTTAAATTTAATATTAAACAGAATGAGATCCAATTTTGTGTTGGATTAGTTTGTTATCTAACAAGTATCCTTCAGTTACATTGGTATAAATTGTCATGAAAAGTCAGTGGACAATTACAAAATAATTTGTATCAGAAACCTCAAATATTATCAGATCTTATTGTTTTATACAGTTAATGGTTCAAGATAACACTGTATTCAAATACTATCTCACTAAAGAAATGAATTTTATATAGGCACATTATGGTGTATATAATATAGATACTTGCAGCCATATATGTTATAATGGATAGAACTGTAGACTTAAATTTTTGCATAGTTCTTTTTTGACTATTTTCTAAGACTTTTGAAGCAGATAAAAATGGCTTGTTGAATAAAATTAAATCTTCTAGTGAGAACAATTACAATGATAGAGAAATTATTTTAAGTAATTAATCATCAATATTCTACCTAAAGTTAAAACTTCTGTCATCATGAAGTTGCTAGTGGTTGTATAACAAGTTTATTCTAATGAGACTCAAGTGAATTTGAACATTACAAAAATTTTTTTCACATCCTGTTCTGGCATCCATTTGCTCAAGCCCATCAAGTACGTTATGCACTGTTTTCCTCTGTCCCTCAAACTGTCCCATGTGTATCATATTTTTCAAGTCTTCCTTCCCCATTACGTGCCCCAGAAATTTGGATTGAATCTTTTTAATATTACTGCCTTGTTGGTGGGGCTTCAGAATATACCAACAGTACATCTACAAGGGGTAAATGTACACCAAGGAGGCCACCTGTTTGTTGCTTGAGGAAAGGATCCTAGTGGTTGAGAATTTTAGGAGTTGGGCAATACATGGCCCCTATTTGAGCTACATGGGCAGAGAGACCCAATCCAAGCAACCAGCTGGTTACATCAACCTCTAAGTCAAACTAACAAAATCTGCCCACATTTACAATATCAAACATTAAATTTAGCAAGTGGTGGCTGTAGGGTCAATCAAACTGAGAACAAAGGAATTTGACATTTCTGAGGAAAGCCCATACTTGGATAGACAATCTCAGATATAACATGTGCTTGGAACCCTCCCCCACATTTGAATATACTAGTCATGTAACCCTGAAGGAATGAGGCAAATGGAATCCCCATCCCCATGACTGCAGCCACTTCCCCATCATCGAAATGTGGCCTCCCTTTGTCTGTTCTATAAATACTTACATGGCTTCTGCTCAGACGAACTTAAGTCACTGATGCCTCCTCAACAGGTGTTTACTCGTGCAACCAGACTTGCAACTGGGTCCCACCCATTCACAGTCAGGTTAGCCAAATGCAGATGACAATTCTACTCCTGCAGCTTCTTCTCTCGCACTTCCCGCCTGTGGAACTCACTCCCATATTCTTGCTTTCCTGACGGCTACAACCTCCAGAAATTTAAATGCAAAGTTAATACTCATCTACTAACCACTGGACTCTAGCTCTCTCCCCACCCCCGTATAACCCTCCCTTTCTCTCCACCTATGTATCTGTCATCGCACCTGCTTTCTCAGCTTTCTATTGTTCCTTTCTAACTAGTTTGTACTCCTCACTCTTTTCTAATTAATCTTTTTACATTTATGTAGCCCCCTGCACATCAGTGGCGTTTACGCCTTGCTCGGGGTGAAATGATTAAAAAAAAAAAATGTGGCTTCAAGATGGTTGAAGAGTATGGCTGATGAATAATAATGATAATAAATAAAGCATAAGCATAAAATAAACAAGAGACTTCATATTGATATAGACACAGAAAGTGACACAGAAAATCAATCAAAGGAAAAATCTTTGTAATTCATATTAATAGAACCAACATAAAACAAACTAATAATGAAGTTGTCACCTTTTATAATAGAAAAAAAATCTTAGCATCTCAAATAACTAAAAAAAAAAACAGTAAAAATAAACTAAAAATAATACATTGCTGATAGACGTCAAAGGAAAACATGTCGATGAAACACTAATGTCGATGAAACACTATTAAGGATGACCAAATTTCATGGTATAAGGATAAGGGTCTTCTATCCAAACCAACTTTTAAATTCCTGCAGAGGTGGGATGAAAGCACTGAATTTTCACTGTGTACACTAGAAGAAATTAAGAATAATAATCCTAACAAAAAAACAAAACATTATAGACATAAAAAGAATAACCATTTGAAAAAAAATGATACAATTATAGATACCAACACTTTTTGATGCACCAGAACCACCACAGGAAATGAAAATTGGATATACAGTTTCCAAAGTAGAAACATATTTCCCAAACTCATTAAGATGCTTTAACTGCCAAAGATATAGACATAGTAAGAATAAAAGTACAAGGAAGTCAGTATATGGGGAGAATGAACCTATCCACACAGAGACTATATGCTCAAATGAATCCAAAAGCCCTATTTCAAAAAGAAAATCAAAAATCATACTGCAACTTCCAGAGCCTGTAAAACCTGGAAAAAAGAAAAAGAAATGTTAAAAAAAAAACACACCAAAAACATTTCCTATTCAGAAGCAAGGAAAGCCGTCAAAACAAACTCTAATACACTATCATATGCAAAAATTATCTAAGAAACATTAAGTTATATCTATGAAAATGAAATTTTTAAAAAATCATGTAAAACGCAAGAACTAACATTTTTTAATTCAAGAATTATAAAGCATATTAAAAACATTACGACCAATCGTAAACTTGGATACAATCCATACCACTGAAGTAAAACTATCTACAAATAATGTAAATCTAACACAAAATTCACTGACAACAACCTCTCAATGACAAAACACTCAAAACTTCTCAACTGAAAAATTCCACAAACAAAACTGATAGAACAAAAACCAATCAAACCTCAATACAAAACAAAATCAAAAAACAAGGAACAGAATTAAAAGCAAATCAACAGGATGACAACCCACATAAAAAATGAAAAGAACCCAAATAATCAAGAACATACAAATGCTTGAAGAACAAATTCACAAACAAGGAAAACAAACAGTACAAAAAGCATGGAATACATAGAAATAGATAACCAAAAACAGTCATCCTTAAGATCCAGGAAACAGAAGTACCTCAAGGTAACCTTTTACTAATTACATTATTTATTCTCAAAATGAATAGTATTATTAAAACCATTAATACAGGAATTGAAAATCCCTATATGTCAATGATATCTCAGTATCATACTCATCACTAAACATACCTTCCCTTGAAAGATATATACATACATTTAAACAAGATAGAAAAATGGACAAATGAAAATTGATTCTTTAAAACTAAAACTGTTTATATGCATTTCTGCAAAATACAAGCCTAGTACCTTGATCCAGAATTAAAATTGAATGAACACTTTATTCCCATAGTCCACCAAATAAAAAAATATCTAGGAATCATACAAGATAGCAAACTTAACTTTAAAGCGCACATTGATTATCTTAAACAAAAATGTAGAAATGCTTCTAAAAGTAATATCAAAACTGAATTAGGATGCTGGTCAAAAAAGTAAGGCTCAGAATATATTGGTTATACATCAGATCCAAATTAGACTATGAATGCATCATTTACAGTGCCACATGTCAATCCTATTTTTTAAAAAAATACAAACCATACAAAATTAAGGATTGAGATTAAGTCTTGAAGGCTTCCAGACCTCACCTATACAAAGTCTCTGTATAGAAACCAATGAACCACCTATACCTTTGAGATGGCAAAAAATATTCATCCAATATGCAATAAAACTACAATCTAACCCAAATAAATTAGCATATCAGGAAACATAGGAACCTCCATATATCCAGTTCTACAGAAATAGACCAACAGCCATCCCTTCACTTGGACTTCAAATTAATGAAGCACTAAAACAAATAAACAAAGATCCTGATAATGTAACACTAGTCACAATAAATAAGGCAGCTTTATAGACAATCTCCAAACCTAACATAGACCAAACATTGACAAAAAGAAACAATCAACAAAAGAATTAAGAGACAAATATTGTGACTATAAGCTATTCTACACAGATGGATAAAAAATCCTAGACAGAATATTGTGACTATAAACCATTCTCCACAGATAAACATCTGAGATAGAATAGGCATAGCAGCCAGAAAAGGACAAATTCATTAACAAATCAGTCTACTAAATCATGCATTCATCTATACAGCTGAGCTACAAACCATTAGAATGGCACTTAAAATTATAGAAAATTAAAAAGATAGAAAGTTTATAATATTCTCAGACTACCTATCTAGTTTAACAGCAGTTAAAAAAAAGAATATTAATCATCTCTATAGTCAAGAAATCCTACAAACATCAAACTCCCATATACAGATAATAAAAACAAAATTACACAACACCTCAAAAGAAAATGGCAGGTAACTTGGGACATGTTCCCAAACATATGAACATCAGCCAACAATAAGAAGAATATAGAGCCATTGGCTGATCATAGACAAGACATTGTGCTCAACAGATTAAGAATTGGACACACTCACCTGACACATGCTCAAAGCAGAAACTACACCTGAGTGTGCCCACTGCAATCAATTTCTCACCATCAAGCATATCTTGATAGAATATGAGAAGTAACTATTACCAAGCACAAAATTTTAACATGCTCTTCCAAAATATACCTACTGCCCAAATAATAGGCTATCTGAAGAAAATAAACTACTTTCAATTTTTATGGAAAATAAAGCTTGGATTTTGAACCATACAAATTATGTTTTGCAATACTATCAAACTTCACAACTTGTAATATTGTGAAAACAATTTTTTAAAAAAAACCTTGCATTTAAAACATTTCTGAATAAAAAAAACATCCAGTTTCAACATCAAATGATCCACAGAAGTGGATATGCTGGTAAAACAAATAAACAATCAATCTTCCTTATGTTAAGTATAATTTTTTTTTTGTTTCCATTCTCTCCAAAACCTTGTTGTTGTTAATGGTATCATCTGCATCTTTCTATAGAATCATGTTTCTGAAATCAGTGAGCCAAGTTTGAATTCTGGTTGAATTCCTTGCATTCACTTACACACAAATACCCTTGGGAAAGGTATTAATCTGTCTCTTCCCTCCAGTTATGGGTTGAATCATAGGATAAATTGGGTTCTATAGACTTGGCTGGCAACCAGAAAGCAATGGCAACCTACTACAGGATAATCTTCTGCCCAATCAGTCATGTCTCTTTCAAGACCTGATCGCCCAAAGTGTGTATCATGTATGGCACTTAACTGACTGAATGCTCTTCTTAGCTATGGGAATTCATCTTTGGTAATCCAAATATGCCTTTGGATCTCAGTGTTGCATTTTCCATTCTCTGTTAGAACACTTCCCAGATATTTAAATGTCTGTACCTACTTGATTTTAGATTTTCTGACCTTTAATTTGCATTTAATGTAAACTTATAAGTATTATCTACTTCAGAAAGCACATAAATTTTTCCTTCTCTGACAAAAAAAAATTTCCTTGAAATTGGGTCATTTGGAAACTTGAAGAACCAATAGTATTAGTCTGCCAATTCTACCATTCTAATAGGTATAAAGTTGTGTGATAGTAAAACTGCGAGTAAGATGTTTCAACAGTAGGTGTAGACATGGCTAGTAACTTAACAAATTCATGCAATAATTTTGTACTGTGGTCTTCGTTTTTATCTGCATTACAATTTCTTAGTCTCCTGGAAGCACTCAGCCAAATAAAATCACAAATATGAAGAAATTGTTTTGTGGCACCTGATGATATTCCCTGCTATTATATCTAACACAATCAATACATATGTGAACAATTATCATTTGCACTTTTTCTGAGAAACTAACAGGTGCATTTCCCCCCTCCAGTCCTCTTCCCTCACCCATCAACTCACTGTCTCACATACTTTAAATAATAATGGCTTTGTCTCACTGCACACATATATTTGATGGTTAGATTTAGAGTAAATGGCTTTGAAAATAATATGTCCTAGATACTAATTTCTGGGAAGAAAAAACAATTTGTGGCTGTAATCAGCTAAAAACAGCATCAGTTTTTTTCAATGAAATAATAAGAGGCAGGTTAAAAATAGTAGTTCTGTCATTCTAATGTTGAACATTTATATTGGTACCTTTTCTTCCCTTTACAGTTAGCTGTTTATATTTTGGTACTTTTTTAAAAGGAGTTATATATAATAAAGCTCTTATAAAAATCATAGCTTCTCATGCCTGTGTATGCATACATGTATGTTAGTATTTACTTTCTATTCAGTGAGGCACAAAATTATCTGCATAGTACAATCAATTTCATTTAAAAGTAATATAACTCACTTTTCCAATGCAGAAACTGTTCTTTGTTATATGCTGTTATCTTCAGCATCCCAACTCCAAAGTTTCATAGACAGACTCTTCAAAAATCACTCCCTCTACTCGTCAGGGGTATATATACACGTATGTGTGTGTGTGCATAAAAAATAAAATGTGATCTTTGGCATTGAATCAATATTCATTATTAATTATAAAAACTTTTTATGCAATACAATGGCGTTAAAAATTGACAAAGATAAATTTATATATATTATCAATATACCAGAAAATTAGTCCATTTATTCACAACTCATAAAATGTATATTTCTAATCTAATTAGGTAGTCTTTCGGGCTGTTTCCAGGATTTGTAAATTTTTAAAAGAACCTAAGTTTACTGTAATGTATATGCAGATCGTTTACTTCAAGGCTGAATGTCAACAACCCCAACATGCTGAAGGTGAAATAGTTATTTGTGGATATAAATAAATTATGAACAATTGAAATTCAGTAATAAGTTTTGGAGCAGCAACTAAGCAGTTTTCAGTACCCAAGTTTATAATACAAAATATCAGGGGAAAATATTGTGAGACAAAAGTCATTGTAACTTTTCCTGGAGGGGGCTATAAACCTAAACTATCTCTAAAATTTTGAAGAATGATAATTGTGAATGCATGGAGAACTCTAAAAGATATTATTTCTGATTTGTAAAACAATAGAGTAAATGGTGTCACATCATACAGTAAGCAGATGTCTGAATAAATCTGTTTCCAGTAATTACTTGCTCAAAAGTCATTATTGCAAGATTCAACTGAAATATGCACATTTAGAATTTTTATGGAGAAATCTGACTGAAATTGAACTGTTCTATATATGTGAGCATTCACTGTAATCTGGCTCTATTATCTGTACATTTAATCTTGAATAAAATGAAATACATATTCAAGATATCGCAATTTTATTTATAATTGTATATTTGGGCAGCAATCTATCTTTAATAAAATTAATTATGAAGATGGGCAAAATGTATTCAGAAATTAAGAATATATCTACATTCAGTTACTTTTTAGATGGTTTACAATAGACCTTAAATGCCATTTATTGTAGCAGTATAACTAAAATCCTTAAAAATAGTTAATAGATTAGCTGAAATTGTTGTGAATCAAGAAGCATTTGGATAATTTCTCCAATCATTAAGTCCAAAACAGAAAACACTTGTTAGCATAGGAGAAAAATATAACAAAAGACCTTGTCAGTCTTGTTTAACACACACACACACACACACACAATATATATATATGCTTCATTGAATAATATAGACATATTGTGTCTACCTACTTTTATACAGATCCTTTCTAGTTGTATAATCAGTTTCTTGATATTAAGAATTTCATCAAGGAAGGCACCATAGTTTTTTTTAACCCAAGTACTTTTGATTGTGACTTCAACAACATTATCAAGACATCTTACATTTCATTTGTTGGATACAAGTTCTGTTGCACAACATCTAAAAATACATTCCTGTCTAACTTTACAATACAGGAAAATACTTGTTGACAACACCAATATACTACAACACAAAAATAATAAACAAAAACTTTAAATTTTTGAGTTCCTCTATATCAAAATCAACTAACCAATGATCAACAAAATTTTTTACAAATATAGCATATTATACTGCTTATAACCTTTAATGCCATTTTAAATTTCTAACAATTTCCAGTCAGCTCTCTTATACTGAAATGCTTATTTTGCAAAAATTTTCTTAACTATAACAACTGTCTGTGCATGTTTTTAAAAAATCACCTTTACAACAGGATGCAGATTTTATCACAGTTACAATAAGTTTGTCTTTGTAATTTACCCCTGAAGATGATCTTCGAAAAGATTAAAAGTACTTGGGTTAACAAAAATTATATAGCCTTCCTTGATGGATTTCATCTTAACATCAAGGAACTGATTTAACAACTGATAGGGATTAGTATAAAAAATAGACACATCATAGTCAATCGCACCTACCTCCTATTAGCATGGACCAGGCTTGCCTCCCAGAGAGTAAAACACTACGCCTCCTTGGTCTCACACTTTCAGCGGACCTCAAGTGGAATGACTATATCGAATCCATTGCTAAATCCGCTGCTATGAAAGTCAGTTCTCTGTGCAGGGCCCGGAGGTTTTTTCCGTCTGAATCTATCCTGCACATTTATAAATCTACCATCCACCCGTGCATTGAATACTGTTGCCATATCTGGTCAGGTACCCCTGCTATTCTCCTTGGGCTTCTCGACAAGGTACAGCAGAGGGTCTGTAATGTGATCGATACCAACTTAGCAGACCGCCTGCAGTCTCTCTCTCACCGGCGCAACATGGCTTCCCTGTGTCTCTTCTATAAATACTTTCACGGCTTCTGCTCCGATGAACTTAGATCACTGGTGCTCCCTAGGTTCGAATTTGCACAAGATACTAAATTAGCAACTAGATCCCACCCTTTTACAGTGAAACTGATAAAATGCAACTGCAACTTCTACTCCAACAGTTTCTTTTCTCACACTTCCTGACTGTGGAATTCCCTTCCACAAGACTGCTTCCCTGATGGCTACAATCTCCAGAAGTTTAAATGTAAGGTCAATAGACACCACCTAACAAACTAACTCGCTTCCATTCTTTCAAACACTCTTCCCACCCACCCAACTATCTATCACCCCACTTCTGACATTTCCTATATCTAACCACTCTTTCTATTTACCTTCCCCCATGTCGCCCCAAGCGCAATAGTGGCAGTGGAATGCCTTGCTTGGGGTGAAATGATTAAAAAAAAAAATATATATATATATATATCTATATTATTTCATGAAACATGTTTGAATGAAAATATGCTGCTTATATATATATATCTTTGCACAGCAATAAAACATTTTTTTATATGTAAATTTATATAAAAACATGTTTTATTGAGTGCAAAGATACAATATTCTGATCACAGACAGAGGACCAAGGAACAATATTTTGATTCTATGTAATGTGTACTAATATTCTGACCTTTAGCAGATATATTTCATTTGTAAACAAGTTATTACACGACCTAGGTTTCTACCATGTGGTGACTTCAGGTGATTTGCCATAACTGATTTTTACCATTTTTTTTTTTAAGAACACTCACATAACACTCACATAACGGGAATTTTTTTAATCCGCAATTTTTAAAATTAGAAGAAGTTATAACATTTTTATCCATGATTGTATGAGCCCTATAGGTATTTTATGGTATGGTTACACTTAGTTATAATTTCTGTTCTTTCATTCAGTAATTCATTTTTGTTTGGGAATAACATAATAGCTAACTTTTCTTTCTGGCATAGTCTACATATTTTGTCACTGTTGTAAATCTTGGCTGTTTTCAATATACTCCACATTATATCAGGGTTTTTCCATATTTTAATTTCAATTTCTACACATGGTTAACTAATTTTGTACAGTTTTTTAAGCTTTCTATTTTAAATATAGACCTGTGTTTGAACCATATGGTCTTAAAAGTATCTTTGATTGAGGCCAAATGTGTTTTGTTTTGACCACTTAAGTCAGGTACTTTTGCTTTGTAAATAACTTTTGTATTACAAAGTCTTTGAAGTGGGCATTTATTTTTGTCCCTGCAGCTGTATTCTTTATTAATGATCTTGTTTTGTACAATGCTATTTAAATTTCTGGCATTTTGTTTCTTTATGGAAATTTCTAAATCACTAGTACAGCTATAACTCAGTTTGATTGTATTCTTATTGAAAATTTTGTTTAGTTCTGAGCTTTTTTGGAAAGTGTTTATCAATCAGTTTAAAAAATATTTGTCCAATTTTGGTTTTTACTTTTAAGTTAAATGGTGGGTTGAACCAAATAATGTTTCGTTTTCTATCATTGTTTTTTATTTGTCTGTTTGATTGGGGATTGTATTTGAAAATGTTTTTATGGCCAGATTTTCTTAATGCATCTTTATAGTTTCTTTTCTTTTCATCAAATATTGTTTTGTTTAATTTTTTGATAGCCTGTGTTCTATTCCTTTTGTGAATGTGGTTCATTATGCTTTTCGGATGGTTAGAACTTGTGTTTATGTACTTTAAATTTGTGTTTGCTTTCATACATGGTGAGACATTGCTACTTTGTAAATTTAATCCCCCATCTAAATATTGGACTACTTTTCTATTTGTTTCTACTGTTATTTCAAAATCTAGTTGTTTGAATAATTTGTAAATTATATATATAGTGTGTGCAATAGATAAATTAACTTCTAAATTATGCAAATGAACTGATATTTTATTTTAACATATTTTCATGTAATTTTGGGAAATATATCTTGAAATACTAAAGAGTATATTTATTCAGTAAAATTGACATTATCTTCAACCACCGAATAATCTCCTTTTTAAGTTAGGGAATATGGCCATAATCCTTGCCTTCAGTTCATCTTTGATATTATAAGAAGTTTTGTTGGTCTCTCACTCAACTACACCCTACACATAATAATCAAGGGGGTTGCAGTCTGAAAAGTTAGGTGTCCAGATGTAAGAGGTGATATGGTTGCAGAAATTATCTGATATCCATGACTGGGTTCTACTGCTTGTGTGACATGGTACAGTATACTGTTGCTAGACATAGGGTCTTTTAACAGCTACCCTCTTGACCCACAGCAGCACTACCTTCTCAATGCACTTGATGTAGGCCTCTGTGTTGAGTATGAGGTTCTCATCAACAAATTCAGAGTTCTTTTCTTATCAGAATGATTAGAGTGAGTTTTCCAAGCAGCTGTACCTTCATCATTACCATTAGACTCCTTCAGCTCTTACTGAACAGCTAAACACTCCAAAAGGTTTGTATTGGAGCTTCCAGCATGAATGTTAAGCAATTACAGCATGCCATTTACAAATTTCTGGTGAAATGCATTGTGGTGCACTTTTTTTCACAGATGGTGCCCAACTGACTCTACTATACTGTGCAGTCAACAAAATCAAAAACAAACAACATGCATGCACAAAATTTAAAATGGTGAAAATTTACACATTGCACAAAAGGCAGATTCTTCTGTTTAGTCTTGAGAGAGCAGCTGGAAGGTTAACTCTGAATTCAAATCATCCATTGCCAACATGTAATATGACAGGGTGGTAATTGCTTCTTCAGTTTGATAGACTTTGGAATAGCATGGGTTTTATAGTGGACTAAGTTGGTGATATAATTAATCGTGGCCTTGCCTCACAAATGACAATTCTGGAGGGGACCTTATATCTATCACATTATCACTAATGATTTGCAGTACAGGCTTTTCAGATGCAATAGTGAGATTGGTGACCAGAGGTAATATCAAGTGTATGGCAATGCCTTTTTTCCTTTGAGTTTGCAGCTGAATTTCTTGAGGACAGTCATTTGCAAAACATGTAGCATCATAAAGGCATGTGAGCAGCCTACACAAACCACTTGTGGCACTATATTTCAGATGTAATTTTTAGTGAATACCTGTATTGTTTTTATAAACAGAGCAAGAGACATGTACAGACCTCTGTGCAATACCTGCATGTATACAAATTTCTTAGACATGCATACACAAATAAGAAAGGTTGTATATAAATAAAACATTTATATGATGTGGTGTAAGAACATTCTCAGGCTATCTTGAAACAAAAGTACTCTATTCCTCCAGTAAATAATATTTCATATATTATTTAAATTTAACCAACATTCTAATGTTATTCAAGCCACATCAAGTATTAAAAACCAGGGTGCAAACTTTGTAGCAACATGACATATGTTCAGGACTTGTATGCTCCACAACTGACTTCAGTTTTGTGAGAGAGCTGATGGATATGTTCATTGAATTTTGGCCTGAATGCTCAATATCTTGAACCAACATGTGACCAGTCTTAAAAGTAACAAATGTTTTTCAAATGTCTTATCAAATATGATACCAAGTGTCTTGGTAGTATATTTGCTGAGCATCTTACTAAATTTGATGCAAGCATGTTGCCCAAATTTGTCAGCCATTGTAAAGATCACAGAGCCATTTCAATACGACATTACAAAAACTTGCATAACAATTGAACACAAGTACACAGCACAAAGCCTATTGATAGACTCACTTAGTCAGCTGGTTACCAATAAGCATTAACTGCATGTGCATTTTCACTGAATAGCACAATCACAGTATGTACAGTCTGGGAACTTTTCAATAATACCTTATACATACAGATATATATATACTACAATAAATATATCTTCCAATACAGAAATAGATATATTTACAAGTTTTTCATGTCTAGACAAATACATTCTTATATATAATATACAATTTTCTATTTTCTAATAGAAATTCACTTGTATAGTTTTGTAGAAGTTCATACATTTGATTTCAGCTACCTCCTTTATATTTAATATGTAAAAATATCTTCAGGTGTGTATGAATATTTACATATTGATCCTCCTTTGTATGTGAAATATAAATCTGTTACCTGACATAGTTATTTTATTTTTACTTTTATTTCACCCCATACAAGGCTCAAGGGCCATTAAAAGTAGAGGTTTTTTGATTGAGATTATTTTAAAGGAGTGAGGAGGAGGTGTTAGGAAGTGCATGTTATGGTGATATGTAGGATAGATATCAGTTGACCCTGGGACTTGACTAGTGGTCAGGGAGGCATCCTCTTTGGAATCTGTTCCACATAGCAATAGTTCTGGTGAAGAAGCTGTCTGCATAAAACTTATCATGAATATGGCATGTTGAGTCCTAATTGTGAAGGTTTGAGCAGGTGGGAATAAGAAATGTAACTCTTGAAAATTTGTAATAGTCGTGTCAGTTGCAGTGAGAAGCTTGCAATGTTTTGTCTGTAGAATAAGGGCTGCAAGATGGAGAATAATTCATTACCTGTTGCATTTTTTTGAGCAATACAAAACCCAACCATTTTTCTAGCATCTTCAGTGATGGCATAAATATATAAGTTCTAATTTGAGGTTTGGAGTAAGCTCTAAATCCATTACTTTTTTTTCATCATTAGGCTATGAATTTATTGATGCAATGACCAATATAGATATGATTATTAAGTTTATACAACTGTCAGCATGTGAAAGTAAAACAAAATATAAATTACTTTTCAAAATGCCATATTTACCCATTTAATAACTGATAGTTGAGTGTATATTGATTTTCTGGGTTGTGTATGCCTCCCTCTCTCTTTGGAACTATTGTTATTTGGATTATTTTTCATTTACAGGCAGTGCTAATGACCTGTCTGTTCTATCATTCTTGCCTTCATTATTTATTTTAGTTCCACAAATTCCGCACCAAACAAGCATTTCCAAAACGGGAAGAAATTCTCTTCCTTTTTCTTCTTTTTAAATATTTTTCCATTTTGCTGCCTTTTTTGTTTTTGCAAATGATGTCGACTCATCTGCTTGTTATCACTTTAACTTGTTGTTTGATTCTCTTCAAGTGTTTAATGGATGTGGTAAATAGATTATCTTTCTGCAAGTCACAAAACATCTTTTTCTTGAGCGTTCATTGTGAACATTCACATGAAGACATTGCTTGTCAAGACTCTTAATATCCAACATCATGTCTGAAAATAATACATTTATTCAGTGTCATACTTAATACGTATGAAACATGCCCTTCATGCAACTTGAAGCAACAACCACTACTATTAGCTTTTTCAAAAGCTAAAATAACCAAAGATGAGATTAAGAAACCGCTGATCGTGATCTTTAAAGATAACTCTTCTTTGCAGACTGTTTTCAAAAACAGAAAAGATACTGGGAGTATTTTTAAGGAGACTGAGTTATCAGTACCTTAGTTATTTTTCCTTAATAGTGAATGGCACTATAATTTCCAAACAGACTGCATATATCATTCCAAAAATTATGTATAATTGGTTTGAATGAAGCCATGCAAAGTTTTACTGGTTTATTTCATCACAGGTGGGAGTAATACAATAGAAGATCTTTTCTTAGCAAGTTGAAAAAGAAGGTTCTACTATATTGAAGTAATAGATCTGCATCTATTTGAAAATATACAAGAAAATGCATTTAGATATCATTGGAAAAAAATTAACATCTATATTTTACTGATACCCATTAAAAGATATGTATTATTTATTGAATGTTATTTTTTCTGGTTCCATACTAAAATTCACCCAAAGTTTGTTTTTTTGGGGGTTTTTTTGCGATAAAACATTTTTACAAGTAAAAACCTAAAAACCTAAAAATAATCTACTTTGCAAAATGTTTTCTTTTTGTGCCATTCCAACCAACCTGATTTGTAAACACAAAAATCAATTAGGTCTATTCAAATATAAAGTATTGAATATAATGCAAATTTGCCTTATTTCAAATCAATATAAATATATACATTTATTATTGTTTTGTAATCAATAATACAGTGTCAGACTGAGACACAGGCTGTCCATTTGACAGTTGTACAGAGTTTTGACAATGTAACAATGACTTGTCATTATTGTTGTTTTGTGCAGAAAACTCCTGTGGTTGTTTTTATGTCTATTTCTATTCCACATGGATATCTGTTAGAGTATATGTCCCACAATAAACATTTGATGCCGAAATAAATATTTTCAAAAATATATAAGTATTTAGAAAGTCAGTAAATATTTTTGCAAACAAATTCCCTTAAAATTCAACTATAAAAGATGCGATATAGATTATATTTGTTTTTTTTTTTTGTTTTTTTCAACATGCTAACAACACCAGCAGGTTCTTGAAATGTTCTCAGCCAGACCCACTTCCTAAAATCTGACCAAGTAGCAAGCTTTTTTAAAATTCTTTCTTGCTTAAGCTGAGAACTTTTCATCAATCCCATTTATAAGTAAAATAGAAAAGCAGACTGGGCTCTCTAACATATTTTGTTAACTCATCTACAAGGACAATTCTGAAAAGGTACATTTAAGCATAAATCAACTGGAATTAAAATATTGTGAAAACTGTAAACACAAAGAAACACTTTATATATCACCTGTCAAAACACACTCATCTGATAGTATATTGTAATAAGACTCTTCATGTTCAAATTATGGTTAATTTTACAGTTTTATAAAATTAAGAGCTAGTTGTCTGAGAAAATATTAAACACACCTGAACTTTGCAGATAAGACCCAAGAATTATTTTTCAGTGATATTTTATAGAAAATTGAGGGTTTGACATGCCATCAATCATAGTGGTTGTTTATTGAGTGTAATTTAGTCTGATATAAAGCCCAAATGCTGGGGCTCCTGTGAGAACTGAATACCTGGTTTCAGTGAGCAAGTCCTTGAAATGAGCTTGCTAACTATTGTGCTGTGGAATGTCCTGTTTCTTGAATGGTGTGCATGTGATACCAGTTATGATAAATATGAAAATGTTTGCATCCTAACAAGTCACTAATAGCAGTCACATGATCAGTCACAAATAGAGAAGTACATTTTCCTGATTAACAAAATAAAATTTACAGTTCTGTTACTGTGTTGCTTATTTGTTTTCAATTAAATGATATTAATTTAATTTTTCTCTATCTAATACCTTCTTTGTATTTGAAAGCTTTCTGTGAAAATGAATATTTTTATTAATTGTCACATAAGGCAATACATTGAATGATTGAGATATAGTGACTTTGACTAAAGGCTAAGCTTAAGGTTAGCATGACTCCATTAGCAGCAAGGATATTGTTTGTTTTGATTGCAACACATTAAGATCCGATTCTAAAAGCTTCTTGAATTACAGTCTTTTATTCTGTGTTGACTAAGATTTCCTGAATCAATAGAGACATGCTTTCAGGCTACAAGCCAAAATTATTCAACTGAAACTTGAATACCTGATTGTAGTCAGTTGACAGGTTTTTAGATGACAGTGTCCAACGACAATAATGGAAAATAGGTAGAAAGCAAATAGAACTTACATTCTATACTCTTTTTACTCAGTTTTGTAGCTTTTATATTTTAGCCAGTGAATGCTAAGGTGGAGAGGGAAGTGAAACCCTCCAGTACTTTTTGTAGAAGTAATTGCTGTACGGAAAGAACTGATGAAGCCAAATGTCTTCATGTTGTTCAGGGTTGCAATAATTTACATAAGTATTTTGTATGTCTTCCCTAACAAGCTTTTCTTGATGGAAAGATGTTTTCTAAATAAAAAGATGTGCAAATCTAAGTGATACATGAATGAGCAACAGACTGATGAATACTTGTTGCCTCAGTAAGGAAGAGTGTTTATGTTCACTTTTTAAGTTTGGAAATTTAGTTCATTATTACACTATTGTTAAACTAAGTTATAATAACATTTCATGAGATTTTAGAATTAAACTTTGAAACTTTTTATTTACTGAAGAAATTGTTTTTTCTCCTCATTTTCATGGATTATGGCTTAGCCAAAACATTGCAAACATAGAGAAGGAATTCAATTTTCTGAAGTTAATGATGGTCCCATAAATTAGTTTAATTTCAATGGGATGATATAAGTATATCAATATTAGGCAAATAAATGACAAGGTGAAAAAATACTGAGTAACATATTTTGTCTTCTAGAAGAACTTCATCAGACTAAAGTAATGTTTTTCTTGATGGAATTATATATGTATAGGAAGGGGAGATATAAAAATCACAAGCGTCAGTTATAATTGTGTCCAAATAGGAAACACTGAAGATGTTGGAATGCTGAAATTTTAAATTTATTTTTTTTTTGCTGTCTCTGAGAATGCCTAGCCAGTTTCATTCAGTTTCTTGATGCTTTTGTTTTTATGATTAAGTATTCCACATTGTAATAATAGAAGATCTGCCAAGAAAAGTGAAATGTTGTAAAAATCTGGGTGCAAACTTATTGTAGATGATCTAGCAACCAAAGCACATTCACTACACTTTAGCCTTAGTAAGCTTTTTTTTCTCTTTTTATTAAAGTAGTATTTTTAAATCAAAATTATACCTGAATATAGTTATTTAATAAACTTACCTACAGCCAGAAGAATTATTGTTGTGAGAATCTTGGAATTGGTAAATACTTGCAAGCCTTAAAAATCAGCATTTGAAACCTTGATTTTTATCAAAGCTTAAGAGCAGGTAAGAAATACACAACTACTTCAACTACTGAGAGAGAGAGAGTGTGTGTGTGTGTGTGTGTGTGTGTAATTATAATTGTTCTATTCTTATTCTTAGAATGCCTACATTAAATTCATATCTCCAAGAATCTCCTCTCTAATTTCCAGTAGTGGTTAAACATGGAATGTAGCAGTTATTAACATGGAAATTGAGATCAATGTTCACTTTTACACAAATACCCTGAGGAAAGGTATGAATCTATTATTTCTCCTTTCAACTTTGAGTTAAATAATAAAGAAGACTCTCTAGCCTTGAATAGTAACCAGTCTAGGAGAAGGACAATACTCTGTACTCAACTGGAAGACTACACGTTTGACTAAGCAAATTTTCAGTGACCAGCATACAGATTTAATACTAAAACTTGATAAGGAAAATTTCAATATTTAAAAGAAATTATAAATTTTGGTATGCATTTTCCCCTGTTCTCAGAAATGTTGAATTTTTTAATTTAGAAAATGATTCAAGCAAAGCAGAAGAGTAGCGATAAAGTCAGTGGACAGCAATAACAAAATCCAAAAGTTAGTTTGTGTATACTGAGTTAAAATCCAGTTTCATATTACTATATATAAAAGCTATTTTCCAATCATTTTACAGTAAAATATAAAAAATGATTATTGCTTCACGTTTTTTCCTTCCTGCTAAAATCTGCCATATTATATATCATCACCTGTGAATTAATATTTTCACATTTGTTTAATAAATCTTACCTGCCTGTGTGAAATCTAAGTGATTTAATTATATACAGGCTCAGATTGGCTTCTGCTATGTGAGTATTCTGTTGTTACTAGCAGAAATGCACAAATAATATAGTACTTTTGAAAACGACACAAAAATGATAGGTTTGTCTTACTTTCTTAGCATCACAAATGCTCATATATACAGAGGGCTTCAAAAGTAGGTATACAGCAAGTATTATACCAGTATTACAATAGTGGTTTAAGGATTCATTTAATACTAGAATTTTTCTAATTCATTAAAATCATTTTTAATTTTTTTATTTTCACAATTTTTATTATAATATATTAATTATAATTTTATTTTTTAATAAATAATAATATTAAATATTTTTCAAGTAGAAAGGTGTGTGTGAATGATGGAGGTAGATAGTTTGAACATTTGATCGATTGATAGGTTTATTATTGATGTTTGTACTGGTTTGTATGATAATACAGTATGTTTTGTGTGCACATTTTGTTTTTCATTACTGTGTACCTATTTTTGCACATCCTTTTTTAGTCAAACTGATGATGCCAAAAAGAGCATAAGCTTTTTCAGGTGAAACAAATCTTCCATATAAAAATTTCCACATTTTTAATCACCATCTTCACTTATCTCCCATGTGTGTGTATATATATATATATATATAATATATAAGAGTCTGAGAGGAGAAAACAGTGTCATCTGATTCTATGTTAAATGCCAAATTAGTACATTTATCTTTTAAAAAATGCCTTGACTAAAGAAAAATTATGGTCTGTAAAATTTTTACTGGTCTGTCAGTTTTCAGTTAATTATTTAATATAAAGGCAAATGTAAAATGTTCTTTACTTTTCAACCAAAATTTCCTCTCTTTTTCTACATGATGTTCTTTAAACAATAAATAAGTTTTATTAATCTGAAACATTACACAGTTTGAAAGGATTTCTTGTTTTGTTTCTTTCATTTTTCTTGACTCTACTTGGCGGTGTATTTGCTAAAGGCCTCCCCAAACATCTTGTAGAATTGTCAAACAACTAGAGATCACATGGGTATACTCTTATCTCTTACAACTCTGATTGTGTTGTCCTTGTCTTACATGATAGGGGACTTTGTGAAATCTGTCCAAATTTATCAATCTGTTTGTGTATCCCAATAAAGCCTGGTAAGCCCATATCAACCCTTGGTGCATAGCATGCAGATGGAAGAAATTGATTCCAGACACTAGAACTCATCTCCCATTTAAAAAGATCAATAGCCAGCTGAAGATATGGGCACTTCACCTCAACTCACTGAGTGAGATGAGGTCTGACAAATGCCTTATAAAGTGAAAGCAATATTTGGACAGTTTGCCTTTTCTTATTCTCTTACAGCCTGCCATGAACCATGTCTATCTACAATTCCTGACCAGACAACACATTACTTGCCTATCTTCACTTGACAATAATATCTAAATTGTTTGCTTTCAAACTACTACAACTAATAATATTATGTCATTATTTCTTCATTCTCTACGTTTTTGGTTTATATTGCTGAAGTACACTTTGGTTGGATCTACTTTTAAAGCCTATTGACATTGATTTGTATACTTAATCAAATATAATTGTTTATTGACTATACTCTCCATAGGAGAATGTTGTATAGTGTGGTGTACTGACAATACTGCTCATCACAGTTTATAACACACCATTTTAATTAGAGTGTATTTCAAAGCAAATACTGTTGTTTTATTATTTTGTCTGTGCTTATTGCAAAATAGACAGACTTGACCACATTTTATAAAAGTACTTTTTGCTAAGTTATAATAATACAAGCTTGCATGCTTATGTAGAAATAAAAACTATTCTTATATTAAATGCAAAATGTCCCTCTCATCTCTCTCTGTATATATATGATAAAATACAGTTTTAAGGTATATTTATGAATTAAAGTGCTCAAATATCAGAGATAGAGCATATGTAAGTTTAAAAGTGGGCATTGAAGTCAACCCCCAGAGGTGACAGTCTGTTTTATGCTAAATGCAAGCATCAGGCCATTGCATTTAGCATGAAACAGACATACACATCTGTTATAATTATTTTGAAATTTTAAATTTATCTGTTGTAGCTATGGTATATTCTGCAAACTAAACATCTCAATATAAGGGAGCTGACCAGAAATTGGTAGAAATGTAAAATGGCATTAAATGTTTGCTAAATACACTTCAACACATTGCTGATAAATTTGTAATAAATTTTGTTGAGTGTTGGTTGGTTGATTTTGATATAAAAGGTCTTGAGAATTTAAAGTTTTTGCTTATAATTTTTATGATGTAGTATATTGGTGTTGTCAACAAGTATTTTCCTGTATTGTCAAGGTGGGCAGCAATGTGTTAAATGTTGTGCAATAGAACTTGTACCCAACAAATGAAGTGTAAGATGTCTTGATAATGTTGTAGTTTTCAGATGATCACAGTCACAATAAGTTTATCTTTGTAATTTCCTCCTGAGAATAATCTTGGACGAGATCAAGAGTACTTGGCTAGGAAAAAAACTATGACGCTTTCCTTGATGAATTTTATCTTAGCATCAAGAAACTGATAGGAGAACTGGAAAAGATTATTATAAAAATAGACGTAACATATCTATATTTTTCAATTAAACATGTTTGAATATATAAATATATAAAATTTAAGTATGTAACACATTGCTACATCATTATCAAAGTTGACTTCTATATAGAAGACTGTTTTGGTAACATAATAGACTTTCATATGTTAAATATAATGAACTTTATTCAATGGTGAACAAAATGTCATTTACTCAGTTTAGTATTCAGGAAGAATTAAAAAAAAAAAACAAGTAAACTCAGTGCAAAATAAGTTTTTTTGATAATGCAAATATAAAATGACTAAAATATTATTCTCATTCTTTTGACAGTACTGCTAAACTTGTATATATAAAAATCAGAGAATTATAAAAAAAAAAAGCAAAGAGTTCATGTCATAATATGGCTTCTCTCAGTAAAGAAAAGAAAAACACTGATTACATTTTCTTTGTTTGTAGTATCCAAAATACTTATATTGAAAGAAAAACAAAACTGTATTATTTCTCTTCCTATTTTCAAAAAAGGACTTTATTACAAATCAGATTAGATTAATTCCTTAGAATTTTTCTGCAATAGTTCCAAATTCCTAATGCATACTTGTACAATTTTCAATATTAACAAGATAGTATCAAAAAAGAAAATTTTGAAAAGAATATTATCAAGAAAATTATGACCTATCTTAATAATTGCAAATCTACAAATAAAAAGAGACCATGATTCATGACTGTATGGTGCTTCTATGCAAGCCTACGATCAGTGCTCAGTGATACCATTTTAACACACTATAGTCACTAGACCCTGATATTCTTCTTCTTCTATGTGCCCTGTTCCTTCAGGACGTAGGCAATCATGGTTCTACACGTCTCCCTATTCCTTGTGGCTCTTAGTATGTTTGCTCCTGTTGCTGCTGGCAACCCCCGTTCCGTCATCCACCTGATCAGACCCTGCAAATATGTTATCCACTGCCTTCCTCTGTCTCTCCTTCCTTCTATCTGACCAGTCAGTATCAGGTTCTCCAGGCTCTCCTTCCTCATTGCATGTCCCAGGAACTTCAGTTGTCTCTTCCTGATGCTCAGCATCAATTTCCTTTTTGTTGCCATTCTTTCCAACACCTCATCGTTGCTTGCATGCTCAGTCCACGATATCCGTAGCATCCTTCTGTTGAACCACATTTCGGCTGCTTCCAGTTTTGTCCTCATTTTTGATGATATTGTCCAGCATTCACTGCCATATTGAAGAAATGACATCATGTAGCAGTCTAGCACTCTTTTCTTTGTTTCTATTGAGATTTTCCTGTGTTAGTATTTTGCTCATCTTCTGGAATACGTCCTTTGCCATGCCAATTCACCTTCGAATCTCTATGTCGCACTTTCCATCTTCTGTTAGAACACTTCCTAGGTACTTAAATTTTTGTACTTGCTTGATTCTGTTATCCCCACCTGTATTTGGCATTTTGGGTTGTATCTTTTGCTGATGACCATGCACTCAGTTTTCTTAAAGTTTATTTGTAGTCCCTTCTTGTCACTCTCCACTGCTACTTTCTGTATGAGGTCATGTAGTTTCCTTTCCGTGTCCAAATACCTTATGTTGTTTAGGTTGTGGCCTCCAATAACAAATCCTGGCATATCATCTAGGGTCCTCAAAATATTCTTGCTGTATAGGTTGAACAAATCCGGTGAAAAGACACATCCTTGTCTTATGCCTTTTTCTATCTTTGTGTATCTACTGAGATCGTTACCTGTCCGTATGCAGGCCGTTTGCTGCCAGTAGAGATTCTTGATTATCCTTATGTCTTTCCTGAAAATGTCAAGGCTGCCTAGCATCTCCATCAATTCTTTGTGTCGTATTTTGTCGAATGCTTTCACGTAGTCAATGAAGCATAGGTACAAGTCTTTCTTCATTTGTAATGCCCTTTCAGAGAGCATCCTAATCATGAATATGGCGTTCCAGTGTCTTTGACAAACCCGCACTGTTCCTGCCCTATCTCTGGCCTGATTCTGCTTCTTGCTCTATTCATCAGGATTCTGACAATCAGTTTTGTAATGTGAAGACCCTGATATTAGACATTTAATACAGAGTATACAAGTATAAAACACTATAAATACAAATCAGTTATCATTTTTTACAATTGTTAAATTATACGTAAAATATCTTTTGACAAGATAGACATTTTTTGGGTCAAGTTCACCCTAACCAAGGCATTAAAGCTACTGAGACACAAGGGGTTACTGAATGTGAAAGAATTAGAAAACAGAAACACTACTAAGGAATGAAAAGAAAAGTAATCAGGAAGACAGTAGATAATGATTGACATTGCATTTGAATTTTTGAAGATTCAAGTTGTCTGGAAAGCACAGAGCCAGCAGGGAGTTCCACAAGTGAGAAATGCAAGAAAAGATACATTAGTTTATTCTAAATAGCAAAAATGTCAAATAAAATTATTAAACTATCAAAGATATTAGTTTTAAACAGTTTAAAAATATACTGACAAACTTGAGTACATAAAAAAATAAACAGTTGTCAACTAACTTTTTTATATTTTTTAATGAACATTCTCTCTAGTTCTTTTTCTATGTTCATAACACAAAATCCTGATGTTCTATAATCATTTATTAGTATAGATTCAGAATCAGCAGACTCAATTTAACCTGGAACATGCACTTTAACCCATAAGAAAAATTTTTATTGACCAACATAATTATTCTATTTTTACCATTGCATTTGATGCTTGCAAATATGACTTGAGTGATCCTTTCTTCTTTCATTAACCAAAAACTTTGTATTTAATATTTGGAAAGAACTTTTATATATTTTACTATTTATATCAAATCTTATAGTTGAATGAAAATAGATAAAAAAAAATGAAATGTTTAAAAAAAATGTGCATTTGTTTTAAATTTTGCTCATCAAAATGGCAGACAAAAAAAATATGAGGTTTTGTTTTAATTCAATATGACTTACGATAATCAATCAAAGGTGATACATGAAGATATTTGGATTAGTGGGCAGTTTATTTAGTTTAAAAAGAAAAAAAGGAACAGTTAACAAAATTACCTGTATGTAGGAAACATACTGGTGACAAGATACATTACTAAATTCTTTCCAATTTCGATCATTATAATACTCACTCACAAAAAAGAAAAATTAAAATTGAAACTAGGTAATGCAACAAAAACTAAATACTATCTTAAAAGTAATATTTATAAAAGTTTGAACTTGGAATTTTTACCAAAATTTGTTTTTATCTTTTATACTGCATTTAAATTTGATAATTTTTAGTAAATGTCTCAAATTGAGCATTTGTAATGAAAAGAATTATTGGGGTGTAACAAAAGTATTTTAATTTTTAATCAATTTGAGAGCTCCTGTATATTTTCAAGCTCATGTAAAGTTCTCCAAACATCTGGTCTCTTTCACTGTTCTTAGCTCTTCTAAAAATGTTGCATTGCTGGATGTCAGGTTCTTCTTTCCATTGCATTTTAAAGCATCAGAGACAACAACTGATATTCATTCACTTCTGGGCTTTATTTCAACTAACAGATCTTCCTTTTCTATGTGCCATGTCCCTTCAGGACATAGGAGATCATGGCCTCCCACATCTCCCTATCCCTGGTGGCTCTTAGCATGGTTTCTCCTTTAACCTTGCTCTGTCATCCATCTGCTCAGGCCTGTTAAATATGTTATCTGTTGCTTTCTGCATCTCACTTTCTCTTTATCTGACCTGTGAGCCTCAGATTCTCCAACCCCTCCTTCCTCATTGCATTTCCTAGGAACTTTAGATGTCTTTTCCTGATGCTCAGAATTAATTTCCTTTTCATTTCCATCCTTCCCAAAAACCAGTTTTCAGCATTATGCTTAGATATTGTTTCATTTCCTTCCTCTTCCTGAATTCTGCAAGTAGTTTCAGCGATTTGAGGCCTAGATTAAAATAACTTCAAAACCCAGAATCTTGATATTTGTTTACCATTAACATCTGAAATAAAAAGTATAGCTGAATAGTATTGATAATGATGCAATAATAATCGTCGTATTACAGTCAATCTTTAGCTAAGTAAATGAAATAAGCTTTGGAGGTAAATATTTGTAAAAAATAAAAATATCATGAGAAAAAGATTTGAATGGATGAACTGACACACACACAAATTCAGAAACTTTTCTGTACTATAATTTTTTGCAAGACACTGACACATGTTGAAATCCTCAAATACTAAATGTATTATTGAAGTTATTACTGACATTTTTTGTTGGGATTTACAAATTCTGCATTTTGTTCAATTTCAAAAACCAATCGATGTAATTTATATAAGCTAATTTGTTTGAAAAAATACTTTGACAAAAACTCTAAGTTTAATAATTTTTTCAATTTAATTTTATAGGACGTCATGGTAAATAATATTTTTTAAGAAATCTTTTTTTTAACAATGAAGAATAAATTCTTAGGATCTCTTACTATTGAGCATGCATGCATAAATATTTCTTTCTGGAGCCAAATTCCAACATTTTGAAACATTTGGCCTTGGGATTTGCTTATAGTTCTTACAAATGCAGGGCAAACTGAAAACTTGATTCTTGTATATAAAAATTTAAAGAAAAGATATGCAAAAAATATATTGCATTTTTATTAAATACATATGTTATTTTAATCATTAAATTGTTTTTAAAATAGTGGGATTATTTTGTATGTTAAATAATAAAACTTTAATTTTAAACGTGAATGGAAATTTATTGTACTAAGCTACACACCCGAGTAAAACCAACTATACTTTGTACCCGCTTACCTATTGACGCTTCTCACCAAAGTTTGATTTTGAACAGCTATTTTAGAGGGTGAGACTGACAAACTAATGGAAGTCACAAAATTTTATATATAGATTATTTAATTTAAAACTTAATAAGTTTTAATAACACTTTTATATTTTGCAAACAGACAACCATAAATAAAATAGTCTAGACGGTAAAACATAATCCATTATATTAGGTCTAACAACACAGACTTTTCCTCGTTGCAAATTTTCTCCTGTCGTCATCCATCACTTGTCCTGCCACAGCTGGCTATCATGATTCCATTTGTCTCAAATTCCATTAGTGTAGGTGTGATAACTGGATATATCCTAGTGATACACTAGGCCATTTGGTAGACCTGCATTAGTATCATGCAGGTAAATAAAAGGCGTTGATGTTAAGGGGGCCCTTAACCAACTACCAGTAGAGCTCCTCTGTCTGAGCAGCTAACCACCACCTGTCAGCCGATAGGCAAGTATATTAAACAAGCGCTTTTTTTTTTCTTAGTAGCACATTTATTGAAACCAAGGTGGGTGACTGCTACAACAGCTGCCATAAAAACAACCAATATTTAACTAATGCTTTAGCATGATCATTTTCTCTTTAACATTTGTCACTGGACTTTCAGGCATTTTCTTTTATGCTACATTGTTATACTGTTACACACACACACACACACTTATGTCTTCTTTTTTTTTTTTTTTTGCATTCTCTCTTTATTTGTGAATAGGAAAGCTTTCACCTTTTTCTTTTCTTTGTGTAATTTTTTGTCATTCTTTGTATATGAGTGATGCTCCCAGTATGTAGTTCTGTGTACATGTCACTCTTACTTTGTAGATCTTTTTATCTCTTTGTGTATGAATGTGTCTTTCCTTTTCTCTTAGAATTTACTATTTGTTTCTTTCCTAGTCTTGTCTGTGTTTGAGACAAGTCTCTCTCTCTCTCTTTTCACTGTATGTTTATGATGTCCCTGTGTTTTTTCTGAGTATGTAATGTATTTTATTCTCTGTCTTTCTATGTACCTATCTGGTTGGCTCTCTATCTCTGTGTGTATATGTTTATCTCACTTTATTATCTTTTCTCTGCTCTGTGTATGTATTTCTCTCTTTCTCTCTCTTAATTTTTCTCACTTTATTATCTTTTCTGTGTATGTATTTCTCTCTCTCTCTCTCTCTCTCTCTCTCTCTCTCACTTCCTTTTCTCTTAATTTCCCCATAAACAGAGACCAACATAAAATTTACTGTATATAGTCAAGTATAATGCAAGTTTTTACAATTAGTCTTTTACACAAAAAATAGTGTCACACTATATACAGCTAATTTTTTTTGAAGAGTATAAAAATTATACATTTTCAATGACCAGTTGCATTATACACAGGAAAATCTTTTGGAGGATTTGGGGGGTGGGGGTAATATTCGTGCAAAGAAATTCAGAAGTCACACTATGCATGAAGTCGACTTATGCTCAAGTTTTTACGGTACTTATTTACAAATTATTATTAATAACAGTTGAAAATTAACCTGTAAAGACAATTTTCAAGAAATTGTGAAATTAATTTTTTTCAATACTGTATTTAAGAAGTTAGAGCAAGGTAGAGAAAGGAAGAGAAAAAAGAAAAGCATGAGGAATGAAGTAGGGAAGGGGGTTTGGTGTAAAACAAAGAGGAAGTTTCTCTATTATTTTCCTGGCCTGCCATCTTGTCTTTTCTTTATACTTTATTTCCCCTTCAATTTCTCTTTCTCACTTCACTGATATTTCCATTCTATTTCTTGTTATCGGCTGACTGTAAATTCCTACTGTAGCAGCTACAAATAGAAAGCTAAATATTACACCAATATTTTGCCCATTCCCAACTCTGTCCAGTATTTTTTTCTTTCCTTTCCACCTTCAATCAAAGGAAATCATCCACACTTCTTTTCTCTTCCTGTATTTTCCGAACTGGCCACATAACTCTGCCGAAAAGCTCTTTCTTTCCTGTCATTTCCTGTGAACATTAACCCATTTCATTGTTATTCTACCAGTTAGATGCAGCAGTCAGAGAAAAAGAAAATGAACAGAGATTGGTGAGGGGGCAGGTACAGTAATATATCAGCCTTGGAGCAAGAACATACCAATGAATTAGTGTACAGTAGTAAATAATACAAGATAAGAAGTTGTGAAGAGCCATAATTGCCTATAACTTAAAGGGACACAGCACATAGAAGAAATAAACTAACACACATTTGAGTTAATGATGAAAGACTTTTGTTTGAGGAACTTCTTAAAGACTTTACATTGATATAATTAAAAAGATTAAGGAAAGCAAAATGCTTTTAAGTTTTTGTTTTACTAATTACTTAATTTATTTCAATGGTAAATAAATTCATATGAATTCATATATATATATATATATATATATATATATATAATTCATATTCATAGTTATTTAAATTACGTATTTGGTAGTGCTGTGAAAGTTGAGTGCATATGTTTTTTCAATGAAGAAATAATAGCATATAAATAAAAAAGTGAAAGTAATTTGATCATTTGAAATTATTTATGAAAGAATAAATTAAAAGGTGATCTGAAGCAATTTATATCTAAACTATTAAAAGGACAATGATTTGATTCCATCAATTTTTATCTCTGTGAAGAATAAAGAGGCATAAACACCAAAGCAGGAAATGGTCAGATTCAAGTCTTTAAATAAATCCAACTGACTTTCAAACTTAATAAAAGCAACAACTTGATTTGTAAGAATTTTGCATTTAATTAATAAATAATTCTAAGAATAAATATATAAAAATTCATATTAAATTATATATATATATATATATATATATATATATATATATTTTAAGTTATATATACAGTACATAAATTCTTTTTCATTTATATATATATATATCTATATATATAAAAAATATTAAGACAGACTTAAGACAGACGTGTTATTTCATGGTAATTCGGAAGTATAGGCCTATTTCAGGCGAGTCATCTTGTAGAATCCTTCATTGAATAAAGACGGAAGCTGAAGATGGCTCGCCCGAAATAGGCCTATACTTCCAAATTACCATGAAATAACGCGTCTGTCTTAATTTTTCTTATATTTGCTCGATATGTATTTATGTGCATATATGTTTAGAGCCCTCGTAGACAGTTATCCTACCATTATATGTAAAGGATACTCCTTTGGATTCTTCTATGTCCACAGGGCATATTGATATATATATATATATATATATATATATATATATATATATATAACTAATATTAAATAATATATTTTAATTTATATATACAGTATTTAAATTCTTTTTAATTTATATATATACATTGGTTATATATCCAAAAGAAACGGCTTGAAGGTAAATCCCAAACAGATTTTTTTTCCTTATCTTTACTTCCATTTTTTACACACACACAAATAAATAAATTCATCTGACCATAATAGTTAGTTGATGAGACAAGTGTTAAATTCACCCATTGAAATGGCCATATGTTTTTGGAACATTTGAAAATATATATAAGTGTATACTTAACCAGCAAGAATTCATTCAAAGTTTTATTAAAATCTACTGATAAGATTTGTCTCCTTAATTTTTTATTAAATTTTTTTTTGTTTTCCCCTAAGTTGTACATTTTTAACAGATTTGTAAAGAAACTATCCCAAAATTATAACCGTTCTATTTAAATACTTGCTAACATTTCTAGTTATTATCAGGAACATTTAATATTGTCACAAAGAAAAGATTTTATTAGCTTCACCTTACTCTTCTAATTTAAACACATTTGTATTTTATACAAGTTATGTTTAGGACATTGGTTTTTTAATGAGTTTGTTTGAAGTCACAAGACTTGACAGTGACTGAAGATGAAGATATTAAATATTTTGAACACATTTTAAAATGTTGTTCCCTGTGGTGAAAGATATTATTGTGTTTAATGTAATTTGTATCTTTTGCATAATTAGATAAACAGATCTTGTCTGTCAATTTCAATATTTGAATGTGTGTGTGTTTAGATATTTTTTTAAATTTTTTTAATCATATCACCCCAAGCAAGGCGGTAACGCCACTGATGCGCAGGGGGGCTACGTAAGAGTGAAAAGATTGAAAAAGAGAAAGCCAGAAACCACATCCTAAACAGGGAACAAGGGATGAGCTTCTTCACCTGTTCAATGCTGTTCAATAGATGTGAGTGGAGTGTGAACTGGACAATAGTTTAGTCTATCTACTCCAAATGAAAGAACGAAAAAGAAAAGAGTGAAAAGATTGGAAAAGAGTATATATATATATATATATATATATATAGGCATCAAGATTTTGTTTAAACAAGTGGTTTAAATTCAACTGACAAAATCTGTCTGTTTAATTTAATTTTTGTTTTTTTTCCAATATTTGTATAATTGTTGCTCATCAAGATAAAAATTGTGGATAAATTCTTCAAAGTTTGTTTTTGTTTCATACTTTTGACCATCTCTTTCATTATTGTTTACCTGGAATTGTGAGGTAAGAGCAAACAATGCTTATCTATGTTTTTTATTTTTTTATTTTTTTTTATTAGAGACTGGTAGAGACTTTTAACAGCCAACAAAAGGTTGCTATTATTCAGTTTATTCAAGTGTAGAATTTCAAGAAACTTCTGAGTGGAATTAACACTATTATTTTAATTTGGTATGCATGATATGATCAGTTGGTATAAAATTTTGGATAAGTGACAAGGGTAGGGATATATGAAGTTAGGATGTAGACCCAAGCTAGGTTTGTACAATTATACATACACAGTTTCTTAAAAATGTATCAAAATGAATCAAGTTTGTATGTGTATCTAAGTAATAAACAAGAGATGTAAAAGATTAATTTCTGTGGAGAGTGGGAATGAAGAGACAGCAAATCTGAAAAATGAATAAATTCCTCAGACAGAATTTTATCTGAAATTTAAATTTTTTTGGGGGTCTTTTCTTACGAAATTCAAAGTGTAAATGCAAAACTTTTCTCAAGTATTTTGTGGTAATGTTTTATTAATATTTTTGAAATGATTGTTGTTTTATGCATTTTTATGCTAAGAACATTGTAATGGTCAGTTAGAGATTTAAATTCTCATGTTGAAAATTGATCTAAGAAAATTAATTTCAAAGTAGCACAATAGACTTTTCCAGTATTTATACAATTAGTGCTTTTCAAAAAATATTTGATAAAATGTGGCACACTGCAATATCAATGTGAATATATAGTTTTTTAAAATTATTTACTTGGTAGCGCTGTGAAAGTTGAGTGCATATGTTTTTTCATTGAAGAAATAATAGCATATAAATAAAAAAGTGAAAGTAATTTGATCATTTGAAATTATTTATGAAAGAATAAAAAGGTGATCTGAAGCAATTTATATCTAAACTATTAAAAGGACAATGATTTGATTCCATCAATTTTTATCCCTGTGAAGAATAAAGAGGCATAAACACCAAAGCAGGAAATGGTCAGATTCAAGTCTTTAAATAAGTCCAACTGACTTTCAAACTTAATAAAAGCAACAACTTTATTTGTAAGAATTTTGCATTTAATTAATAAATAATTCTAAGAATAAATATAGATATAGATTTCCTCTTGTGAAAAATTTTCTTTACTTTTTCATCAATTCTAATTGAGAACGACATCAAATTTAACAAAGATGAAGAAGAGACTTGAAGCAACAAAAATGTGATTCTACTGAAGATGCTGGGAATACCATGGAAACAAAAATGTGGGCAACAACAATGTTTTACAGACTATGGAAACAAAAATGGACATTTATACTTAACATCAGGAAGAGACAGTCGAAGTTTCTAGTTGTACATAATAAGGAAAGAGGGCTTGGAAAATGTAATGCTCACAGGATAGATGAAAGGAAGAAGAACAAAGGAAAACAATGCATAACCTACCTGGCTAGCTTGAGTAAATTGATGGTAGAGCAGGATTTGGAAGAGAGAGAGTAATTTTTGGAGGAGTCCGTTGGTGGGCAGGGGGAAGTACATATTTTATCGCAAGAAATCAAGTGTTTCTTTTTTCCTAACCAAAGTACAAAATATACATGAATGTTCTTTCTTTTTTTTAACTAAAATTACCAAAAATCAAAACATTTTTGCATGATATTTTACATTTTAAAAATTCATCAAACTTTTCTTTTTCTTTGAACATTTTTAGATTTGTATGAAAAACTACCTGATTAATATTTCATTTAAGTTAAAAAAATTAATAGAAACAACAATAAAGACTTAAGCATGCACTTTCAAAATTAAAGTGAATCTGCTATAATCAAATTAACCAACAAACATTAATGATTCCTAAAGATTTATTTTCCCCAAAATTAAACTATAGCATTATTGTTACTTCTGTCAAATTATTAAATGGCAAGTAACATTTGTAGATTATGAGCCAAAGTTAAGATGATGAAAATAAAGTTTGTGTAGATGCATTGCCAATTCCAATGAAAGTCAAAATAAAAGAATTGTATAAAATATAATAACCCTAATATTAGACTAGGAACCTGAAAAGAAAAATATAAGCAGGAACAGAAATTCATTGATTGATTGGCCCTCACGTGTTATAATGCAGATAGATTAATTACAAAACTACCTATAACTTTAGTTTGTATGTAGATGTGAAATGAAATTGGTATTGCTATGACAATATAAACAGGTACTTTACTTAATAAGAACAATGGTAAATGTAAACATATCAAGTTTGAATTGGTTATTTTGAATATAATGAGTGTGGATTTAAATAATGCAACTCATTCCTGGAAAATAATATGGCAGACATTATATATATGTTCTCTTTCTTTATATATAATGTACAGATTTCTCTATTTTTTTTAATCATATCACCCCGAGCAAGGCAGTAACGCCACTGATGTGCAGGGGGCTATGTAAGAGTGAAAAGATTGGAAAAGAGAAAGCTGGAAACCTCATCCTAAACAGGGAACAAGGGATGAGCCTCTTCACCTGTTCAATAGACATGGGTGGAGTATGAACCGGGCGATAGTTTAGTCTATCTACTCCAATTCATATATATATATAATGTACAGATCTCTTTATTCTCTTTGTGTGCGTGTATATATATATATATATATATATATACACACACACACACATATATATCTATACGCACATACATACACAGGGTGATTTAAATGTAACACCCTATTTTATGCATGATGAACTCTCCCATCTACTAAAAATTAGTTAGACAGGAGAGTCTATCATACATAAAATAAGGAGTTACTTTTCAATCACCCATATATATATATATATATATATATATATATATATATATATATACACACACACACACATTCATGTCATAGACACACACACAGTAATAAGAAATGAGTGGAAAGTAGCTAAGAAGAAAGACCAACATACATCAATAAATCCTAACAAAACGGATATGTGCCACATTACAATGCAAGTGTGTTTAATACAAGGTGTTGGTGGTTGTCTATGGCCAAGGTGAGAGGCAGTGTCAAACAGATAATACAAGCCAAGAAAATCTCTTCAGGTCCACAGGCATACTTGACACACTGCCATTCTTTTGTTTCACTATGAGTTTTTTCTTTTTATTTCTTTTCTCTTTTTTTTTTTTTTTTTGCTTTCACTCAACATGAGAAACAATCATTTTGTCCATAAAGATTTTTAAAATGGAAAACAAAGCACTTAATAAATTAGGCCCCGAGTCTCTTTAGTTTTTCATAGATGATTATCAGTGTTCTTTTTAAGAGAAGGATTCAGGTATAGAAATAAGCCTCTTTTTGAGAATTTAAAAAAAAAGAACATTTACTTTTATCGACTTTATACATTAAAGCTACCATTTTCAGCCACAGAACTTTTAATACATTGACGGTGCTTTGTAAAATCTGTTGAGTATTTTAAAGGATTCTTTGTTGATTAAAAGTTTTTAGTGCTGTACATTTATACCTAAAAGATTAACTAATGAGAGAGAGGTGTTTTACCAAATTTAAAAGCAGTTATTTTTGTTTTATATCAGGAATCAAAAATTAAAACAAAAATAAACTTCACATTTTATAGACTTCAGGCCACTACTTTACCACTAAACTTGTACTTCGTACAAAATATTTATTTTAATCAGTTATAAAATGCACTGAAATTCACTAAGAAAACAAAGGATTTATTTGATTTTAATATTCAAAGTTGAGTACAAAATCTGGACAAAATAACTTTTTAGGTGCTATTTTTTTTCTAAATTAAATTTTGGTAATTATTTCTGGAAGATTTACATTTGAATGAATTATCATGTAAAATTTTATCATGTTACATGTACTTTTGCATAACTAAGTTTACAGTAACACAAAAGAAATAAGCTTAACTGTATCATCGAGATTGAAAAGGTACCATTAAATGAAGAAATACCCTTTTTATTTTGTTTTTAATCATTTACTTACAGATCAGTCAACCCTCATGGTTTTTAGCTGGGGAGAAATAAAAATTATAATCATTGTTTTTAAACTTTCTTTCTGTTATTTCTAATAAACTTGAAGAGAATATGTTATTGATTGATATTTTTTGAGTATTGCATCTTTCAGCAAATAAATTATAGTTGAATGAATTTTACGATAGTTAAAAAAGTATTTCAGCCTTTGAGTAATTAATTAGTGATTATACTTGACCCTGTCTTATCTCTCTTTTTCGGACAAGAAATGTAACCTGCATCTAGCAAGTTCATCTTTGCTTTGTCTTTTTCCCATCAACTGGAACAATTTTCTAACAGCAGTTTTCATTGTGCATCAGTCCACGCACACACAGACACAATTTGGTAGAATAATGACACCCCATCTTCCCATTTCTCCCCATCATACATCTCCATAAGTGCAGCGACTTCTTTCTTTATCCATTCTTAAACCCTACACGATTAGGGCTTTCTTTATTTTTCTCTGTTAAAAACATGTTTTGGGTTTGTTTGTTTTTTCATAAATAATACAACTTATTAGATTTTATTAATGTTGAACTCTTTATTATCCTCTCTTTTATTTCTATGTTAATAATGAAATATTAAAGGTGCCTCTTCATTCATAATGACCATAAATAAAAGAGGAAAGAGATACAATAGCAGTATTGGGTTATGTTGTAGGAAGCAAATCAGAGGCACTGTGTTTCTAAGATCGAATACCTGAACAATAGTATATCTTACCATTTGGGAGATGTTCTTTTAGAACAATGTTGTATCTTCAGTATTTCTATTTCATTGTAAATCTGTTTTATTTCAAATTATTTTACAGTTTTTATATACTTTTAAGGGTTCTGAAAATAAAACTAGTGCCTCTAAATTCTCTTATAAGAACATAAAATAACCCCCCAGAATAATATATTTTGATAGTCATGTTTCGTCATGAACAGAAAACATTACTTTGGAACAGTTTATTCTCTTCAATTAATTTACTCTTAAGAAAAATTTGTAATATTTTTATGCTTATTTTCTTAGTGTGAAATGGAAGTAATGCTATCAAAAATATTAAAAATTTACAATGAATAATAGCAATAAAAAATCCTCTTGTTCAAACTAATAAATTATCCTCATGATTTTTTGTGAAAAAAAATCTATACTAATTTGTCTTATGTATTTAATGATCTTTTTTCTAATACAATTTTTTTAATTTTGAAGATATTAAAAATTAAATGTAAGATTTAACAAGTTACCAACCCGCTTCTCTCTTGACAAAAATAAGCAGCATTTTGGCATATTAGATTATTAAACAACCAAAGAAAATTATTGAGTCTATAAACTTTAATTCATCTTTGATCTGAGCAAATAAAAATGTAACTATAATTTTTTTTAATAAAAATTTTAAGAATTTAGTAAAGGACAAAGTAAAGGAAGAAATTAATTTCTATCTCATCTTTGTTCAATAAGACTGATTCAGACTTTTTTTAAATTATTTTTTAATAAATCAGCTAAATTTTAATGCATTTATACTGAAAGAAATTTCACAGTATACAATTATGCACCTGAATGGTGTTAAAAATTAAACTATTTTATTGATTACTTTCCTCTATGAAGAAAAGAACTTTTTTCTTTATTTCAAAGATATCAATGATTACTGGAAGCTTATTTATTCAGAACTTCCTACCTAGCCGTTGTGTCAAAAGAGACTTTAAATGTTTTGATCAAAATGTTTTAGTTCATCTTTATTACACTAACTCATAACTTCATTTATATACAGGTCATGTGAAGTGTGCATGTGTTTTTATATATATATATATATATATCTATATAGATGTACGCACACAGACACAAAATGACAAGACTAGAGTTGTGATCTATTTATTCATATACTCTGATAATGCTGAAGGACATGAAAAGAACCAGTTGAAAATAGAAGAATAACTAAGTTCAAACACTAACAAAAAAAAACAAAACAATTAGCTTTATTTCTTGTGGCACATTTACTCATATACAAAAATGTAATATTTTAGAATCTATCCTTAATGAATCATTAGTATTTTCTGCAATTCATTGAAAGTTCAGATTTTAATTAAAGTGATATTTATCAGATATAGTGAATAATAAACAGTCTCCTCTGAAGTGAATGATGCTAGTGTTCTTATTTCATTAATTATTTGATCCTGTCTTCGTTTTTGTTTCTTTGATCATTGTATTTTTACTGGTCTGTTCTCTGACCTTCGAGTTTTGCATCTGGTAATCTTTGATCAAACTCCTTTGTCATTCTCCTCACAAAGAAAAATACAATTGTGAGTAAAATCATTTATTGTTTCATGATTCCTAACATGCAGCCTAAGCCTGAAGAAGTCGGAATATAATGTTGAATATTACAAAAAAGATAAGGATACTAGCATGAATAATTCTTTGAAATCAGACAAGTTAAAATTTTATGGTTTTATTTTTATACATTAGTTCTATTTTTATAAGTCATTACTTGGCTTATCTTTGTCTGGCACAAGCACTGTACTCCATATAAAGTAGTTACAATGAGTGCAACTAACTCAATGACCATTAACCAGATCCCTTCTCAGAAAGAGACCTCTTATGATTTTATATCTGAAGCCACATGAAGAAGTAAGATTGTCTTCAAAATAATTTTTTTGTTTTCGAAACATTCTGTTTGTACTTAATAACCTTTACAGAAACAGATCAACTGGAAGTTATCTTAGCTTTGTCTATATTTATATTCAATATTAAACAAGAAAAAAAAAATCTGTTTACAAATAAGTTGTGTCTTCAGTCTGATTCTCCCATCATACTGTCTTTTAGTGAACAAAGAAACAGAACAACCCAAATCCAAGTTCATCAAATATTTCTCGATTTATTACATTTCTCCAATTTGGAGATTTAACATTAATTTTTATTATAAAAAAGAAATGTAAAAAGAGAATGATGTTCAAATTTCTTTTAATCAGTGTTCTTCATTTATATGTGAATACTCATCTTGTTTCAGTAAGTTTGTTCCTATTTCTATTTAACTTTATACATCTAGTTTGTTGCTTCATTTTGATATGTATTTGACAAGTTGAGAAAAAATACTTAAGATTAAGTAAAACAAGAAAATAAAGATTTTCTTAGCAAAATTGAATGGTAGTTTATCAGCCAACTTTTTTTGCTTGAATTCACTTTATGCTTCTCAAGAATGTTTTTAAAGTATTTTCAAGAAAAAATAAAATGATCTGGACATATTTCATAATTTGTAAGTTTATACAACTGTAGGCAAACAACTTCTTCCACATTATTATTAGAAATTGAGTCCCAATTCAGTCAACTGAGCAGCCACCCTCCCCCACTATTTTGTTAAGACAAAAAGCTTTTGTTTTTATGCTAGTGTGCTAATCAAACTATCCCATTTGTATTAGTGGCATACTCTTCTTGACTGATACAAAAAAAAAACAACTTCTAAGTCACTTAAGGATTGGCAATTTCAAATAAGTGGGATAAATTTATAAAATCTTTTTTTCTTTGACTCATAGATTTACTAAATATTTTCATAAAAAAATCATTCAGTTTTGTGCTTGTGTAAACAAAAAATAAATTTTATAATAATGAAGTAATCTTTGTGATCTAAATGGATATAAATTTGTATCTCAAACTAAACCCATATAAAAACGTTTTTGCAAATTTTTAAATTCAAACATTGTGTAAGTCAATAATACATTTAAAACACACATATAAATGTGTGTGTGTGTGTGTGTGTGTGTGTGTGTGTGTGTATAAAATGATATATCTAAATGATTAGTTAAGTTCTTTATTGGTTGTTGTTATGTTGTACAATACATGTAATTTTAAATAAAATATCAACTATTCAGTAAATAAATTAAACATTTTTTTTGTCAATACTTCTGAGATGAGATAGTATATTATTTACGTTGTTCAGACTGTTGTGTTGTCCTAAATCTTTACTGCCTACTCCAGTGATCGAAATAAAGGGTTCAGTTCAAAACTCCAGTCACCTGAAAGAGGCCAGAGTATACAACAGCCGAAACGTTGTAAATAAAGCAATAAAGATGAGGACAACAGTCTGAACAATGTAAACAATAATTGGTAACAATTACATCATGTAATAACAAATCTCATGCTTTTTATCTATATTGATACTTATTTTTAAAGGTAATCTATGAAATAAAAACAACTGCATGGTAATAATAATAAAAAATTGGTAATTTATGTACAGACTATTTAAAAATGTACAATAATCTCCAGTTTGTATAATTTGTGGTTAAGTTAAATTCATTTGAATTGCTTCATTCTTGAGTTTGTTTGCCTTTTCCAAGTATTTCAATATAAATTTTCCACTATCAGATTAACTGACTACTTACTACTCAGTCTTTCAAAGAATAATTTACCTTGATCATCCATTCATAAATATTGTACAACTTAAATTCATTGTTTCGCACTCAACAGTTAGCAGTTTTGAGGAGGCAATAAACTTACTTCAATTTAAAAAGCCAAAAAAATGTTCACCTTGTTAAATACTTTTCCTGCTATAAATACAAACATCCTTTAAATTTAATATTATACAAATTCTGCATCTTGATATATAATTTAAAATAAACAAAAAGTGGTGTGGTGAGAAAATTATTTCAGTACTTTTTTCACCAATTTCTTTTTATTCAGTTATTCAATTTATTGTGTGTTAATAATATCCAAATATATAGGTGAATGCTGATTAACATAATTGGACAATATCACTAAAAAAACAAAGTTGAACACGAAATAGATTAGCATTTTGTGCTTTAAGTTGAATTATGAAAGCTTATGTCGAAGGGAAAATGGTTAAGGCAAAAAAAAGGAATTCGGTTTTGGCATAGAAAAATCTAAATAATTATTTCATTAATGATATCAAGTAATTTCCCGTAAAATATATAGTACAAGTAAATTATAAGTTTTCAAATTAAATATAAAAAAATATATTTCTAATCCAGAAAAAAATGTGAATAATTTAGGAATCATTTTTTTTACATTTAAAATTTTTAAGTAAAAAATTTAAAAATAATCATTAAAACTTTTAATGATTATTTTTAAATTTTTTAAAAGTCTTAAGTACAATCTATTCTACATGCAATAAACACAATTATTTTATTCTCTCTTCAAAACTCTGTTCCATGATTTTGTTTTTTTTCGTTTGTTTTTTTTTAGCTTTTAACTTTTATTCTTGGTTGCATAAAATATAAGTGTGTGTATGTGTAATTATCTTGCTCATGGATATCTTTTAAGGGTCATCTAATATTACGCGCTTTTTTTTTTTCATAAAGATTTTAAATTTATTTATGGACATTGAGAGAATAATCTTTGAGGATTTTATTGGAAACAAGCATGTCCCTAGGCTACTATTATTTCTTTAATGTTGGACTATACTTCATCTAATGAAAAATTAATCATCATGACGATATTCCAAAAAAGTCCTTTTGTTATCTCTTAGTTTTCTTAAAACAATCAAAGTAACTCCGGATTTTTGTTTTGCTTTCGTTTTTTTTTTTTTTTTTTTCTCTTTTTTTCAAAAGTATCTTTGCTTAAAGGAAGAAATGTCGAGGTCGGCGATCTACCTGAAAATGTTCCGTGATCTCTGGCGATATCAGTAGGACTAAAACTCAACTGTTTACTTTTTAAATGACTGTTCAATTTATCTCGAGAGAGCAAAAAACAAAAACAAAAAAATATAGAAACGACTGTTTACGATTGACGCGTTTCATTGATTGATTGATTGAGAGAGAGAGAGAGAGGGAGGGAGAGAAAGAGAGGGAGAGAGATGTTCTATTTTTATTCAACTAATAACCCTATTTTGATTTTCATTCATGAAATGAAAGCTCAATGGACTTGCACAGAAAGGAACACGTTTGCTGGAAATATGACTGAATCAACAACTATATGTGATAAAGAGATCTAGGAAAAAAAAGATGAGTACTAAAAACTAATGTGGTTATGTGGTACGTAAAATAAAAAGTGAAAATTCATTCTTTGTTAATATAAGTAAGCATTTTCTTTGTCTTCTAGTTTTGGGAGTCCCTAAAATCTGCTACGACTGCTGCCACAGTCATAGCAGCGGTGGAGGTTGCAGTTACCGGAAAAAAGAATTTCCTTATTCCAGAAACTCCTAATAATAATAATAATAATAATCCTGAGAGTAAAAAGAAGCTGGCTGACAATCACCAATCATTCAATGATATAATGGCTGGACATCTGCTGGCCAAAGTATCGTGATATATCACGGCGCACTGTTTGGAAGGGTTTATATTTTATCAGCGGATACGTGTGTAGAGAAAAAGCACGTGTAAAAGATAACTTTATTCAACTATTTCTTTCAAAATTAATTTTAAAATAAAAAGTTTCCAATTTAAAAAGGTGATAAAAATGTTAGCAAGGAATAATAAACTGTTTAATCGTCGATTTAAGTATTTGCCATTATCATTATTATTTGTTATATTATTATATTTATTTAACTAATTTCTCTTTTTCTTTTATCTCCTGTTGCTTTATCACAAGAAGAAGGATAACCAAAATCACGGTAACAGTTCTTGGTGACAAAAAAAAAAAAAGCAACAGAAATTATTATGGTGAGAGAAAAAACAAATACAAAAATTGTTTTACTTTGAAAAAAAAGCATTTAAAATTCGTTCTTTCTACTCACTGATTTAAACAAAAAAAAAGTGTGCGATCTATTTTAATTTTTTTAAAGATTAAAAAAGGCTATGCATTTTATTTGGAAATCCGACGATAATATCGTGTCGGATTTCTACCTACTTTCTTTTGTGTGCATGTTTTTAAACTTAAAAATGCAGCTTTTGCATTAAAAAGTCTAATTACGTACGCGTTTAAATACAGTAAAAAAATATGGACGCATTACCTCCTCCCCCTTAACACGAGTATGCACTGATCAGCAAATTAATGTACGCACTCACCCCTACACACATAAAATAAAAAAAAATATATATTAATTTCAGACAGGTCATCTGTCGAAACGTCAGTCATTCACCCAAATCATTCATTCATCGTCCATCATGCAACAAGCCGGGAGGAAACAATAGAGTCTATATAGACTTTCTTGAAGCGCACGCACACACAGTCACACATCCATCCATTCATTTCATTCATTCATCCCCTTTTCCATTCATTCACATGTATGTTTATCCGATCTTCGCTTACCCAAAGTGTGTAACCGTATCGTAGTATTTTTGCGTTAATGAAAAAAGTCGCGAAACAGAACATTAACAAAAATAAATACATGTAAAACTTAATAAAAACAAACGCAATCCGTAAACATTTAGACAACAACATTAAAAATAAATAAAATAAAAATTCTTATCAGACGAAAACAGCGGAAAACTGTTTTGCGCTTTTTCATTTTTTTTAATAAACTTCGCTTCTTTTTTGTGTGTGTGTGTGTTGGTTTCTTTTTTCTGCTTTTTTTCTTTTCGAATAATTTTATCAAAAATAAACTAGACGGCAAAATAAAAGGTTGTAAAATGTAAAAAAAAAAGTAGTGGTTATACTTTTTTGTTATTACTTGCCACTCCAGTTACCACCAACAATGTTGTTTAAAAAAAAAAGCAGGGGTTTAAAAAATGATCGTGGTCGAGAGGAGTGCTGTTCTTCTGCATTGTAAAATAGCAGCAAACTGGAAGGATATACCTGCGCCAAACCGACCAAAAACACTAAAAAAAAAACAGCAGCCACAGTCACACATACACACGCGCACACGTCTTTTTCCTTCTTTACTGTTGTTGTTGTTGTTTTGACGTTACCGTGAATTAAATTGTTAAACGTTCGGTTAGTCCTCCAAATATTGTTTTACGCGTCGGCCGAAAGATGGAATTGAAGACTTATAGCAAAAGATGAGTTCTCTGAGCAGGGAATCTGTCACTTTTGGAGTATGGGAGGTACCCACTTGACCTGCTAGCTAGCCTCTGTCTCCTCCTCATACTCCGCCTCTTTCCTGCAAATCTTCTCTTTGTGAAACACCGCCGTTGCAACCATGCCACCCAAATCAACCGTCTCTGCAAGCGCACGCGCGCGCACACACACAGATATATATCCACTACCCGCACCTCGTCGCCGATACATTAAACAGAGGCAGGTTTTGTTTTCTCTCCACTGGTAACAGTTGGCCACTCTGCATTGATGATGGAATTGCGTTTCAGTTAAGTAGGGAGGTAGATATTCCTGCGTGATAATTAAATAGAAAGAAAAGTAAACGGGGTAAGAAGACGCAGTGCACCGTGAGGTCCACCACAACAAACAACAATCATTAAAACACGTTGTCAATCTGTCTGATATCGGCCAGCCTACATACATACCTACAGTCAACGAAGGGAGACGACAACTACTACCATTTTACTGTTTTAGTGCTAAAACTAGTACGCTCACTCACTACCAACTGGTGCATCAAATCTGCTCTTGATATCACAGCAGTAGTCGAGAAAGGGAAAGAGAAGTGGTCTCCTCACCATCTTCCACAGCCACTGCACACACGCAACTCCTGCTCGCCACAACCCCCACCCAATCGCCTTCTGCTACTGCTCCTCCTCTAACATTCCTCCTTACTCTCCCTCCCCTTCAAGTGGGGAGTCATGGGAAGACTTTATTGGCTCCACTTTGTGTTGTTACACTCATCTGTAGTTCACCTGCTGCTGCTGCTGCTAACATTAACTAGGACTATAACACTACGCTCCTCCCTCTCTACCCAAGCTATGTCTGAAGTGTGGATTTGAACTCATTCCTTGCCTGGTGACCAGCAGGCAGGCAGGCAAGGTGATGGTGCCTCATAGCTCCAGATGTTGACCACTATGCAGACTGAGGTAAGTCTAAAAGGAATTTCCCTAAAAACCATTTACACGTACTTACAAACACACTCTTACTCTCCTTCTTCACTTTTATGGTTATGATATATAACCAAAAAAGAAGGCGGAAAAAAAAAACTCAACATTTCTGGTTGGCTATTCAATCGTACTCAGTTCAAATATATTTTTGTCTTTTTTACCTGGTTAGCTTACATGTGTATTTTCTGAAAACTCCGGCTATCAAGTTGCACTGAGTAAGGTAAACACGTTCCAGCCACTCATGTCTCTTGGTTTTTTTTTCCAAACCCTGTGTTCCCAACCAAGGAATTTCCCGACTTCTAGGGCTGGCTTTAGTCAAACAAGCTTCCTGTTACTACGAGAATAGTTTAATTTTGGAATTTTAGAAATTGGACGTGTTGAAAACCGGTATTGTCCTTAAAGACTTTTTTTTTACTTCAGTCGTTTTTAAGCAACTGACTGTGTAGTAATTTTCAAAAAATGCATGTTTGTAGGAGATAGTTTACTTTTACAGCGTATAGGTGCGATGTTGATCGTGATCGAATGGCTTTTCTTTCATCTTGTCGAAATTAGTGTAAATAGAACTTACTTATTCATGAGAATTTTTTAAAATTTAATCTAAAATGTTAAATAAAAAAAAGTGGTGGTGTGTGTAAATATCTTAGGGATGAATGTTGGATTATCTCCCTTTTTAAGGCAAGTTTGACATGCAGTTAAAAAGAAACAGCTATATAATCAATATTAGCCGACTGTCTGTAGTAATAAATGGATTAATTTCAAGTTGTATTTTCTGTAGAATATTCGTATAAGGAAATTAAGGTTAGCAATCTTGGTTTCTTTTTATCCATTATCATTTGAAATTAATGAGTAATAATATGAAATTTAATTTAAGATTTTTTTTTAGTTTCACTTTTATTCTTGCTTGAATGATAATTATTTTATTATTGTTGTTTAGTGTTTACTTTTATTTGCGAGGAACAGGTTGTTTTTCACGGTCACCTCCCACTCTATCGGATTCTGTTCTCAATCAAACTTGTCACTCTGTTGAATTGTATTACCATTTCATTTATTTTTATTGTTTTCATTTTTTTGCTCTGTAATATACGTTTGCAATCACCTCACCACCCAACCCGAGTTCGTAGTGTTTCTTTTCAATGTCGCTTCTCTCTGCGTAACCAATAGGATGTGACCCTGGTCCATCAAGGGCACACACGTGTTTCATATGTGATATCATTGTGAGGGGCATATTACAGATGGTGGTGATTATAACAAGTTTAGATCCTCATTTACCATAAGTAACAATGATTCAAATCAAGCAAGTTTTATTTATCCTGTGACCAACCCCATGGTTAATACAAGCTTTCTTTATTTGTCATGTTTTCACTAATTAAAAAATACTTTTCAAGTTTTAGCTTTTGTTTTTTATTGCGATCTTTTGACTTGATTAATCCTCCTCTTAAAAATGCTATCTTCAGTTGTTTCTCTCTTTCCTTATGTTGATTAAAATTAAAGGAGCAGAATACATTCTTTGTCCCCAACATTTTTTTTATTTCTCTACTTCTTAGGATTTTAAAAATAAGGATTTTTTTTTTTTGCTTAACAATAATAAACAATTCAACTTATTTCTCATAAATGTGATATTTTTATTAAGCGTTTAGGTTATTTTATGTTTGGGCTATTTTTTTTTATTTTTTTTATAAATTTTCTGAAACTGCAAAGCCAGAAAATATCTCGGAAAAAAACTAAAAGGTTTCCGATCTCTACATCGAAAAGCCTGTTTGATTTTGAATTTTGATACTAAAAAAAGTAAGTGAAGTCACTTTCAGAGCAAACTTACATTTTTAAATAATTTTTAGTTTGAGTTAGTAAAAAAAAAAGAAAAAAGAAAACTTCGTCAAAGAACTTTTATTAATTTATATTTTTTTCGTGATGCTTTTTTTTTTCTTTAAACAAGCAGTCAATAAAAGAAGTAAATAATGTTTTTGTTTAGCAGTTAAATTTAAAATTAAATGAAGAAATGTAAAGCCAATCATAATTTGTAAATAAATAATAATGTTGGCAATTGCCTCTTCTTCACCGTTATAATAACGGCGTTATTTTATTTGGGGAGGACTTAAGAGAAATATTTATTGAGTATTGACTCATTTTCAAGTACTCGTAACTAAAAAACTGACGGGATTATTTACATATGGATCGGCAACTTCTGTCCTCAGATCAGTAAAAATATAACATCTGTGCGCTGTGCCAAAGTTCGAAGTGTCGCTCGCCGGCACTCTTCTTGCTTGACTATTCAATGTTGTATCAGTGTTCACCGTGCAAAGTTTTATGAATACGTATTATATATATATATATTTTTTTCGTATCTCATCTTTGAGAAGTAGGAACAGCTGTGTTTGAATTTTTCATCATCTCTTCTGATTCACCGTTCAGTCCCCCGCGTAAAAAAAACAAAAAAAACTCAGACCTTAAGTGGAAAAATGTGAAGCAGAAATCCTTTTTCCCCGTGAAATTCTCATAGAACTTTCACACACGTTTTCAGCTTTTTACAGTTCAGGATAGTTATTTTCAAAGTCACATTTAAGATATGTCACCTGATGCTCACGCATCTTTACGATTTCATAAACTTTTTTTTTTTTTTTTGAAAAGGTTCCCTTGAAAAGGCTCTTTTTGATCTTTAAGTACCACATCACAGCATGTCACAGGACAGCATTTATTGCATTTGCATTTAAAGCAGTTGTATAATTATTATGATAATTAGATTATTTCAAGTTACAACTAAATGTTTATGAAGTGAAGTGTAATTTTTAAACTTTTTTATTGACTTTACATTAACGTAACTACAGCATTAACAATCTTTTTTTTTATTTAAATTTATATTCACATTTGCATGAATTCGCATTTATTCTGCATCGAGGTGAAATTCTTGAACATAAATGTTTTTTAATGGAACGATTATTATGGAAACCTAAAATTAATTTCAATTGCTTAAATCTTAAAAACCTGAAAAAAAAAAAATTTCCTCACGCTGATGTTCTGTCACCAATAAACTTTTGGATCATAGAGGTCATTGTATTTTTTATTTGTTTCTGTTTTGAACTGGCCCAGAAAAAATATCTGAATTTGTTTTTATTACTACTAACTAAATAATAACAACACATTTTTGAAATTGAAGGTTTGCTTCCTGGAGACAACTAATTTTGTTTGACTTTAAAAATGTAGTTTAGTTACAACTTACAACACAATCTAACTAAATAGATTGTATAAACTAACATTTTCAGAAAGTTCCAGAATTCATAACTAAATTTTAGTTATGAATTTTGAAACTTTTAACCAAAAATATTATCTTATTTAAAAGATTCTTGGTTTTCAATGTCTCTCTAGCAAACAAACATTTAAGATTCATCAAAACACTAAAAAATTAAAATGACAATGAAATCAAACGGTTTCTAAATATTTTTTGTCATTATCAATAATAATGATAGGCTTTTTGTTTTTTAGTTTTTCATTTCTGATTTTTTTTTGTATTTGAAAATGTTATTAAAACGTTTAAGTTTATAGGAAATTTATTTTTTAATTAAAGTTACTTTTCATAAGACTTTCTTTTGAGTTGGCTAACCAGGTAAGTCACTTGAGCTTTTTTTTAATTGACTGAATCATTTTAACTAGATTTTTTAAGATGAGAATACTGTCATTTCCATTTGAAAAGCAAGAGCACTGAAAGGGTCTTATAATGAATTTTCTTGATCACTCAGCATTCAACAAGTTTTTTTTTTTTTTTTTTTTTTTTTTTGATAAATTATTTTGAATATTTTGTACAATACTCTCTAGTATACAGTTCACATTAAGTTAATATTTCTTCAAGTATAATTTATTGGTGTGCAAAGGGAAAGTTTGTTTTCTTTTAAGTTTTGGGGAAATTATGGGAAAAGCACTAAATTTAAACAATTCAATCATTTTTAGTTATTTAATTTTGATTTATTCCCCCTACCCTTGGTTTGAAGAGGAAAGAAATTAGAAACTAAATCTTGTCTCAAGTGAATCTGACAATACTCAAAAAAATTCTAACTAGTGTACTTGTGCATTCCTCTGTGACTGTGTTATTCTGCCGTATTATTATTGATCAAGCAAGCTTATCTCTATATATTTACTGATCAAATAAAATGTCGAAGTCATATAAGAAGAAGAGGCAAAATTCCTTTGCATGGATAAAACCGGGACATTTACTTTGTTCTCTGCCAATAATTGAATTATATTGATAATCTGTCTCCTTCAAACTATTAATTCCCAAATTAAATCTGCATCTTTAGAGATTTTGTTTTACTTTTTCCATTGTTATTGTAAATAACTAGTTCATGAGTTCAATCCCAGTCTATTTTGAATTATAATCATGAGAACTTACAAAATTAGAAAAAAAATGTTCTATGAGTGTATTTTCTTGAATTCTACTTTATTTTTTTTATTTTGTTTATTTTATTTTTTTTTTTGGACAATATTTTCATTTTTATTACATTTAGTTTTTAAGGAAAATTTTATATACTTTATTTTTCTGGTATTTCTTTTTTATCATTGTTCCATTCACAGTTAAGTAGTGACTGTTCTATCTGCAGTTATTTTGACAAGGAGTTCCATTGTTTTTTCTCCCCTATTTCAAGAAAGATTGAAAAGTAATTTAATGTAATGATAAGTAATGACTTCAAATGGATTTTATTCATATTTCTGAAAGTTCTACCATTTTTATTTTTTGGTAATTTTTTGTTTTTCAGTTTTTGAGTTTTAACATTTTCAGTCAAATAGATTGAAAATATTTTTGTACATTTCAACACTTTGACTCATATGATGATTTTAAAATATGCAATGCAAAGAAGTGGCAAGTTTTTTAAAACTTGAGAGAGAAAAAAGTTATAAAAACCCAGCAAGTTTGTCTTCATAGCAAACTATGTAGACAGACCACACACACACACACACACACACACATGCTCTCATTCTCTGAAAAAGTGAATAAAGATGAAAGAAGATTGGTCTGTCTTATTACTGCAAAGTATTTCTGGCCTATTATGTGCTTGTAACATTTTTATCAATGTATCCCAAATAATGTAAAAAAATTATAGAGGGATGCATTGGAGCAATCCTCAGTGGAAAACAATAGATCGAGAAAAGAATGATTTGGATTTGGAATAAAGACCAGGGAAAACGTCATAATGGTTGGAATATTACAATCCTCTACCTTTTGTTGACAAAAATTGAATTTGGTTTTCTTCTTTAACTGGAAAAATCATTTTGTAAATGTAATTGAATTTTGGAGAAGAAATAAACAAAAAAAGCAATAAAAAATACTCAAATAAAAATAATTAAAAAAAAAAGTGAAATTGAAAAAAGGGTGAAATATTGGAAACAAATATTCTAACTTTACCAGAAAATTGAAAAAGAATTTGTGAAATATGAAGGTGATGATTTTTATCCATTCTTATTGGGATGATCCAAAGAGTATTGCAGACAAACTGGAATTATTTGATATCAGAGGAAAAATTAATACCATCCAGATGACAGCATTATTAAAATCACTCAACATACTGAGAAGCATGTCATAATGAGAAGACTTGTTGCCACTTTATCAGTAAAGACCAGTAGATATAACTGGTATCAAAATTCAACAAGTACAAATATAATCAACTTATCTCTTCTTATAGCAAAAAAAAAAAAAAAAAAAAAAGATTTACCTTCAATCTCCCAAAACAAAGGTGAGAAAAAATAAATTTATAAATCATGATGCTGTACATTTTCCTGAATTTTTTTGTTGTTTGCTCAAAGCTTCTTTTGTTTGATCAAAATGTGATCATCTTTTTATTATATCTATCATTGGACAAAGATAACTTTGAGATTTTCACCGCCCCCTCTCAAAAAACAAAAAAAAAAACATTAAATGAAAATAAAGTTCCATTTTGTAACCACCTAAATATAAAACTTTTCTTTTAGAAAAAATTGGGTTGAATTTAAACCTGCAATTGTGCCTTTGTAAAAATCCCTAATCTATCATTTTACTTGATATGAATGGAAAGTAAACAAATTAATTTCATAGCTTATTTTTTATTTCTCTTTTCATGGGAATTATTTTAATTTATATTTGGTGATGGATTTTACTTAAACAAGAAGAATGCTCTTGATAAACTACAAAACCTATTTAACATTCTTTTTGATCATTATGTTGTGGGTTAGGGAGAAGGAATTCAGAAAAAAAAAAAAAATGGGCCACACCATTATCTCCCTTCAATTGTGGGATTTGATTGAACATTCACTAGGGGAATATCAGCCCTAAACTTACTACACCACATTTAGGGTGTGTGTGTTTTTATATATATATATAGTGTAATGCATAAATTCTTGTCTAAATCATACACACACCCACACAAATGAAAATAACACTGACATCCTATTTTAACAGATATTTTTACCAAAATTATACAAAAATATCTTTAAATGCTAAAATAAATTTATTTAATAAAATTACTATTGGATTCAACCATGGCTTTTAGACGATTTTGGGTTCTCATGCAACTCTTCTGGATGGTCTGCTTCTTTAAGTTGGTAAATGCTGCCTTAATCCTTACCTTCAGTTCATCTTTAGTGTTAGAATGTGTTTTATTAGTCTCTTGCTCAACTGCAACCCACACAATAATCAAGGGGATTGCAGTCTGGTGGCCATATGTAAGGGGTGATATGGTTGTACAAGTTGTCTGACAGCCATGACTGAGTTCTCCTGCTTGTGTGGCATGGTTCTGTTGCAAGACATAGGGTCTTCCAACAACCACCCCTTTGACCTAGGGCACTACTATCTCTTCAAGGCACTTGATGTAGGCCTTTGTGTTGAGTCTGAAGCCTGTGAAATTGAATGGAGGCATAACATCACCATCACTGGTGATCACTCCAAGCTACCTTGGTAATTACCATTAGATTCATACAACTCTGCACTGTTCTCAACTTGAAACCCAAACACTCTTAAATGTTTGTATTGGAGCTTCCAGGATGAATGCCAAGCAGTACAGTATGCTGTTTCTAAATTTCTAGCAGAGTGAATTGTGTTATGGTGTTTTTTTTCTTATAGATAGTGCCCAACTGACCTTACTATACTGTAATAAAAAATAAAGAACATGCATCCACAAAATAAAAAATATAAAATGGTGACAATTTACACATCACACTGTGTGTGTATTTCTGATAATTTTCTTGGGAAAAGCCTAAGCCCACTTCTCTTTGTTTTTTGTCCCTATAGATATGTTGACAAATGTCTCATTACTAGTATGCTTGGGGTGATTTTGTGTTTGGATAAAATATTCTACCATATTCCAAACAATTACAACAAAATGCTGAGATTATCAACAGGAACAATTACATACATATATGCATGTGAATGTGTGTGTGTGTGTGTATATATATATATATATATATATATATATATACACACACATGCACACACTCAAAATATAGATCTTATAGACTTCTCTGTAGAGTATAGGGCTACATCCTCACTGTGTTAGTCATTACTGTTGTAGTTTCTGTAGCAAGAAGGTTTTTAGATGAGGAGTTGCTAGTCCTATGCCCAAGGATTCAAATGTCTCCTCCTAGACTGATTGCCAACCAAGCTAGAGCCTGGTCTTTCTTGCTATTAACTTATAGATGGGGAGGAGAGAAGAGATGCATTCATACCTTTCCAAGGCTATTTGTGCAAAAGCAAACACAACAGCCTCAATTGGAATTTGAACTCTGCACACCAACAACCACTATGTTATAAAGAGAAGAGGTTGTTGCTGTATATGAAAATCTAAAAGTACATTTCATAATGAGAGACATTATTGTAAATGTACTCAGTTCTTTATATGTATTCAAATGCGCACTGACCTTTATAAATACACATACACAGTGGTGTGTATGCATGCAGACAAAACATACACAGACATGTTTAAGCGTGTGTATATATGAGTTGAAAATATGGATTACATCTGACAGAGTGATGAAATAAAGAACAAGTAAGAAAATGTTTCTAAATATAACATGTTTTTCTATTTTGTTAAATTTGACTTCCAAAAAAATTTCTGATGAAGGTAAATAAATAGTAAAACTTAAAAATTGACTTAAAGATAGATACATAAAAGTTTTCCTACTTGTTCCTTATTTAATCATTTTGTGGGATGTGCAAGAGAGAGATAAATAAATTGAAATAAATGTTTTATATACTTGTGGATGAATATCAAAATAAAACGATATTATTTTACTGACAAAAATTTCTTACGGTGTGGGGAGGGGTAAATAAATAGCAAAACGTTAAATTTATGAAGGTTTTCATTCTGTTGGATACAATACCTATTTTCTTATCTATATACATGGATGTAGATAAGTATATATATATATATATATATATATATATATATATATATGTGTGTGTGTGTGTGTGTGTATACATGCAGGTTCACGCCCATAATATGCACCTGATGATTGCATAGTGCATGTAACTAAGCTGTGCTGTAGACATAGGATTTTATATATATATATATATATATATATATATGTTTCATTAAACCTGACAGACAAAGTGCTATGGTTAAGTTTTTCTTATAATTTTTTTTTTTCTTTTCAGAATGTTTGATTTCTCTGAGCACTTTAAGCGATATTTTTAGCCATTCTCAAGGGAAAATTTTCTTTTCTTTTTAACTAAACATATAGATTGCTTTGTGTAGAATCATAAGAATGTTTTATATTCCAAACACAGTGAGCACATTGTGGCCATGTTCATAGTTGATATTATTAAGTGTTGGATTTTCCTTTTTATTAATAATGCTTCCATTATTTTTAGCCTTTTTTACATGGAGATGATGATATTATATTTCTGTTATCAACAAGTATGTTACACACTCACACACATATATATCAACACAATGGGCTACTGAAGATCAACTTTTTCTTTTTTCAAAGGTGTTCTTGGGGTTAGTTTGAGAGCTTTTCAGCAGCTCTTGCTTATATTAAAATATAGCCGTGTAGATATCTTTTTTTTTTTAAATATGCATGCAATAAAATTACCAAAGTTTTAAAGTTTTGTATATTTTAATTTATTTAAAGATCTTTTCTGATTAGAGTTTAGTGACTTTAAATCATTTTATTTTAAAATTTATTGCCTTCTTTGTAATAGTTATCCAAATTCAGACTTTTTCATTTTTCATGCACTTTTTTTAATTTATAAAAGCCCATTTTCGAGATATCTCTTTATTATTTTGTCAAGTACAATCTTATTTGAAGCCACATGTTGCTCTTATCAACCTATTCCTATTTTTTATTTTCCCTCTTAATCATTTAGCTACACTTTCACTTTGCTCAACTGCCGGCTGCTAGTGCTTGTGTTTGTCCATACACATTCACACCTTGCCATCATGTCTTGCTCCTTAGTAAATTTTTTTTTTTTCTAAGTCTTTTGGAGAATTGTTTTGAACAACATTGTGCTTTTACATGCACACTGCTTGTAATAAATTTTCTTTCTCTTAAAAAAAAAAATAATGATTATGAAAAAGAATATAAAGTTCTAGAAAAACTTTTGGATTTCTTGAGGGAGAGATAGTAGTGAGAATGAAGATTTTCTTGGTCTGATTGTAATTTTTTTTAATTTTTATTTAAGTGTCTGTCAAATACTGATAGTTCACAACAAGACTTTTACATTATTTTCATTTGTCATCATAATTTAATCTTTTATAACTAATATATATATATATATATATATATATATATATATATATATATATATGTTTCATACTGAGCTCATCAGGAGATGAGCATGTCTGGTAGGGGTGTTTAGATATTAATATCTAGCATCCAGGTATAAAGATTTGGGGTACATTTTTTTTAGTTAAAAAAACTGCACCTTATATATGATGGGAAATATTGTATACACTTGTGTAGGTCCATCAATAAATTTATATCTACACTAATGATGAGAAAAACATTTATTTTACACCACAAGTATTTTTCAGCACAAATTGCTTTCTTTGTCAATCCACTTAATCCCCAATGCTTCTCAAATTCAGCTTACAATGCTATTCATCTTATATATATATATATATATATATATATATATATATATTGTGTGTGTGTTTGAACTATATGAAAATGTTTTCTGACACTTATTAGCTTAATTTAATATAAAACGTCTGATTGTAATATGTAAAATGTTTTTTTCAGTAAATTAAAATAAATATTTGTAGAAAAAAATTATCTGACACATAAGTTCAAATAAGTTTTTTATTGAACACTTTTTAAAATAAATTCTTTTTCTTTGCTGTTTGGTGTAACACAATCTTCTCTACTGTTTCTATTTAACTTTGAGCTGTACTTAGCTTGAGGCCTAGGGAAATTGATTAAATGTAATAATTTGAACTCATTGAGTTTTCATTCCAAGAGGAGTAACTGGTGACTTTCACTGGAGATCATGTGACAGCAATTCTCATCAGTACTTGTGTTAATATTATTATTATTATTTGTTTATTTTATCAAATCACTGATTATTCATGACCAGAGGTCATAAATATACTATATTATCTTTATTATTATTATTATTATTATTAGTTGTAGTCATAATAGTACTGGAACTTTCACTTGAGATCAACAGTAAGTCTCTTCATTAATCTAGTAGTCTGTTTTTCAATATTATAGTTGATTTTTGTAATTCTGATGTGAGAATAGTTTTAATTTTTTTTCTTTCACTTTTTCTGCAAGAGTTTTGCCTCCAAATTATGGACATAATTGTCACTTTCACATTCCACACATATTTCTGTTTTTCCTAGCTTTTCATTTACCTTAAATTTTACTTTTTTGTTGTTTTTGTTTTTGAGAATTTGTAAATTTTATCCAAAAATTTAAAAAAAATGACCACAATTTCATTTGATTCATATTAAAAAAAGTTAAATTTTATTGCCTAATTTTTGCTATTTGTAATTGAAGAAACCCACTAAAAAAAATGAAACTTAGTGATAGGAAGAATGTAAAACAATTAGTTTTCATCATCAATGACAAATAATGCAATCAAGAATTTATTAGAATTTAGATTTAACTAAGTGCTAATTAATTAAAATTGATATGTTGTAGAATTTTTAATTTACTTAGAAAAAATCTTTTAATAGATATTTTGATTTTCATATAAAAAAAAAATGCTTCTAAAACAGCAAGTCTTCAGGAATTTTTGTTTATATCATTCTCTTATGCATTCTAACTTGGAATTTGACCTGCTTTCTTTGATTGTCACATGGATAAGCTGAGCAGTGTCCATCCCAACAGCTTGATGTATGACTTGTCACATTTGACATGTGCCTTCATATTTTATATTTATATATGCAGAAGTTTGAATCATTTGACTTTATATAATTTCTTTCATATTTTCTACTTTTGCTTCATATCTATGTCCTATAAATGGCAAACTGTGCACGGGTTCTTTTATTTAATTTTAATAGCTCTCCCATTTCTATTTATCACGGTTCCATGTTATGTAGGGTTTAAGCACACACACACACACACACACACAGTTTGTCAAGTAAAAACGTCTGCAACAGTAGTGTAGTTGTTCTGGTACATGAATCACACAATAAGTCAGACAGTATTCAAACTTCTTAAACTCTGACATGTATTTCATTTAATAAGAGGGATTTTTATGAGAACATTTTATAAAATGTTTTTGTAACTCTTTCTGTCTTGAGCTTTTTAAATTCATGTGTATATTAGTGCATCGCCAAACAGTACATGACTAAAATGCTTTATTTGGCTGGATTTGTACAGGCTGTCATAATTGTTGTTACATTTTTCTTCTCTTTCTAAAGTTTCTTTCTTTAGTTATAAAATACATGTCAGCTGTTTATGAAATTATTAATATTGATTTGTTACTGTCTTTGATTTTTCATATTTATAATTAATAGCTATTACCCAGATTGATTAGTTTATCAAAGAAAGTACAATGGATTTTGATGATCCTTTCTGCATTGGCTTTATTTTGCTCAAATCACAACTGAAAAGTTAAATCCTGTATAACATCCATCTCTTTGACAATACTTATTACTTCTGGCTTAGGTATTTTACAAGAAATATTTCTGAAATTCCTGATGATAATAATGGAACAGAAAAATGACCTTTTCTACCATATTTGACGTCCTTCGCAAAAAAAAAAAATTATTCCATATGTTTTATCAACAAAGTTAAAGTATCGGTTAGATTAATGTTTACCCAGCTGCTGATGACAATCAGTACTTGTACGTAGCCTAACTCTATAATACTGTAATATTAAATCTAAATGGGGAAAAATTTGCTAGCCATCAAATAAAAAATATTAATTAGAAGAACAAATTTTTGCACAGCCTAAACAGTTTTGTTGCTTAAAAAAACTTGCAAATAATTTTACAATTATATGCTCTAACATGTGAAATTTTTGTTTTCATTAAAAAATACCTTTTTTTTTACAAAATTTAATATGAAACTTTTAAATGAATAGCAAGTTTTTTCTGGTACAAGTCAGTAATAGGAATAAACTTAGTTTGTTTTTAGCAACAGGTTTGTATTTATTATTTATTCTATTTATCTCATTCCTTTCTCTATAAAATATTGATCTCAACAAAAACATCAATCATCAAAAATAGCTTTAATGTTAGGTAGCCTAATTCTTTGTCGACTTAATATAAATGGCAGAGGTGATGACCAGGGATTGTTACTTTTCACACCTGTGAATATTGTTGATGAGAAGTACATTTTTCAAAGATTAAATTTTATCTGCTTAGGTTAATGACCGTGATGCGATCAGCTTAACACATTCATATCAAATTGATGGAGGAATAAGGTTCTCTAACCATTGAACCTGTTTGGTATCATTAATAAATAGGGATGCTCATAAGTGGTTGCATTATGTCTGGTGTCACATACTTGTTAATGATCATCTGAGTACTTAGCCATGTTTATGGCATTCCTTTAAGAAATTTACTCTTCTAAATTTGCAGCTCATGAGGGTCAGTTATCTTTCAAAATCACAGATAATGACTATAGATAAATGTGTTGAAAGGTGCCATGATAAACTAGACCCAGAGTAAATGAAGTCTTTACATCCATTCTCTTTCTGTTATTACCTCTATTTAGAAAGTAATATAAGTCTTCCAAATACCCATTATCATCATCATAACATTGTACTCTCTTAACTTGAGCTGAAGCTTTGGTATTTAGCTTTCTGATTAAAATCTCTATGTGATCACATTTCTTCTCCAAAAGATAGTGTAATGAACATAACTGATCTTTGGTGGGTTCTTTGTAAATAAATTGAAGACCGATTTTTGGTCAAATTGAAGTCTTTAAAATTGACCTCTCTAAGTCATAGTTAAGGAAATATTTTGTGTCTATAATGTTTGTGTTTATTAAAACAGATCAAATTCTTCTAGTCTTATTTGGACAAGAGACTCTACTATACAAAAGTAAACTTTAAATAATCAAACAGGAAAATGTACACAATGCTTGAAATAGTTTGTCAAAATATTTATGATAAATGCATTTTATCATGACATATATCTCAACTTTGTTTTCTACTGAACCCCCACCTACTCTACTCGGGTTATTTTCTTCATTAACCCATATCCTCCAGGTATCAGTTTTAACTGGCACCATTACAAAAATGTGTTGGTTTAAACTGATACCATGACGATATGGGCTAACAGACTAAATGCTTCTGGGAATTAAGGCAAAATATTGATAGATAAAATTTTGGCTGTTTTACATTTTAATGTCTCGGGAAGTTTTTGCACTCACTCTATTTTCTACATTGAAAACCAGGGTAGGAAAATTGTCAGTGGTCATGAATAATGTAGGTATCACAAACAGAATAGAACCATTGCATGTAACTGCTTTGCAAATAAGTTTTCTGTAAAAATACACTGAAAACTGGTAAGAAAGATTATCATTGATCAAGAATTAAAGCAATTGTGACTGACAGAACAGGGATATTATTTGGAAAACATAAATAAATGCACAATTAAAAAAAATGCATTGAAAATCAAGAAGGAAATCATCAGTTATGAGGAATTAATGCTTGTATTACTGACAGATTAGGGCTATTATTTGTATAACTGATATAAATGTATTACTAATGATTATGCTATAGAAATGCATTGAAAAGCAAATAGTTTTTATTTGGTTAGGAATATGACTGACAATAATAATTTTCAAAAAAATGTTTTTGAATGAGAAATCTGTATCTTCTTAATGTAAAAACAGAATCAATAAGAAGAAAACTATTAAGATGATATAAATAATTTATGAAAATACATTTCTTTACAAATAACTTTTACCATAGAATATATGTAAAATATCAGTTTCATTTGAAAAGTATTAAGTTACTCAAAAAGGTAATGTTGTATTTGTCATTAAATAGCATTAGGAGAGTTTAGTTTTGACTAAAGAACCTAAACAATTTTACCAGATATCTCGGTATTATACTAAACTATGACATCAAATTCCAAAGAAAAAAAAATCCACAATATTGAAATCAGTAACAGCAATGAATGAAACCTGGCAAAATTATAATGCAAATATGTTAAATAAACAAACGTTTTGCAAAAGATTCTTCTTCCATATTGCTATAAATTCATAATATATGATAAATAATTCAAATGGTTGAAATTGCATGAGATTAAAATTCATTATTTCAAAGTTTATTTAATAATACATATCAGAATTTCTTTTCAATTCTCCATTCCATATAGAATTAGCATTTAAAGTTATCAAATTGTGTCCATAATTGTGACCTCTGAATATGATATGGATTATGATTTGTTCATGTCAGAAAACAATATTTTGAGGGAAGTGCAGTTATTTGTCAGCCTGTAGCATAAGCTGCCACTTATTTCTGGTCATTTCTGTTTTTCATAAACACTGATGATGTCATATTTATGAGCTGTAGTTGGATTCTGATAAATCTGTCACAAAGAGATAGGAGAAGTGGACAAAGACAAAAGGAAGGAGAAAGTGGGCTGGGTGATGCCAGATACTTTATAGTGGTTGGGATCTGGTCTTTTCATGTCATATTGGCTTGGTCACACTATCCCCCACAGTATGTAAAGTTTTTTTTTTTTTTTTTTTTTTTTTTCTTCAGTGAAGCCCAGTTCTTAAATCCTGTTCTCTTATCATGCTATGTCATTTAGTAGGATCTGGTGGCAGTGTTTTGACACATCCTGTCAACTTGTGACTTTGATCTTTGCCTCTTTATGAAATCACTAATCATGGAATCAACTCTGATACTGTCTACATATAAGAGCTGCATTGCTCCTGGACAATGTTTCTTTATAAAACAACCTGATGATCATTTGAGATTGTTTTTGTTCTGCACTTCTAATGCCATTCTTTTCCTTATGTATTTTTAGGTCATTCAGCCAACATTTTATTTTCTATGGCTAAAGCTTTGCTACTTTGTGTGTGTATATATAGGAATTTTCATCTCATTGTGTTGACATTGATATATATGTGTGTGTGTGTGTGTGCGCTTGCAGGGTGGTGAGTCTATCTTTTAGTTGTTTGCCTAGAAGAGATTTCTTGTCTTATGTTCTTCCAAGTTGGTGACAAAGTAAATGAGATAATGTTTATTCTAACCTCTTGATATACTTATTAGTTTGGGTCGACTTTCTTGTATATATGAGATGTTATTTTAAAGCTTTGTTATTTGCTCTGAGTAATTTGTTTTATTTTTATTTTTATCTACAATTGTTTCTTTTTCTTACTTGTTTTCCTGTACACGCACACACACACTTACTCTTTAAATCCTTTGTAAGTATGCACAACAGAACCATCAAATGTTGTCCTATCACTTTCAAAAATGTACCTTACAAAATGTAGTCATTCTAAATAAGTAATTGTATTAGTTGAAAATTTCATAGAAGTGCATTAGTGTTTGTTCTTATCGTGGCTTTTCTGATGAAGGAACAATCAACATCTGTTTTTATTTAGCTTTCTCAATGGAAATACTTTTTCCAATGCCCACTTTTTAAACAACCAAACAAACATACCAACTAAAACTTTCTAACAATTTCTGTTTTTAACATTGCTGTCTGTGTGTTTGAAAGTATAAAAACTTTCAGTCATCATTGGAAAATACTTCCACTATTTTTATCTTTTTAAATTGTTCAGAAAAGACTTAATTCTTACAGATTCAAGAGAAACATTTACAAACATCTGTAGAGTCTTTGGTCTACATTCACATATTTTCTTATCTATCTCTCTCTCCATATATACACACACACAATGTATTATGCTTAAAATGCTTTACTTTTATGTTTGTGAAAGTATATATCAAGTTATTTACACTGAAGAATGTAAAACTTTCACTGTTATGCAAACTTCCAATTGCCCATTTTCCTCGTTATAATGATCACAATTGATAATTATCAACTGTTACCAAAAGTGAGTGTCAAGAATTCCCCAAGTACAAAGCATACAACCACATGTATGCTTTGTTGCTCTTTAGATGGCATTTGATCTTATCCCCTTCTCTGGCTGGCACTGCGTTAAATTTATTGATCATGAGATTCCCTCCTTCCTATTTTAAATCACATTGATTTATACAGTAAGCTTTTGTTCGATATGATGTCAGTGGTAGAAGCAAAGCCCATAGACCCATGTTTAGTGATTATTTCTTGAGACAATTATCAATCATTCTTTGTCTTAAATGGAATAGATTATTTCAATTTTTTGTTAATAACCAAATATTCAAGTACATCTGATTATTGATGTCAAGAAACCTGACATTTTTAGGTAAGTATTTTAACTCTTTGTTACTTATATTGTTTGTAATACAGGTTGTGGTGGGGGATTGTATTCTTTCCATTTCAGTGAATTAATTTAATCAACTTCTGCTTTGTCAAAAGAACAAAATATTCCATCCAGACAAAAACAAAATTACAAAATTATCGTAAACAGTTTCTTTCCCTGATAAATCATCACAACAATTTATTAATTATTTGTTCTGATTAAAAGTAAGACATAAAAATATTAATTTAAAAAATCTTAGTGTTTTCTTTTTTCTTTTCTTCTTTGTGATTTTGTTTCTTCTATTTTGGAACTGCTGTCAGTTTTCATGAATTATGTTTATGGTTGGAAAAACTTTTGATAAAATCAATTATCATAAAGAGTCATCTATTTTTCATAAAAATAAAAAGATAATTATTCAGTAAATTATTCATTTTAATTTAAATCAAAATTCATTTCATATTTTATTTAATATTGTTATTATATTGAAGGATGATGATTTCAATTATGAATATTTAAAGATGTGATCAAAAAATAAACCAACACATTAAAAATTTAAATTTTTTAGAGCAGCTCTTAATATCTATTCTACTAAATAATCATTTCATAGATTAATGAGTTAAATATTATTTAATATTAATTTAGGGTATTATACTGCCACACAAAATTGAATTCATTATTTAGATTTTTTTTTTTTTAATTTGTAAGGAAATAGTGGGGAAAAAAACTAAAACTCTTATAATACTTGTACAGAATTTTGTTTTTTTTTAATAATTTAACATTATTTTCATTTGTAATCATTAAACATAATTTAATTATTTATAATCACTGATATTTTCTTATGGGTTCATCAGAAGACTAGTGTATGAAACAGATTTTTCAGTATTAGCTTGATATTGATAACCCAAGCATTGGAGTTTAGGATATATGGTGATTTGATTTTTTTAGGTATGTTTGAAAGTTATCTTATATGGCAAGAAATAAGGTATTGTTACATCATTTAGTTTTGTAATATGTGTTCTTTTTGTTGTTCAACATTAATTTTCTATTTTTGCTAAATATTTTTGTGAAGAAGTCCTAACAATATGAGAGTATTCAGTCAGCTAATATTAGTTGTCCAACAGAATATATGGGATATTTGTTCCAGGATGGCCCACCCCCATGGATATAAAGAGACAATTGTCTGTGTAGTTTTTCAGTTTGGCAAGATAAACTGGGCAGACAGTTACAATTTTGTTTATAATTGATAAATAGACTGATTGATATAACATTTAAGATATTGAGAACTAAATCCATGAAATAGAAAGATTTTTATTATTCCACATGAGAAATATAAAATGCAATGTGTAGTGTGTGTAACACTTTTCAATATCACAAGAAAAGTTCACTTTATAAAAATGGACAAATTGCCAGTCTCTGAAATTGATTCTTTTTTTCTGGTGTTATAATATAAACAGAAATTTATGCTACATAAAATTACCTTATTCAATAGTAAACAGAATGTTAGTTTAGGTTAACATTCAGAAATTCTTGTGCATTAGCAAGAAAATGAAGTGTAACAAATGTTTTCATATTTTTATAAAGACAACATATTTCAGAATGATATAATTTTCTTAATGGGTTTAAATTATAAATTTTTATCACTTAACTTGAATGTTCACCACTTAAATTTAATATCGTATCAAAACAATCATTGTTTGTAAAACTTGTTAAACTTTCCAAGCTATGTGTATAATTCTATTCTCAAAAGAACCATTCCTTTTTTTATTTTTTAAAGTATTGAACATAGTGTAGTAAATAAAGAGCTCTCAGTCCACTTCTTTCTAGCCTTAAAGAACTTTGTACATTAATATAATTCTGCTATAGAAAAAGTAGACAAGATTTGAATTTATAATCTGTTGAAAATTTATGCATCATTTCCAGTTTTAAAATATAAACAATTTAATGTTAATCTTGTAGCTTGATTTTTTAAAATAACAACAAAAGACAGAAATTGTAGTTTATTTTTAATTATGCACTTTTGTGTATATACAAAGCCACTTAATAACATGTTAATGACTAGTAATTAATATACTGTTATGCACAAAATGTCAAGTAAATTAGTTAGCAATAGGATGCAGATTAATAAAATTGACATTTGTGGCAGGCATAATAATCTCTTGGCAGTTAGTGATTTTATGAATTTGGTCTGATAGCAGTATTAACTGAAATCAATTATTTGAATAAAACAAAAATTAATGTAATTTCTTTTTTTAAAAAAAATGTTTTCTGTATGCTGAAATAATTTCTGATGATTTCCCCTTATTTTTCTGTCAAAAATATGAAAAATGTTAATTATTTGCATACAGACTGTACCTCAAAATCTACATACACATATGGTGTACATGCCTGTGGTTATTATCTGAAAGTTAAAGTTAGTGCTTCAATTTAAGAAGCACTTCAAAAAAAAAAATCTCTCAAAAATCAACCCATGTCTTATACCTTGATAGATTATAAACACTGTTTAACACACTCATTTCCTGATGACCCTTAGAATTAAAAATAATGATTAGAAATCGAAATAACATTAGAATATTAAAAGACCATAACAGTTCCCCAAACGTGTTATAATTACAGTTTTAGCTTTTTTCCTACATATTCCTGACCAAATTATAAGTACATGTTATACAGCAAGAAGTCTAGTTGGAGATACTATAACATTTCTTCTTTATTATAATAAAGTAATGTTTAAAAAGAAAAACATTATGCTTCGTATTTAAATGGGACCAAAAGTGTTCAAAATTTATGGTTTAAAAAGGGATTTAATTTGATTGAGGGTAGTGATTGAATATGAAGGAATCTTGCTGTCACTTGATACCCATCAAAATTTAACCGCTTCTATTATTGTGAAATTTCTTTAAATACTAATAAGCTTCAAATAATATGAATGAGAAAATAAACTTTTATATAGAAATCCTCCCACCAAATTCTTCATAGCTGTTTTTATTTTCATGCAGATAAGAAATTTGTTTATCACTTTATTTATTTTCTATAGCTTTCAAAAGGACTGATTTAATTCTGCTATTTGTGCCACTGTAGATGGTTAGAAATGGACACTAGGGATTCAAGTCTTTTGTTCAAACATTTCCAACCAGTTTTCACTTTACATTTAGTAACTAGAGAACCAATACCTCAAATTTATGGAAGTTATTCTATTTGGTTTTTCTCATATTAAACTTCTGTTATTCCCATATGTAGCAATCTGAGATGCTAGCATTTTTAAAAAGCAAATATGAAAATCAGATTTCACTGTCTATTGCAGATAAGAGGGTGGTCGAAATAATGAAAATTTTGAAGCTTTTCTTCTATTTTAGTCAGTCAATAACAAGAGGTGACCTGATGTAATAAAATATGCTTTTTATCAAGAAACAAGCCACAAAAAAGATTCTCATCATAAACTGTTAATATTAAAAAAAAGAATGAATATAAGCAAAATGAATGAGGTTTTGGAAGAAAAAAAATTTAGTACAAACCAAAAGTCTTTAAGCAATATTTATTTCATTGATTTATACAAGTTAGTCTCCCTCAAGAACTTAGTCAGTACAAAAGAATTAATTTTGACACACACCTGTCGAATAAAAGCAATGTAATTAGAAAAGGAAAAAACAATTTCTCCTAAATTCAAACAAATTCACTTTGTATTTTGCTGATAATTAATTTCATTAGTTGCAGATTTTGCAGCTGAGGGAAGCAGACTTTGAAAAGAAGAAAAAAAAATCTGATTATTACAAACCAGATTAAATAATAAACTTGTCTACATAATAATTCAATTTATAATTAATGTAATGAGTATTTTGTGTAAGTCCACATATATACATGGTCTTCGGCTTAAATAGCAGTTTTTTTGTTTTTTTTAATTATTTATGTTTGCCTCCAAACAGAATAGATTACTGATGTCCAGTTTGGCTGCCCTTATTAATTATCAAGTAAATAAAAAGTATTTTTCAGATATCTTTATTTTATTTATTTATTTATTTTTTCATTGATTCAAATTAAGGCAATTGTCTTTTTTTTATTTTTATCTACAGTTGAATATTTGTTAATGTTATGTGATTTTAGAATTTGTTGAGAATGGTTTCTTCCACTGTCTTCATGGTTGAATTTTAAAACCAATTTTGTGATAATTGGAAATTATTAAAAAAAAATAATTTTTACTCTTTGAAGAAATACTGCATATAATAGTTAAAAATGGAAAATTCTTCAGTTTTACTCTTTCTCTATTTATCAGGATGGATGTTTATAATTTTCCATCCTTTTGTTTGCAGATGTTCTTTTTATAAAGTAATTTATTCCTTTACCTATTATTTAGTTCAAAAGTTCAGTGCTACTGAAACTTCATCAAATCATATTTAAACATTTATTAATATCGAATGTTTTGCCTTTTCTCTGTATTTGTGCTGATAGATTTTGGAATATTCTGTTTGGAAATTAGATAATCCATATAGTGTTTTTATTTAATTTTATTTTCTAGGTTCAGAATGACTTGAGAAATGTCATTTGTTAAATGCACTACATAATTTGAAAAGAAGGGTAGCCATTTAAAACAACAATCATAGTGGTATATATTTTGGCATCAGAATGCACCAAAGGAGAATAGACAAGTTTTAAAACACACTAGAAAATGTGATATACCAGAACAAGTCACAAGAAATTGTCATTATTATGAGGGAACTTTAATGCAAAGTTAGTAAGTTATCAAGATAGTGAAATGGTTGCTTATAGCGGACTTCAGTCAGGTGACTAGTGTAGAGAGAAAGTGTTCATTGATGCACAGTGAATGAACAAATAATATTATTATTACTATTAACTAACAACAATTGGTTTGAAGAATCCTTAAAATGCTTGTGGATTTGAAAAAATCAAAACAAGATAGCCTATGTAACTATTAAAAAAGAGTTTTGCACCCTAAATCATACTGTAGGTGTTATCACCTTGCAAGCAAAAGATAAAATTATTAAAAATGAAAGACACTCAAAGCAACGTCTAAACTGCAATATGGTGAACTCAACAGTAACTTTATTTGCATTAAGAACAAATCTGAAGCTTTGGATTAAGTCAGGGACTCAAACAGAAATACCTTAAGGGAAGCACTAGTAATAAAAACAGAAGTAATCATGAGGAAAGAAAAACAACAAAAAAATTAAATGGACAAGTGAAATTGTAGACCTAATGAAAAATAATTTAAAAGATATATATGATATAATGTCAGAAATCAATCCTAGTAGGCAAAAAAAAAAAGGAATGGCTCAACGAGAAATGTGCAGAGATTGAAACAAAAATGCAGAACACATTAAGCACAAAAATGACAAAAAAACAATGTGTTCTTTGGAAGGATGTATAAAGTCTAAAGAAGGAACAATCGTAATAGAAAAAAGAAAGTTACTTCAGTAAGAGAATGAACAGAGGCAAAAAAAGCAACAATACAAGAATGTATGGAAAGAACTGTGATACTAAAACTAATTGAACAATCAGCTTAATGAGCCACATAAAAATAAAAATTAATAAGGATTTTAATAAATAGCACTTGCAGCAGAATTAGACCTGTACTAGATCAAAAACAAAGTTCTTTTGTTCAAGAGATACAATTTTTATTATTAGAATGCTATCAAAGTGAGCAATAGTAGGACAGAGACTACACAAAAGCATTCAATAAAGTATAACACAAACAACTCCATATAGGAAGCTTCATCCATACAGGAAAGATATTCAGACAGTCTATAACCTGCATTAGGAACAAACTGTTGGTGTCCACAGGAATAATAAGAAGAGTACAGTAAAGACACTTCTTTTTCTCACTGGATTTATCTAAATGTACAGTGGGATGATTCTAAGAGAACTAGAAAACCTACCATAACATGTTGTGCAGATGACACTGTGATGATGACAAAAACTAGAATATCTACTAGACACGGTAGTCTTTAAATGCCAAAAATAAAAGAACAGGGCTAATCATTAACTATAAGACAGAATGTATAGTTAACAGAAAAAGTGGCTGTTCAAGACATGAGCAACTTACAGAGGACATCAAAATGAACAACTTTGAAAATTTAATGATCAACATAGTATAGTAACAGATGATGAAATGTGTCATGCTGAAATCACAAGAGTCATAAGAAAAGTGAAGGATGTTTTTGTTTTTGTTTTGTTTTTTAAGAAACTGAGAAAGAATTAAAAGATCAGAAAAAATATCCTTAGAAACAAAAAAGAGTGTTGGACGGTATGTCATATCTAACCTTATATATGGCAGTAAAGGCATAACAATTTGATTTAAATAAGTCCTGAAATTTGGGGAAAAGAGACTTGAAGCAATAAAAAAATATGGTTCTTCTGCGAAATGTTAAGAATACCATACACAGAACATGTGATTTATGAGGAAGTTTTAAGGAGATAAGAAACTACTGCTTTCAGACATAATAAGGAAATAAGTATTGAAGAATTTATCACTTCAAAGGCAAAACAATCAGTGAAAAACAGGGATAAACCTTCTTGACTAGTTTGAGTCCATGGTTGGCTGAACAAGTACTGCAAAAACAAAGAAGCATCATAAATGAGAAAAAAAATTAAAATAACAGCAGTCATGAAGATGAGGAGAGCCATGATCATCTATGTCTTGGAGAAACATGACGTATAAAGAATACTGATCATCATGTTCAAGAGTAAAAGCATGTTAAAAGCATCCTCATTCTAACAACAAAAATCTAGTCATATATATGATTCCCAGTTGAGATAACTTATTTACTTAATCTCTAATGTATCATCAATTGATTCTACCAAGGTGTTTTTGTTGTGCTGCCAAGAATATGAAGCCAAATAGTATTACAATAAAACAGGTTTACACACTTGAATACAAGATGCTTTTATTCCTACAATAGCGATATATTTGAAACCATGTCAACACTATAACTTGACGATGTTTCGTTTTCTCCCCACCTCAAGCACAACACTTGATTCACAGTGTTTCTTAGACATGGTGGACACACTTCGAGTCAGATTGAAAAAGCCCAGCAGACAAATCACTGCATGGCACAATGAAAGAAATATCCACCTCTTTCACAATTCAAATACAATGTACATTGGTTCAATACTGAAAAACTCTTAAGTTTTAACATTTTTCTGCAGAAAAAATATCAGTTGTCAAGTAGATGTGATGGTTTACTTGAGAACGAAAGATTGAGACATTTTTTTACGTGTTAAAGATGTAAAAAAGAATAACCTACTTTTTCACCTTAGACAAAAGTTGTGTGTTTATTGTTGTTTCTAATCTCTGCAACTTGTAGATCTCTTTATAATCCTTCTGATATCCTTGCAAAGTGGAAATGTTTAGGCTAATCTTTATACCCATTTATCCTGGCTTTCTTTGATAGACTCATTAGTTCGAATAAGAAAAAGATGAATAGAAGCTGATAAAGTAATTGAAAGAATGAAGCCACACTATTTGTCTATGATCTTGCATAATTAAATGAAATGGAACAAAAATATAATTAAAAAGCATGTTTGGGAATATGTGTGGCAAAAAATATATAAGAGAGAAAGTGAAAATATTTAAATTTGTATTTACCTTGAACAATATTATTGGTCCTGATCTGGCAGCTTGGCTTTAGTCACTTTTCCACTGCCATAAGGTTGCTTTCTTGTGCCTTTTTTTTATAAATACCTCCATGGTAATTGTTTACCATGGTACTTAAACTTCTTTAATTTAAGTGCAGTACTAGATTTGCATCGGGATCTCATCAATTTAGAGTTGAACTGGTGAGATGTAACTGTAAATTCTATGCTAACAGATTCTTTTCTTGCATTTCTCGCTCGTGGAACTCTCATCCAGATTCATGATTTCCTGCCAACTTTAACCTGCAAAAATGAAAATGCAAGGTCAATTGTTATCTACTGTCCTCCTGAATACTCTTTCCTCTTTTCATTCATTATTAATGTTTCTGTTTCTAATTCTTCCACACCCTGTAACCATTTGTTTCTTATTACTTTATTACCTTGGTGATACCAATGTTTAAAAAAATTAGTTATTAAAAGAATAACTAGAAGAAAAAAATCTTTTTTATTTAGTCCTAGCCAAATTGGTGCAAGCTATCATTTATGCCAACATGCAAAGAAGTGGGTGGGATAGAAAGAGATATATGGGGGTATATTAATAACAGACTGACAATTCTACAATGAAAATTTCATGAAATAAGATTAATAAAAGTGTTACTGTTCATCTCAATTTGAAGTTTTATTTATTTCATCAAGTTTGATAGAGATTATATATATTCACAAGATAATTTCAATGACATTGTAGTTTCAGATATTCGTAATACACAAGTTTCAAACAGAAGGGAAAGTTTTTTGTTTTTTTTATTCATGGTTTATGCTATTACTATAATGCCAAAATTGTATACACCTTGGAGGACTGAACTCACTACAGAACCATTGTTTCACATGACTATAAAAAGAAAATTATGATCTTTTTTCACAATGGTACAACTCCACAAGATTTTATATTTTGCTTTTCACACTTGAAACATCCTCAAGAATTATTAGTTTTGGGCTTAACTTTCACCTTACTATTAAGGATATTGCATTCTTTTTTTATATATACTGATGATATATCAATCTGTTTTGTCTAGAATTATTAACTTTATATATGTATGTGACTCCCATCATTTCCATGTCACCCCTTGTGTGTTTATATATATTTAAACAAATTCTTTTTACTACCACACCAATAAACAATTATTTTTAAAAGGATCATCTTTTTTATTAAGAAAGATACAAAGGTATTTCAATTAAAAAGGGAAAATAAAACATATAAGCGGGGGTATTTTAGATGCCTTTTGGCCGACACATCTTCAGAAATAAATCATCAGCAATTAAAACAGAAGTTGTCATAAATTCTGAACAACGTCTGAGGTTAAAAACACAGGATTGATTAAAAAACAAAAAGTAAAAAAAAGGGCCATTACCTCTGCTGGGCTGTAGTTATCCCCAAAGAGTTCTAACATATTTCAATTCTCTCTGTCTGCACAGGGCAGGACGTTGTGTGTGTGTGTGTATATATATAATATATATGCTGGACAATTTTTGTCTTTATTATTACCCAAAATTAAATCAATCATACAGAGTTTAGAATGGCTCATGATCAAACATAACAGACATTCATTATCCATTATATTTAGCAATGTATGTTTTTATATATATATATATATATATATAATCATCCGCAGACAGATCTGTTTCACTGTATCACAGCTCATCAGTACAGTTAGACTCCGATTGCTTTTCAACCCAGGATCGAAACCCGACCGAATTGGCGTCAGTTGGCGATTCTACCTCTGAGCAATGGGCGCTCGGTAGAAGAAGGCAGATCTTTTAGCGTGTATATTATCCTTATACATGCACAATAGTTGATAGTGTTCTAATTCATTGCTGAATGAACAAGATATATATATATATATATATATATATATATATATATATATATATATATATATTCATTAGAGAGTGGGAGAGGTACCATGATACCTTAAAATTAAACCGAATTTTAAAATATGAAAAATCTTTCTTGCAGCTTTTATTTTAGTTTTAATTCCAATCTAATAGATTCAATTATGTATTTCTAATATGTAAAATATTTTCTGTATTTCAAAATAAATTTAAATTGATTGGACTGAGTTTTTTTTTTTTTTTTTTTCAATTGCTAAAAATCACTGATTTTAGTCATATTTACAATTCTTTCAGCACAGCGTAATTGTCTTCATTAAAAATATCTTCCAAAAATAAAATGTACATTTCTGAAACTTTATTTGAGGAAGATTGGTTAAACTTTAAATCAGCTAATCTGATTTGAAACAGATATTAGAAAACAATTAATAAACATTTGAGCTGGGTGTTTTTATGAGGTATTGACAAATTGAGAACTTGATGTTTGAGAAGTTTCATTTTTTTTCCACAGAAAACATATCCATAAAAATTACTTGACAAATATAATGTCAGTACCTTTTTTTATGTAATTTTTTTTAACTACCTAGTAATCTTAAGAAAATTAAAATAATTGACTGTTTTATTGAATTTTAAGTCAAGTGGTTTTAAATTTACTATACTTACTGCTCATATTTTGTGATAATGTTGTATATTGACACCTGTATTGACAAAAATCATGTTTATATATACACAAAAAAAAAATTTTAATTTATGATTAGTAAATATAATTTTTACTTAATAACAATATCAACTGGTACAAACTGATACAGAATTTTAAGATTTAAAATTTTTAAAAATGGAAAAATTCTTGTAAAATTTATTATTTATTGCAAAAAGAATTTTTCATGAACCAGTATATTATTCATAAAAGCAATTCAAAGCTTTTTTAATTAAATTATTCTTTAGTTTTATTGCATTTTTTTTATTTTCAAGAGTAGATTTTAAATAAATGGGGCCTTGTTTTAGAAATACTAATATAAACATTAAGTTGTGCAAAAAATGAATATCTTAAAATTTCATAAAAGCGTTTGTTGAAGGAAAAGTTAACAGATGTAAAAAAAAAAAAAAAAATAAATATATTTTTACCAAGATTTTCTAAAAAAAAGGAGGGCTTCTATTATTATTTTATTCTTAAATAAGTCCTGAAAGTTTCATCATTAAAATCTGACAATTATTTGATTTTTGCAAAATTTCATAATGAATGTGTTTTTCACTGCAAAAAGATGCTAAAATTTTCTATACTAATCTAGGGTCACCTGCTGATGCAAAAATGAAAAGATTTGACCAATATTTTGAGGTTTCTAAAAAGGATTAAAATAATTTAAAATAAAAAAAAAATAACTTGGTCTTTCTTCTTAATAATATAGTTTTTGATGATGAAATTGTTTTTAAGTTTGGGACATTTTTTTCATTATGTACACTCATTTTTAGAAAATCTTTGGCTATATATATATATATATATATATTCTACTTTACTGTTGCTATTAAAAATGATGGCAATATTTAAGATTTTGATCATTTATAATTAAAATCCAACTAGCCATGTGTCTAGGTGTTATAAATAATTTATGACATAAATAAATGAATAATGGTGTTTTATTTATCAATTTATAATAACAAAATTGTATTTCCATTACATCACCAGAAGATCCACGAAATAGAAATGGGCAACTCACTCATTTCTATGTAATGGTTTTATCAAAATGCGTTATCCTTCCACAAAAAAGAATACCATATATATATATATATATGGATATAGATTGTTTTCTTTATACATGGATATAATGTGTGTGTGTGTGTGTGTGTGTGTGTGTGTGGTATTCCTGTTTGTATGTATTCACTCTTGCAGTATGAATGTAAAATAAAAAAAAATTCTTTACTCAGCAAACAGGTCCTTCATTGTTAGCAGATTTGAGAGATAACTCTGAAATCTAACAGAGATGTTGGATCATCAAAATTTTATTGATCTAAAATACAATGATTAATCTTATCACCATATACTTGAAGTCAGGATACTATGATGGCTTTGTTTGCCTTTTTAGTTCTGCAGGGTGTTTGATGTTTTCATTTTATGTGCTGCTCTCGGCTTTTGTTCTTTGGAGAAAAAGTATTATTTTGTTACCATGACAACAGCCAGACTTATATCCATATCTATGTTAGTCTGTTTATATTTGAAATGCTTCTCTAATACACAAACTTTTCCCCATCAAGCACATTTCAATGAAATTGTGGCATTTTCTGTCTACTGTTGGCCAAATAATCTGCAATGTTTGGTTTTTCTATGTATTTACAAACAACTGATCAAGAATATTTGTATATTTCTCCAATAATTCCTATAGATTAATATGCTTTGATAATTAAAATTATGATGTTTACACTTTTAACCAGCTGTTTTTCTTCAATGTTTTTAAGATTTCCTCTTAACATTCTCTAAAGCTATTTAAGATACTTTCTCTTGATGACACAAGGTAGGAAGATTGTGTTGCCCAACTTGATTGATACTAAACTTAGTTTACTATAGCACAAAAATGAATAAGAACATTCTAACATCATTCTACTCAGTAGAGAAAAGCCTACCCACCAAAAATATGAAAATCCTTACTTTTACTTAGGCTTGAACACCACCCCATGGTTCAGGTAAGAAATAAAAATATATTTCATCCGTCAAAAGTTAGGCCAAAATTTTCTTGATTCCCCTGCCAACATAGTGTTTTCTATGTGAACAACTAATGCTGACCTGATTCTTTGCCATTTGCATTAAATATTCTTTATGCTGACTGACACCTGCATACTTTCATTTTCAAACTGGCAGATGCTTTCAACTCATCACTTTTGGGGTTGCTGCGGTCATTATTTAAAACAATTGTCTGATGTTTCTATGTCAAAACAAAAATGATTATATAGAAGTTGAATAAGAAAATGTACGATTTCATGTGGACATTCAATTCATAACAATGGAAAGTTGTTATTCTACACATTCGAATTCACATATCCTCAAATTAGAACTAAATTTATAAATTTGTTGTATTTTTATTACATTTGCATATCTTACAGAGCATGTCCTTTCTCTTTAAATGAAATGTTTTTCCAGATCCTTTTTAGAGAGCAGTATTCTAAATATCCATCATGTCAAATGAATACTCTTGTTGCATATATGATTCAGATTATGATCTGAACTTTTCTTGATTTTAACATTAAAATTCTAAAAATCAGATACAACATTGATCAATATATTTTAATTTTGATGTCTTTCAAATTAATCAACTGACTCTATCAACACATATAAAATGAATAGTTGTCAGTTTTATAGTTTGGTATAATTTTTTTCACACATCACTTATTTATATAGCAATTAGATTTTTAAAAAATAGCATTGTTTTTCTTTGGTTGCTTACTAGATTCCATCAACAAAACTGATTGCTGAATGTTAACACACACAGCATAACTTCTTTCCAACAATAGGGTTATTTAAATTATACTGAATGCTCTAATTAAAAAATCTATTAACACAGTCATCCTTTTAAAGAGATCTGGGATATTCTTTTAGAAACAAACATGATTGGTCAGTAATTTATTAACTTGAAAATTGTATATTTTATTTGTTAACACAATCTTTCTTACATGGTATGTACACGTTGCCTACTTAAAGTTTATAATTACTGTCATTCAGATAATTTATATTGAACTATTGTTCACAAAATGTTTTAAAGTTGTATTATATATAACTTATTTTTCATATTGTTGTCCACTGTCATTACTGTTAATCCACCACTACCCCACTGAGCTTTAATTGTTTTAGGTAAAAAATGAATATTAAGCACCAAATTTTGCAGGGTGTTTTTTGTATTTTGTCTTTTAACCTAATATTTGTACCAAAACATTTCAAGTAATGATTATTAATATAGTTTAGCAAATCATGGTGGTCTTGTGCAAACTGCAACTAAGCTTTCTAGCTAAAATCTATCTATCTATCTATCTATACATACATACATACATAAAGTTGTTGGTTTTGACTTCAGTTTCTTGAACAAAGAATACATTTCACTTAAAAAGCTAATACAGTACAGGTGTGTCCTACCACAGCAGCTGCAGAGTCAAAATTTAATCAAACTTGCTTTCATTAAAACTATAGTCCCAATATATGTTTCTCTCTCTCTCTCTTATTATAAATCTTAGAAGTAGTACAAACTAATGGGTTGGCACTCCACTGTTTGTAGTGAATTACTTTATTAAGAGTGCTCAACACTTTGTAGAGCATTATATATAATAAAAACATAGTTTACTGAAATACAATGGCTCTTGTGTTACAGTAAACTTTTTTATTATAAACCTCTAATAAAAATATTACCACATTATATATATATATATATATATATATATATATATAAAATAAAATTAAAAATTTACTTATCCTATCTCTCTTCTGAGTTTGATGGAGTTACATCCATTCTTCAGGTTTTATTGTAAAATTGAATTTATTTTCAAAAATGATATTTTTATTACTATCAAGCACTAAAAATTGCAAAGACTGTGTTTGCCTTCAAAGTTTTATCTTCTAGAAATACCCTGGTAAATTTTTTTGCAAAACATAATCTTTGTTGTTGCTATATATATATATATATATATATATATGATAATCATGTATTGGTAGAAGAAAGCTATCTCTTCAGTTCTGGAAGAGATGTAAAATAGTTTAAAAACAAAAAAGAAATGTCACAGTTAGTACATTACCAGCATTAATAATAGTATGTTCTATATATATATAAATTTTATATATATATATATATATTTTCCTATATGGATATAATGGAAGCATCAGTTTTCCATGCTCTTTTCAAAGTTATCTCCTTGTTGAAACCTTATTTGGAGCCATTCTTCTGTGTCTTTTGCACGACCCGGTTAATTTTCCAGTGTTTGCTTGCGAAACGATTGCATACATTTAAAGATAAGTTTTGTAAATCAAGACAATCCATTGATCATTTCCATTGAGCATTAGTCAGGTTGGTCTCGTCTGTTGTATAGAAGCCAGCAGCTGTTATTCTCTAACTGCTGTTGTCTTGTGAATGTAACTATGATTTGTGTTTATCTATGCATACATTGAGCCTTCTACTTATTTCACATCTTTGTGCCTTGGCATTCCTTAGAGTGTTTACCATACATCATTATCACCTTCTTTCTCTGTAGGTGTGTGGATTATGTCCATATGCAGTTGTAAGTTCTATAAAAATGACATATCTGTGTCATAAATGCTGAAGATTCTGCTGAAAAAATGCAGGGTGATAATGTATCGCAATATAATTGATTTTCTAAGTGCCACTTAGATGTGGCACAAGGCCGAAAGTATGGGGTACCCAGTGAGGATAAAACTCACTACTCAGTTGTAACAGATTCTAGCAAGACAAGCTTGCTAACCATTACACCACGCCAAGATACCCATGTATCACAATATAGTCTGGCAGTGTTTCCACAAAAAATAGCAACCAAAGCTCTACTTCAAAATGGCTGTTCATTTAAAGCGCATTATTCATTTTAATGATAATGAAATGAATTTTCACTAATCAAGAAAATATCCAGCCATTTTCAATAATACAAAAACCAGTTGTGTGGTCTTGATATAACTTAATAACCATTCATAGGGGACCTTATAGTGTATGCATAAGCAGACACTCTCCCATCTCCAGTAAGATATTATTGAATTGCCTTATTTATAGAATGCCATTCACAGTGGTGTCTCATGCACCACCCAGATCAGACAGTTCTACTACAGCCCACATTCGGTTTCCTGCCATGTCTGATTTTAGTTTTTCAAGCAAAACAGTGTTGAAAGCAGGGAAATTATTGACCATGGAGGAGATTAAGGAGAGCACAATGAGGCAGTGGATGGCAATCCAAAAATGATGCTGATTTTTGGAAAGTAGAAGGGACACTTGGATTAAGTCTGTCATTTGGGGTATCTGGAAAGAAACTAGGGTGCAGATCATGTTATTGTTAATATTAAATGAGTGAATCCTTTCCAAACAGGCCTTGGAAATTAATAACCAGAAATGGAAATGGTAAGCAAAGTTCAGTTTCCAACTGGAACAGCTTGTATGCTCTGGCCCACTGACAGGTTTCTTGACAAATAGAGTCAACAGAGAAGTGAGTGGGTGAATGAGTATTAGGGTAAACCACATAATTACCTTACTGTCCAGGTAATAGTAACAGAAAAAAGCTACTTTGATAGAAACTAGTTAAAAAAAAAAAACAACACAGTGTAAATATGTGAACAATTTGTACAGAATGTGTATTTTGGTCCCTCTGTTTGGATATGCGAGTGTAATGATTGGAAAAGAGATGATTCCATTTATTTTTCACATCCGTAGGTTAAATAGCAGAGTAACCTATGTCTTGAAGTAGAATACCTCTAAATTCAAAATCATTCAAATTGCAATAAGAAACCACTCCACAATCTTTCCAAAGAAGTCATAAAAAATTCACAAATAATGAGGAAAATGATGGAATATCATAATTGCCTGTGTCCTCAAGAGCATTAAAAAAGAAAACAATAATCTTAAGAACGAGCTACAAATATGTTTTAAAAATTTTGAATTGTGCCTTTTTCAAGCTCAATAATTTAGTTATAAATATTTTTCCAAGTTAGATAATAACTAAATTAACCATAAATATGGAAATTGTTTCTCCTGACTTCATATAAAATAATAATGGTAATGATGATGGAGCTAAAAAGTTATAAGGATTATCCTTGCTTATTTCAATAGATGTCAGATTATTTTACTCTGCTCATCACTCTTTTCTTGTTTCAGCTTCTGTCTGCCAAATATATTCTTATTTCACAACAGTTGACCTTTGACAGCTTTCTCTGCATCCAATTTCAATCCTCTCCTCTTGTGTCATTGTAACAGGAGAATGGCTGTAGACAAAAGCAAATTCAAGGCACCCAAAATTTTGTTGTCAGCCCTATGTTTTTTTGTTTTTTTTTAAGTTTGCTGCCTAAGAATATCTTCTTTTCTATAGTGGAAAGAGATGTTTAGTTACTGTTTTCTGCTGTGGAGTTGTTCATCAATGTAAACGATGAACTCATTTATTTAGTTTTCACTATGATCTTTTAATAAAATGCATTGCAAAAAAGAGTTTAAAAACTACTTCATCAAGCATGAACATTTTAAGTTTAACAATAACTACAACAATCAGAGGTTTGAGTAAATAAGTAGGCCTATGCAGTAACAAGCGGCGGCAGAATATTTATATTGATATGCAATCTAAAATGATGGCAACATATATACTGATTATCTTACATTAAGACATAAAAAAAAAAGTCACAACAAAATAATCCAAACCCTTGAGCATGACAGGAGGGAAATATATATCTATATATATCTTCACTACTCAACGGCATAATTATTGTAAAAAAATAAAATAATAAACATGCAGCAAGAGCTTTCATAACTGGCAGTAAAGAAAATGAACTGACCCAACGCTGTCTCATTATTGTCTCTCTAATGAACTGAGCCAATGTTGCCTCACTATTGTTTCTCTCTCCATGAGCGTGGCAAGAGGAATATATATATATATATATATATATATATATATATATATATATATATACAATGGCTTTTATTATACATCGTAGAGGGGAATGCAAGTTTGGAGTAATTTCATCTTTTTCACCTTCAAAAAATAACCCCTAAATGAATCACTTTCTGCTTTTTCACAATGGAGGCTAGGATTTTACTAGAAAAGTACTTCTTAAAAATATGATATATTATAAATAAAAAAAAATGTGTTGTTTAAATACTCACTGTACTGTAAATAATTCCTGTGTATTTTTCTATATTTCTAGAAAAATCCAAACAGGAGAATTGTTTCAGTAACTTTGATTCATTTTCTATCTAAAGAAATATCACATTAAAAAAAAGAAAGTTTTCAGTATTTTTTAAGTCGGCAGTTAAAATATGATTTTGTAGTTTGTTAAACTAACAAGAACACTCAATTTATTCAAACAATAAAAAAAATTATATAAAATCTAAAACAACTTACATATACACACCAGGTAGAAATGCATCTGAGCATTGGACAGGGTGCACAGATACTACACCAGTCTTAGTAAGCAAAAGTGAATAGGTATGACACTGGAATTCTATGGCAGAAGTCCTAATCTATATATAAGTAAACCAGTCATTTTTGACAGATACTATGATTGTACACATTCTGTGAAAAAACTTTCTATTAGGTTGTTAGACACGAAATGATACATTTTTGGTTTGGTTGTTGATCCAGTCATCTAACAAAGTAACCACCTTAGTATATAAAAAAAAATCTTGACTTATTCCTGTTTATTTTTCTTTCAATATATTGTTATTCATCAGCCCAATGACAATGATTACAATGAAACAATGTTGAGTCATCTTACTGTATTGAGTAAAAACTGGGAAAAAGAACCATTTTTGCATCAAATCATTACATACGATGAGAAATGGATACTCTTTGACAACAGTAAGCGAGTATGCCAGTGGTTAAAATGTAAGTAAATCACCAAAATAATACACAAAACCTCCATTGCACCCTAAAAGTTTATGGTTACTGTATGGTGGTCTTTCAAGGGGGTTATTAATTCATTCTTGTCTCAAGAGAAAACAATAACAGCAACCTTCTATTGTGGAGAAATTGAGTGTATGCACGAAAAATTGAAAAAAAAAACATCCTAGACTTGTGACTAGGGATGGTTCAATTTTGTTGCATGACAGTGAATGACAACAGGCATTTCAGTCAACTGTTCAAAAGCTGCATAGCCTGAATTATTTAATTTTGCTTCATCCTCCATATTATCACTTATATTTTGAGCTTTTCATATGCAATAAAACATTCTCCAATAAGGAAGTGGTAATCAGAGCATTTGAACATTTTATCACATTAAAGGATGAGAACTTTTAAAAGATAGGATCAAGAATTTAGACATACGTTAGGCACCATGTTGATGAATGGTTGTTCTATGTCAAGTAAATAAATTAGTTCTTTAACATTTCAGAAGCATTTTATTCATTTCATGTGTAACAACCTAATATATTCTATATTACCCTGTTGAGTTCCATGATGGTATTTGTCATTTTTTTTCTCATTGCTATAACAAAATTAGCAGAGTCTACAATAATGGTTGATATTAAAATTTACAAATAATTACTTTTGTTCTGAATATAAAAAATGATTACAAAACTTTGTTTGGCAATAGCAAGTTCTGTATCTCACACTGTACAATGTAAAAAGCATAATATATTTTCCAATAGCTTAATAAAAAAAACTGAAATCATAAAGAAAAAATAGCAGATGTAAGAAAATTGAAATAAGGTAAAGTTTATTTGCTATTATTAGAATCTGCAAGTACTTCAGATTTGTGATTGTTGCACTGGCTTCCAAAAATTTTCTTTGCCATGGTCATATAATGCATGCTTGTTTTAAGTATTACTAAAAATTTATCCTGCATATGGGATGCTAAATTTGACTCAAGTAAAACATATGCATTATTCAATGCAAAATAAGTTAATCAACCTCAAGCAGTTCTTTTAAATAAATGCTAGTATGAAATCTATATGTGTATAAATATTTGTTTAAATATATGAAATAAATAAATAAATAAATAGTGATATTTGTCAATGAGAGCATGCATGCTTTTTAGGTTCAAAACAAGGATATTTGAAAAGTAAATTTTGTGAAAATGTCAAGCAGATGTATTTTATTGTGTATTAGATGAAACACTATATACAAAAAATCTCGTGTGGTGTAAATAAAATGAAAAAGAAAGGATTAATAGCCTCAGTAAATTTTGGTTTTAACTAAATAGAAATGATAAATGGATGTCTTGTCTCTGAGGTTTACCTTTGTCCATGCATGTATCCATACAAGCCACTATTTATCTGTGTACCACTAAGAAAGTATTTTATTTCTTTTCATCCCCATGAGTAAGATACAATCTCATTTGCTTGAATATAAAATGTAAGCTAAAAACATAATCAACCAACCAGCTAAAATGTCTGTTCTTTCTAGATGGCATATATAGAAAGCAAAGAAAAAAAGGTGTCTGCTTTCTGTATCATGTGGTTGTGAAATGGACCAAATAATTGATTTGGGAAGGAAGAAAATAAAGAGGGGAAAATTCTACTAATACTCTTGAAAGGATAAATTGAAGCAGTGGGGGAAAAAGAGAGAAATAAAATGAACTTTAAGATACATCAAATATTTAGGGGACATCTTTTATTTTTTTAAACATTGTTTTTTTAATTCCTAATTCTTTCCTTTCTGCTTTGCTTATTCTTTATCAAGTCTTGACTAATTACTTAAATTAGTTCTCCATCAAGGAGAAAAATATCAAGAAAGTAACAAAGAAACCTGGAGTTTATTGTTTTTTTTTTTTTTTTCTATTTTTTTATGTATGTAATTACCAGTTACCCATCTTCTTTATTTTTGTTATTGTTATTCTTTTACTGAATCTATTTCCATTGGAATTATGAGTTGTAAGAATTATGATCACTGAATCTTTTTAGTTAGTGAATTGTGTGATTGGCTGAAATCAAGACTCGGCTATTTGTGTCTGTTACTTTATATACTGACACACACACTATTATTTACAATTAAATGTTCTGATGTTGAAAATTCACAGTCTTATATACAATTCATGCTTGTGTGTAATTCAATATTACACTCAGACTTTAAAGAGTGGGTGGATATACTAATTTAATTATGAGAAATATTTAAGTATCTCAGTTTCCATTATTTCTTACATCTACTATTTCCAAAGGATTGTTGATTACCCACTCCAAATAGCCCTGATGGAATATTAGTTTACTAAACTTAAAGTATAAATATGCAATTGTGAATAAAAACTTTTTAAAATCTTCACCAAAAATAAGGGTGTTTCATAAGAAACAAAATGTGGAAAAAAATTTCCCTTCAATTTTTCCCCACTTTTTTTCAGCAAATACACATGAAAGTCATCTTTAAGGAAAATTCTTTTATTTACTAATTGAATAATGTCTGCACCTGCTGAAATTAACAGTTGGAAGACCCACGAACAGCAGATGATAATTTAACATGTAATTTTATTCATTATTTTTAGGCTCTAAATAATAAAAACTCACAAAGTAGAGCTACCACAAATGAACATTATACAAATGTGCGTGTGTATGTGTTTCAGAAAGCAACAGGGAAGTAAGAGCATAATATTCAAGTTTTGCTGAAAGTCAATTAATTCAAAATTAAATTCAATCTAGTACGGTTATTTTTTGCACAGCAGGATTCAAATGAATGCTATAGTTTCTGCTTTTGCTTTCCTATATTAGTGGTGATTTTGACACAAATTATCTGTGCAATATAACATAGCGTGACAGTTTCTTGTTTGTTTCAAGAAATATAATTCTGACAAAATCTGGCATGACATAAATGTTTCATGGCAATTATTATAATTTTAAATTCAAGTAGCTAAATTTATTTCATTTTTTTTATTTAACTTTTTTTTTGAGGGGGTGGGGAGTATAAGCATTCTTTTAAGGAATTAAATTTTTTTCTTTTTAGTTTTTGTGATTATCTGTTTCTGCTTAAAACTTGTATCTTCTAATTGCTTGAAATCACAAAACAGTTTTTAATTATTTCAATACAGATTATCATCATAATTCTTTAAATGGGAAACAGAATCTGCAAATATTGAATTTAGGCTGAGACTCATTTAGCCCATATTCTCTAGGAAAGGCATGAACCTACATCCCAGCATTCTTTTTGCACTGGCATATAACTTGACAAAAATATTATTTTATGTTATGATGAATGCTAAAGAGTGCAGGTGAAATGAAGGAACCACTTCCTCATAACTATCTCACCTCCCTGGTAATAGTAACACTAAAAATCTATAACCCCACACACACACACACACATTATCTACCTTAAGAGAAGCCAGTCATTTGAACAAAAAAAATAAATAAATAAAACTCATCCTTGCTTACATATATACAGATACACTCACAGATTTATGTATGTATGAAATGCTTCATACAGTTAAACAGAAAAATAAGAACAACATTCCAAAACTGATTATCGTTCTGACTGATCTATGTTCATTTTGATATTTCTTTAGAGAAACCTGCACCATATGGCATGGGTATTTTTATCATAAATTTAGTCTATCAGGTGTATCTTATGATGATGATATCTTAACCTAGTTAGGCATTGGCCTACAATGGTTCTGTTTGCTTACTCATCCCCCTTGTATCTACTTGAAAGTTTAGTAGGCCCAACAACCACATAACTACTGCAAACTTCATCATTGGTACACTTAAAAAAAATGTAAGTACCAATTTACCTATATCATTAACATCTACTGAATATGATTTTTTAAAATCTCTTTGCAGCTTTAGGTTAATACTGGGTCAATTAATTCTAAAGTTGTTAGTCTCTCTTTTTACAATAAAAAATTATGTTTTCATATGTTGTAAATATGACTCAGCTACTATTAAGTTTTTTTTAAAAAAATGAATATTTCTTTATTCTTAATTAGTTACTTTTATTGAACCAATGTGTTTTTGGTTGTCAGCAAATAGTGCAGATCAAAAATAAAGAATAAACTCTTTACAAGACACCTCTCCTTCCTTTTAGTTAGTAGTAGTAGGATTATCTTGAATTTTTTTTTCAACACAACTCATGGATATTTGAAAACATTAAAAGAATATGGCACTGATATTCAGAGTATTTAAAATGATTATTCGATTACTTATTTTAGTGCATCATTTTACTTACAATTATTGCCACATGATGCAAACAATAAAAAAATTAGCCGTAAATAATCAAGTATCTTTTTATAGGTGTCACTTGTTTCATTGGCAACTAAAACTGTTTTTACATTTACACAAGTAGTGAAGTAATTGTTCTAACAGGTTAATCGAAATAAGTGCTGTATAATTTGTTGTGAAAAATATCAGAATTGTTGAAAAAACATTTTTTTCTGTTATTAAATAAATTCTGACAGGTGATAAGCAAATGTTTAGTAATTTACTATACAAGTACAAATAAAGAAATTTTAGCTTTAGATTTCAACTTTATAAATAAAAAGACATTATTAGTTCAATTTTGATATAAAATTTTCACTGTATAGATGTGATTAATATTGAATTAAGTACTTTGACAAGGAAGGATATTATGTAGAAAATATTTATTGTGCAAAATAAATTTCACTTATTGATTTGCCAAGATAATTCCACAATGTAACTTGAAGGCCAAAATTATAATGAAAGTAACCCACTTCATGCTATGAGCCTGCATGACTGGCTTAATAACTGCATCTCTACAAACAGATGTCCATATTGATATTTAATATTTATTAAGTTTAGTTTGATCTGTCACAAGGTTACAGTTGTGGAGCACTCAGTCTAGCTAAGCATTTTTGCTCAAGAGTAATGGACTGCTAGACTAGCTTGGTATAACCCAATTGTGAAGTACACTTATCTTTACTTAAATATCACATCTTATCAAAATGTGTGTGTATGTTTTGTATATAAAGTTTATTTTTTAAATTATTCACATTATTATGAAAGGTAGTTAAATTAAATGAAAATTAAACTTGGAATTTCCATAATTTTATTCTTGAGCTGCTCAGGATATTGAACACTTTTGTTACATTTTAGGCAAACTATTCTACAGTTGACTTAAGATTACACACTTACTGAGAATAGGCTGATCTGATGATCTTTGATAACATTTTCAGGGATAGACCCATTCATTTTTTATGATAATATAATTTGTACATCTGAAGAAGGCTGCAGTTTAAAAGAGCAACCAAAATGAGACAATAACAGAAGCAACAAAAAAAAAAGAGAATTAGTCCAATAGTCCAAAAAACTCTTGGAATGATAATGACTTCTACAGAAAGTATCTCAATTGTTGATGATATTCTGAAAAGCAATTGAATTGCATGCAAATTAAATATTTCTCTATTTTGTAAATTCTAATACAATTTTAGGCAAATTAGTAAAAATAGCAATGCCGATGTTTGCCTTATTTATGCCAACTGGTTGCAAAGAATTAAAACCAGAGTATGTCATAAATATTTGTTGATTTATTTTTTTCCTATTATTTCCATACTATTCACTAAAGCCAGTTTCTTGGAATCCCTTTCTTTAACTTCATCATTACTCCTCTATCAATCTGAAAACTTTCAAGTTACCAGTAACCTATTTTACCAGATTCTCATCTCTTTTGATTATATCAAAGCAATCATTTCTTTCTTTCGTTATTGTTTCCTTGCTGATGAAGCAGTAAGAAATCTACCTTACAAGACCTTTAAATTTTAGCCTCCCACCCTAAGAGTTCTATGCTAACTAGCACTTGTAAATTTTTTCATTTATGTATTTTTATCTTGTCTGCATTATTGTAGTTCAAATTTTTTTATGAATCTTTTGGATCCATTTTTTTTCCCTGCTAACCTGGATAGACATAAAACTCAATAGAATAATTTGCTGAACAGTGAAAGAAATTGGCAGTAAATCAGTTAATTATTTTTCTCTTCTTTGCCAATTGTTCTTTTCACAACTTCCTTGTTGCTAACTCAACTTTTTGGTCGGCTGTGTTTTCAACCTGTCCATTCTTATTTGTGTCTTTATTTAGTGCAACTTAATTACGAAGAAAATTAAATGAAGCTTTAATAAATGTTGAATTTTTTTAAAAAACTTCTTGCTTCTTTATTTTAGAACCATTTTCATAAAGAGAAAACAACAATCATTTCCTAATTTATTTTTAGCAAATTTTATATGTATAATCTGAGTGTTTTATGGATATTGTATATATGATAAATATATGATGACATAGAAGCTGAGAGAACATGTCTAAATTATCTCATGTCCCATTATCTCTGGATAGCATGTCTTTACATAAAAAAAAAACAGTTTTCCTCATGATTCCTTTACGTATTTATTGAACTAATATCGGTTAAAAATTATTCTGATTCCAAAATACTTTTTCAGTCATATTTTAATTTATGCGCTTTTCACAATTTTTACTTTCTTCAGTCTTTTTGTGCCCATATTTTAAGAGCTAACAGAATAATTCATTTGTTTGGAAATCTGAGTGATTTCACTCTGTTTATTCTTCATTGTTTACTACATTTTTGCTTGTTTTTAATGCTGATTGCATTTTGCTGTTAAAAATCTTATTCAAAATAAATTATTTTCAACAATAGCTAATATCACACCTTATAGCCCTTGTACTTTTACTTATTCTTTTAAATGGCTTTAGGAAATTTGCAAATCATAAATAGAAATCATTGTAAATGGTTTGGTTATCTCAACGTCTGATATTTTTGTCTTACAATTATCTTCTTTTATTCTATGTCCTCCTCTCATTCCTTGGTCAGTGACTTGTAATTTCATTATAATCAAGATAAATGAAATCTTTTGAATTAAAAGTAAATTATTTGCTTGATCTGAAAAACAAACAAAAAAAAACATTTTGGTTTTTTTCTTTTAATATTCTACACACACTATTCAATCCATGTACTCCTTTTGTTTTGAATAATTTTAATGTGATGTGCATTCTGTCAAGTTTGATTTCCTTGAGGCTTTAATCATTTCTTGAACGATATTTTACACTTTTGTTGAGTTCTTTTTATTTTTTTAAATTTTATATTATTTTATTGCCTTTGTTTGTATTTTTTTATTTTGTGCAGCTTGGTCCTGTGCATTACGTTTCGGCTAGCTATCTCTCTGGTCTTCTTCAGGTGCAGTATGCTGTGTTTTTATGAAGTTTTGCTGTCTCTTTGTAAATTAATGTTGTGTGTGCACTAAACAGAGCGTGTGTGTGTGTGTGTGTGCATATATAATTGGTGTATGTGAGTGTATTTAATATTGTGTTTATATCTCTCTATCTTGGTGTATCTTTGTCGTATACATTTTCATTTGTCTTATCTATATGTGATATTTTTACTAACCTGTGTGTGTATTCTCTACTTTGCCAGAAACAATCTTTCCCAGTTAAGTGAGCAGACAAAATGTTTGCACTGAAATTAGGTTTAGTATTTGATTCTGAACATCTGCACACTAAACAATTTTGAAGGTACCAAATATTCTCTGTTTAATATCCCTATAGATTTGAATGATGCTGACTAAAAGATTTTCCTGCCAAATGTTGATATCTTACCTGCTGGCAGGTTGTCACTCTTGTTCTCTCTCCTGCCCTCCTCCTCCTTAACTCGCTTTTCTCTTTTTCAATACAATTGATAATTTCATGCTTTTTGTACAGAACACATCTACTTTAGGATGAATCGATTTCTTCCTTATTTTTGGTTTTGTATTAAAAAAAAAAAAATACTTTCACACATTTTTCTTTAATTCTTTTTTTTCCCCTGTTTTAATCTATATTTTCTACTTTCCTTTTTTCTCTAACTTTGCTAAACTTTTTGGTTTTAAATATTTACTGGCTATTTATCATTTATCCATGTAGGCATCAACTTCAGTGGAAGAAAGCAGAACATATTACTTTTTCATTTGAATCTGTTTCTTCTTTCATGGGCAAAGAAGGTTGCAAATCAATGAAAAGGTTAATGTGTTTCTCTTATTTATGGACATTGCCAGTATTGAAATAGCTATTCAATGTTCACCTTATTATCAATAATAAAATCTTGTACACATGAGAAATCCTTACAGAACTTTTTCCAAACTCTAATTAAAATACTGCTTTTTCTCTAGGTCTTGATTGTTGAAATTAAAACTTCAATGATATTAAGTCTTTTGTGTGTGTGTGTGTGTGTGTGTATATATATATATGTGTGTGTGTGTGTGTGTTTAATGTTTTAAAATTGCTTTTTAATTTTATTATTTAATCCTAACAATGTAGAGCCTACACTTACTTTAATATATATATATATATATACACACATACACACACACAAAAGGAAAACTTATCTTAGCCCACACATTTTGTTCTCTGATGGACTCTATCAAAGTAAATATAAGGATTGATAAAGTCCATCAAAAATGCATCAGCTGATATAAGTTTTCCTTTTGTCTTTATTCATATTTTCCATTTACAGATATATTTTACTTATATCTAAAATTTATATAATTTTGGTGTCTGGTGAAGTAGTTTGTGATTTTACAACTGCCAAAATAAATTCTGGATTTATAACCATTTAATTATGTGTTGAGTTTTCTTTTCTATGTATCATATTGCACTGGAGAATATCCATTGAGCTCTCTGTATTCATCTATTTAATATTTTATATTAATTAGATAATCTTTTATTTTTGGATTATCCTCTCCATTTTTATAAGTTTGTCATTATTTCCTATATATATATATATATATATTCAATGGTTATTGATGGCATTGCTTTCTAACAAACGTTTTTTTTTTTTTTTTTTTTTTCATATTTAAAAGTGTCAACCAGCTACACTATTCTCATTTAGCATACATAACCCCAAAATATGACTCCATTTTAAAATGGTAGAATTCATATGTAGCTCACCTCAATTAGCTAGGCACCAGAGATATTACAAATTGTAGTAATGATCACAGATTTTTATTTTTTTTTAATTAAGTCTTTGATGTTTTAATTTCAGGTTTTAATTGCAAGAAAATTAGTTGTAAATAGATTAAAAATGACTTTCTATACTTAAAGCAAATTTTCAACTTTTTTTAAGGTTAATTTTGTATGATAAAAAATTAATTTCAGCTATAGCAGGATTATTGTCCATCACCAAAATTAAATTTAAACTTCTCTAATATTTTTTTTTCAAAAATAATTATAAAAATATAGAATTCAAATAATAATTCATTTAACTGATTTTAAAAAAAAATGTTAATTTTTACTTGAAATATATTGAAAAATACAGTTGTTTACAATAGGGAGTTTGTTTGCTGTCATCTCAGTTCAAAGGTTAAGTGTGTGATGAATCAGTTTTCTTTACTCCCATGTGATGAAAACCCACTTAAATTCATGAACATCTCATGAGACAACTGCAGTATGGATGACCAAAAAAGACAAAACTTAATATTACCCAGTATATTTTTGACATGAAAACTCCATTGACAACACTGTAGTATTATTAATAGTTTTTATTGGATCACTTAGTGTAATAATTTTCTATAAAAATTCCCTTTTCAGGACAGTAAATTTTATTATTTTTATCCATCTATTTTATGACAAGCAAATTTAAAATCATTATTGCTAAATAAAAACTACATATTTAGGTGTATTTTACTTCTACACATTGATGTTTTATACAATACTGAATTAGTTGTCACTCTTTGTGATATTCTATTATCAGGTTTTGAGGACAAAATCAAGCTCCATTTCAACAGAAATCTATAGAAAAATGACATGTGAAACTTGAGAGATAGTCCACCCATTATTTTTGCTACAATAGTGTAATTATTTGTCACACACTTGACCTTCAGAAAACAAAGTAATTTTAGAATAGTGCTTGACACAAAAAAAATTCCATAAACAATATAAAAAATAAAATGACTAAACTGTTTATTACATTTTGTAATGAGCTGTGTGTGTTTCTCTGATTGCCTTGACTCAAAGTGCTTCAAATAGAGCTGTTGACATTATTTTTTAGTTACATGCAGCTGATTAAAAACATATTTTTTCCTAAAAATACAAGTCCATGCATTATAGAAACTATAAATACTTGTGTAAAAAAAAAAAAAAAAATTAGATTTTTATTTCCTTAAGGTTTCACTTAATGTGTATTGTTTTAATTTTATAATAATACAGAAAAAAAATCAAATCATTTTTGGCTGAGCCAATAAGTGTTAACCAAAAGTTCCAGAAATATGAACATTTGTAAAATAAACATTGTAGACAGATTTTTGTTGAAACTGTTTTTAATGCAGTGTGCCTTGTTGTCTACTTGTGAACCAGTATACTAACTCAAACACACACTACTTCAAAGGAAATATTGAAAACTAAGTGTTAGAGTAAGTCATATTTTTTCTTGATATTTAGCACCTTGTTAATAATTTAAACATTTAAAAACAGATGAATAGATCAAGTAGATGTGAAATGAAAAAATTATTTTTCTATTGGTATCAACTGAAAAGGAAGAAAAGATTAGATTCAGTTATATAAAAATAATTAATTTAAGACTATCCACATATATAAAATGGGATGTGTATCCATATACATGTGTGTTTGTTACATTTTTTCTGTTACCAAAAGTGAAAAAGAGGCCATTGAAGAAAGATAGTCGCATCTTTATGTAGTGGACACTTGGTTACACAGAAGAAATGCCACAATGATTGTACTGGAAACATTATGTTAAAGGAACTGTTAAGTTGTAATTGGCTCTGTATATGAATAAACTTTTAATATAAGGTATGAATTTGAACAAAACTTTTACCTTGGCATGATTCTTTGTTGTTGTTTTTTTTTTTGTTTTGTTTTGTTTTTTTAATTATTTTGTATATGAAAGACCTAGGACAGTGAAGATTTTGAAAAGTATTTTCAACATATTTTTCTTTTACATGTAGATATTAGGGGCTGCCAATTGTAAGGGCTTTGAGATAAAATACCAGATTTTATCTTATTGTTATGATATGAGTAAAAAAATATGAGGTGATTGTTATTCATTGACTTATGATAAATGTTTACTTTTCAACTGGTATCAATTTGAACTGAGAGACTATCAAGAAAAGCTAATATATGTCCATATTTATAAGAAGAGGTATTGTAACTATTTACATTGTTCAGTGTTGTCCTTATCTTTGGTATCATATTCACAACATTTTGGTCACTGTATGCTTCAACCTCCTTCAGGCGTTTGGAATTTTAAACTGCCTGTATGTCTTAGGTGGTAAGTGGTCCTTATTCTTGATTAGGATCTGAAACTGTTTTCATTCTTGGATCCTTCATTACCATAGCTACCATTTCTAATGAGGTCTTCCAGTTTTTCTGTATATTCCATTTTGTTCATCACTACAGTGGCCTTGCCTTTGTCAAAGTAGTATGATGATGTTGTCATTCCTCTGTAAGGTTTTGATTGCCAGCTTCTTCGGTTCCATGGTTTGATTTTGGTGGCTTGGCTTTCTTCAGTATCTTTCTCACTTTCCATCTTAGCTCATCCACCTGAGCCTGAAAAATGTTCAAGACTATTTCTTCAGTTCGGGCAATAATATTGAAGTATGGTATCTGCCTGGTGGTTGTTACAAAGTTGAGGCCCTTCTTCAATACTGACTTCTCAGAGATACTCAGCTGGTGTTGATGATATTGGTTAATGCCTTCACCAGGGTTTGATGGATCTTGTGTGTCATCTTTTGATTTTCCAGTCTGTTCAATTTCTGTACTTGGTATGCTTTAACTGGTGTCAAACTTGTGTCTGAAGGATTTATCCAGATCATGTTGGGTCGGGTCTTCTTTGTTGGTAATTCTGTTGAAGAATGCCCCAAGCCTTTGAGAAATATTGGATTGCAGTTTTTGTTTTATCCAATGGTTATACTAGATTCTTTTTTGGACAAGGGAGTGTCCCACATTTTCTATGACCAGATGGACTCTCCTTAAATTGACTGGAAGTACTGATGCCAAGACTGAAGGGATAAGTTGTAAGTTTTTGCATCAGGGTAAAAATGTTAGATGATTTGACATTTTTGCTAGCTTCTAATGAGACTTTTCTAACTGTGTCCATATTTTTTATATATCAGGTCTGTCCTGATTCTTCAATATTTGTCTATATAATTAGGGAGACAAATCAAACCCTACTCTATGTGAAGGGATTATTGGAAAAAATAAAATTTGTGATCCATATAAAATCAGGATGACCTTCAAAAGTAGTTCAATACTTTACAGACACCTCTTCTGAGTAATACTTCCTATAGAAGAGAATATGATTAAGGACTGTATATACACTATCTCATGCAGCTTTGGTAAAAAGTATAAAGTTGAAACAGGCCATCCCCTTAAGATAAGACTTCAGGAACACCTTAAAGCCATAACAATAGAAAAATCAGACATGGTGGCTGACTACTTATGGAGGAAAAAGAGAGATCACTACCTCCTGTGGGATGAAGTAAATGGAAGAAGAAAAAAAACTTAAGAAGGAATCAGTGCATATAATAGGCTACAAAAATCTCTTAAGCCAGCCAAGCATAGAAATGAATACAATGTGGGAACCAGTAATACAGTGTGCTAGAAAAAAACAACAATAAAACCAAATTGTAAGATGAGTTCTGGTAAAAAAGAAATATAGTTACTGAGATATTAGGTTTATAAGTTCCAAAAATTCATACACTGATGCCAACAAGGACACATGGCCCAATGGATAAAAGTGTTGATTGAATCCAGTGAGTTAACTCAAAGTTGTGAATTCAATACCAGTCTACAAAACTTGGAGCATTGAGTTAAAAGAGAGATAACTGATACCAAGATATCTGAAAGAGGCATGTGGGACTAGAACAATATATACCAGTAGACAAAATAAAGGGTTCAGTTCAAAATTCAAAACATCTGAAGAAGACTGGAGCATATAACGATCGACATTTCGTTTTGATTTTATGAGATGGTACCTTAGAGTAGTTAGACATTTGTCAACTTTATGTTAATTTCAGGATTTAATATCTAAGCTATCTATTTTATTTTTCATATTTAATTTGTTGAGATTGCTGCAAAAATGTTTAGGTTTGATTGTTGTTTTTACTTTTTCTTGCTTGCTCAGTTAAATAAATTATCTAAAAAAATTAATGTTTATAAAAAAAATACAAAAAAACATTTGAAATATTTATACACTGAAAGAATTATAGCTCAGACTTATACAGAAATACTTCTATTGTTTTGAAAGACTAAATTTGTAATAATACCATTACTGAATATTTACTGTCATCTTGACTGATTTCACTTGCTTTTTACTGCAACTTTACTAAGGCCGTCAATCTACAGCAGTGAGTAGAGAATGCAAATAAAAGATTACTGGGAGCTTATCCTTTATTTTTGATTCTGAACCTTCTATTCACTGTTGTAAATTGACTGCCTAGCTAAATTGTGATACAAAAAAAATTAATGCTGATGTTTATATCAAGTTCAACAATGATGCCAACTGTTTCACTTTTTCCTAAAAGAATATATGTAGATTATTGTCTTGATAATTCTACAGATTTTACATCCAGGGAATAAGATATTTAATATAAATACAAATGTTTATATAAATATTAGCTTTGCTTTCCTAATACTTTAGCAGAAGCAAAATCAGAAAATATATGAGAGAAATGAAGATATTCCACAGATCTGTGGACTTCTAATAATAAATCTTAAATTAAAAAAAATAAGCAAAATATTGAAAAGCATGTCTATAAAATATCCAACTCCCAGCACAAATGAGCACTTAAGCTTATTAAATATCTACAGTGATATTTATGATAATCTCGGACAAAGTCACAAGTGTGGAACACCTAGTGAGACTCAAACTAGCTTGTTACAATCATTGCTTCACAGTGAGGTAACCTTGATATTTAGTTTGACAAAAAGACCACCACACAATTGTCTAAAATATCTACTTGTTGTAAACATTATTAAACAAAAATGTCTACACTTGATAGCTGTTTAAACTTAAAGTAGTAATCTATTATTATTAGTACATTTGAGAGAAACTTTGTTAAAGTTATTCTTTTTATCAACCCCCACTCACCAAGTGCATACAAAGATTAGTTACATTATTTCATTTTGTTCCCAGGATAACTCTCATGCCCTCTAGTAAAATAGCTCTGAACAACTAAATATGCACAAAACAAAGGTTACAGTGATCATTTCATGAAAGGGATTTGGTGAAATTCTCTGAAAGGGCCTCAAATGACAGTAGTTTAATCTTGCACTTGGTGGCTGGTGACTTTTTGTCAGTTTAATACAGCTTGACTGGAGTAAAAAAAAAAAAATCAGCCTATTTTGAATGACCTAGCAGAAATGAGACTGAACAAATAGACACTAGGAGCAAAACTTTAGTACAAGACTTTATTGAATGTCTAAACCTTTCTATTATGAAATTGAAAGCAAAAATTTCAGATTTTTTCATCATTAGTTGATATGGAATTTCTAATATTATTTTAATACATTAAGCACAAAGTCCTGTTTAGGAAGAATGTATTAGATTTTTATAAAATTACAAAAATACTTGAGAAAAATATATAACTTTTCTTTATTATTCTCTTAAAATCTGAAGATTTTATGCCATTAATCAAAAATGAATGTAAATTATTTTTGTCTTGTTGATCTCAGCACTATTTGAAAGATATTAATTCAATCTTATTGTATCAATTCAAAAATAGTTTATAGTTTTCACTTACCACATTTGATAGATTTATTTCTTCTCTTGTATTTTCTCCTACATTGTTCTGCTTTGTAACAAAAAACAGAAGATTACCTACCTTACAGTATCACATGAATAACTAAAAAAACAAAGAAGCCCTGCCCACATTTTTTTGGTTTACAGCTTGTCTCACTGTGAAGACTTGGTATTGGAAATTATTGTATACTATGCACTGTGCATCACTAAAACTTGATAAACTTATTATTATGGATAAAAGCATTTTAAAAATATAATTGTGTTTTAATTATTTATTGTATTTACTTACAAATAATTTGTTAGATTATTTCTATATGCAGAAAAACCAATACCTATGCTCTTAATAAAATTAAATAAAAAAAAAAAGTTTGTTGATGAATGTTGTGTACCTGAAGGAAATATTTCACTGAAATAATCATCAAACTCAGAAAACTAAGGTATTTCTGATTGAAACATTAAAAAATTTAAACTGTAAATAGACTTTGTTAAAAATAGTTTATTTTAATAATATTTTGTTTAGTTGTCAATTTCTTAAAAAAGTTTTTTTTTTTTTAAATAGAATTATTTAAGTAAAACTCTTTTTAGAATTAGTAAAAATAAAGTTTGTTGAAATTAAGCTGAATTATGACTGTGATGAAATTAATCCTTTACTTTTTTTTTTTTTTATAAGCGTTTCACCCCGAGCAAGGCATGTCACTGCCACTACTGTGCAGGGGGCTACGTAGAGTGGAGAAAGGCTGATTAAATATAGGAAATGACAGAGGGTGGGTGATAGGCGGGTAAGGATACCGAGAATGAGGGTTGGGTAGATGAGAGTGTTGTGAGAATAGTTGGGAGTTAGTGTGATAGGAGGTGTCTATTGACCCTACATTTAAACACCTGGAGATTGTAACTGTCGGGAAAGCAGACTTGTGGAAGGGAGTTCCACAGGCGGGAAGCACGAGAAAAGAAGCTGTTGGAGTAGAATTTACGGTTACATCTTATTTGTTTAACTGTAAAAGGGTGGGACCTAGTTGCTAATCTAGTATCTCGTGTAAATTTGTGCTTAGGCGGCACCAGTGATCTAAGCTCATCGGAGCAGAAGCCATGAAAGTACTTGTAGAAGAGGCACAGGGAAGCTACATCACGCCGGTGTGAGAGCGGCTGCAGCCGGTCTGCCAAGTCAGTATCAACCACGTTACAGATCCTCCTTTGTATTTTGTCAAGAAGCCCAAGGAGAGCAGCAGGGGCACCCGACCAGATATGGCAGCAATATTCCATACACAGGCGGATGGTAGATTTGTATATGTGCAGAATAGATTCAGGTGGGAAAAATTTCCGGGCCCTGCACAGGGAGCCCACTTTCATAGCAGCAGATTTGGCAATGGATTCAATATAGTCATTCCATTTGAGGTCCGCCGAGAGTGTAAGGCCAAGGAGGCGTAGTATTTTACTCTCTGGGAGGCTAGCCTGTCCCATGCTAATGGGAGGTAGATGCGTCCAAAAACCAGTCTTTTAAATATTCCATATCCTGATTTAATCAGTTTTATTTCAAGGAAATTATGTAACTTCTGCTTAGATTTTTTATGCAGTACAGTCTTGTAATTGTTTGTTTTTATTTAGTTGATTTTCTTTCAAACAAATTCATTATATATAGAAAAGTGTTTATTTGCTATTTTTATTACAATAAACAATTTTCATAGTTGATATTTTAATTAATATACAGGATATCCATATTTAATATCACTCATAAAAAGATTTTAGTTTTTGTTATAATTTGTTAAAATCATCAGTTTCATTGTAAAGGTCAACTGGTATTTGTAACCTGCATTTATTATAAAAAACGTTTACAAATCCATTGATATTGGTAAGAGACTATGCAATGTCAGTGTAACTTGATTAAAATCAAAATTCAAAGCATAAATTTACCTGAATTAAAATTGTAACCTTTCTAAACAAGACATAAAATGTCTTTAAATACTGAAATAATATTAGAATATTTTCTCATAATAGTTTGGAGAATTAAAACAAAATGAATTTTAACAAAAATCTTTTGCATATTCTCAAAGATAACATGGAAAACTGCATCCTTATGATAAAGTCAATGTTCCACAAAAAATTGATATTAACAAGCTAAAACATAAGTGTCTGCCTAACCCTCATCTCAAAATCAAAATTCTGATGTTTGATTATTAAAATACTGATTTTTTGGGAAGTGAATTGAGTTAAGAACATTTCAGTATGCCTGTATATATATAATAAATTAGATTAAAGAAAAAATATTAGATGAAAGAATTTGAAGTTGTATTTTTCTCATGATAACTGTTTTTTGCTCTCTTCATATAAGCAAAACTTATTTTCTTTTTTTCCAAAGATCCCCATTTCTGCCTGTATACTTATCTATCAATTCATACATAGTTTCTCTAATAACCTAACTAAAAATTAGTTCCACCTTTTTGACACTCTAGCCAAATTTTATCTCCATGCCAATGAAACAGCTATTCCTAATAGGAAAGACATTTTTTTCTACAACCTTTTCAAGTTTTCTTTTCCTTCTTCCAACTTATCTTTTAACCATTCAAAGATAATCAAAGAACTAAATTTATCTGAGCCCTGTATCTAAATTAAAGCAGCTGCCATCTTGAATTTGACAAATTGCATGTCAATCTAACATTTCCAACATCACAGGCTCCATCATTTAATGTTCATGAAGCCATTTTAGACAGTTTGGGAATTTTAAATCACTCTCTCAAATTTTCATCTTCACATTTCTCTCATTTGCTTCATCAAGCACATGTCTAAATACTCCTTTAATTAAAAAAAATTGACAAGTAAAATTTTAGCAAGTAATGAACTTGAGCACAATTGATTTTGTTTACTTGAGTTATCAACACATTTTCAACTTGATGTCAACTCTTGATAATTCATCTAAAAAAAAATATAAATTTTTTTCCCCCTCTATTCTCACTCATATATATATATATATATATAATGTGTGTGTGTGTGTGTACATGTAGGTACATCAACAATTTTGCAGTATAATGATGAAAAATATTTTACAGAAATATTTTTTTCTAAATAATATTCTTCCTTATGAATGCACTTAACTCTTTCAGTCACTTTGGTCAAACATTATAATGAAAATTTGATTAAAATTCATCTCCTATAAATATATTTATATACAATATTTTAAAGAAAGGTATTTTTTTTTAAATTCTCATGTATAAAACCACAATGTGTGCACCCACGTCTATTGAACAGGGGAAGAGACTCATCCCTTGTTTCCTGTTTAGGATGTGGTTTCCGGCTTTCTCTTTTCCAATCTTTTCACTCTTACATAGCCCCCTGCATATCAGTGGCATTACTGCCTTGCTCGGGGTTATATGATTTAAAAAAATATATATATATATATATACAAGGAGGTACTGAGAAGTTCTTGACCCAACTAAGAAAGGAATAAAAAAAAATTGACAATTGATCAGATTTTCACCAAGAAATTTTCAGCACCTCTCATATAGTGTGTATCTAACACTTTCACAGATATTACACTCTGATACATAAATAATCCCATAATATTTTACAGATATCATGCTAGTGTGAAAACATTTAGCTTATAAAAGCCAGTTGGTATGCATCCTCATCTGTTGTATTCTCAAGTGATTAAACTTTACTTCCAAAGTAATCTATTGATATTGACTGAATTCTAACTTTTTAATAATAAATAAAAAACAATTTAAAAAATATAATGTTCATATTTTTATATTTATGCAAGATAAAATGTTATTAAACTATATTTCAATTAGAAATTTTTAAAACTTTTATCAAGAAAAAAATTTCAAATCCTATAAAGACAAATCAGAACATGTGTAATGTTGCTTAGAGTTTTATCAATAAAATTATTTTAATCATGGTATTATGTATAACTTAGCGGTTTTTTTTTGCTTTTTTTTTTACTTTAAAGATTATAAAGTTTTGTAATTCTGATTAAGTGATTATGCAAAGTAGACATTAATCTGTTATAATCCATTTTTGTTTTAAAATATGTAAAGTATATTAAGGTAACATGACACAGCTTAGAAATTTTTAATGCCTTCTTTGTTTATCTTCTATTTTCTATTAAAATATATTTGTGAAGAAAACAATGTTTGGCATTTTAATAAATAAATTATATTTTAAAATTATAATACTTTATTTTGCTTGTCAGTAATGCTTGTTTTAATTCCTAACAAGTACAGTCAATCTCTTTTTTTGCCAAATTTTCAATACTTTTCAATAGTAAAATCATTAGCAATGTATTTTCATTATAAATATTAGACCCTATTCTATGAGTAATTCTTGTCATACTTCCTCACTAATAACAATGTCTTTCTTCTTCATTTGTAATACACAGCATCCAAAATGAAGAGTAATGAAATTTGTGAAAATAGATTAAAAAATTCAGTGTTAAAACCACTTGGAACTAGTTGATGAGATACCTTAAAAGAAATGTCTTTGCCTTCAAGATATTTTTGTCACTCTGACACAGTAACATTGAGAATATGTATCAATGTTAGGGGCAAGTAAATAACTTTTTTGACAAAAATTTACAAAAATATTACCACTTAAGAGCAAAAATGAAAAGGTTTTTCCCCATTTTCTAAGTGTTTTCTCCCTAACGACCAGATAAATTTAGTCCGACATGCCATCCCTAAACATTTTGAATGATTTCACTATTTTAAAAATGCCAGTGTAAAAGAACAAATCGTTATTTGAAAAACAAAAATTGGTTAATCTAAAGTTGCTCATGTGAATAGCCATATTTTTATTTACATATTAGTCTATGTAAATCTTTTTACATGCCAGTTGGTAAATCCTTGTTTTATACCAAGTACTCTGTTTTAAGGTCAATGCTCTTATCAGTACTACACTGTATAAGACACTTAATTATTGTACTGGTAAACTGTTTCAATGGGTTAATGCATATCAAGAATGAAAATGTCATTAGTAAATTTACTTTTTGAAATATTATTACATATGAAATATTAAGTATATTTCTTAACATCCTCAGTGCCAAACTAAATTATGTAAAATATTCCCTTTTTGAAATATGCCTCTTGCTTTCATGTTGTCCTCCATACACTCCTGTGACTACTTGCTTTCTCATGACACTATTTAATTTTTATTAAATTCATATCATTCTATTCTTAGCCTATACACAAAAATACAAAAGACAAACAACTTAGGTGATAAGTGTTAAGTTTTAAAAAATTCAAGTATCTAAATATTAGTGCACTTCAAGATACAATTGTGGTAATTGCTTCTATTTGCTTTTTAAAATATTACAATATTAAGAGGCATCAAAAATGCTGATGATTAATGAAGACCATTTTAATTATTGTTGAGAGTTAATTATAAACAAGAAGAATTGCATGTTATTTGCACATCAGATGAGAAGTGAAATTGTAAGCTATTAAATTATTTTGATAAGTGTGTGCAATGCATTGGAGAAAAACTGAATATTATCTATGTTAATATACACCCAAGGAAAGCTTCAACGTTGTCCAGCTGACACAGTGTTCAAAACAATAAAGATCAAGATATTAGGTTGAACAATTTATTAATTAATGAGAAGAATTTGTGTTTAGAATAAAAGAAAAATCTTTATAATTAGCTTATCATTCAATATGAACTTTTAAAAAAAAATAAACTGAAAAGATACAGAAGAGGTCAGTACCAAATATGCCTATATTCAAGGCAATATAGGCATTTGAAACCAACAGGAACAACAAATCAAATATTTGGGCAGAATTATCAAGGAACAAATTTGGTAGGTGGGTGGATTATAGGGAATTATTATCCTGTATGAAAAACAAAATTTATTTTAATTGATGACATTTTCAACTTATTCTTTATGCAAAATAGTTGCATTTTTATTTTGTGAAAAATAATGAAATTCTTGTTTATTCGGATAAGGGAATTAAATTTATTATGGGGAGATGAGAAACATTTCAGGAGCCAAAATGATTGAGATTATCGTATATAAAATATTATTTCTTTAGATAAAATGATTGAATGTATTTTATGGAAAATGAGTAACTTCTCTTATTCAGGTAAAATAATTGAATTATTTCTAAGATAATTTCTAATAATTAGACCAAATTTGACATATTTCTTATGTAAATTGAGGACATTTTAGATTGAATTTTTGTCTAGCTTTTATTCTTTCTTTTGAAGATCCAAAGATATATTTTCTTCATATATATTCATTCTAAAATAATTAATATTTAGTGTAATAATTAAAAATTAGCTCTATTTAAAATTCTGAGATATTGATGAGATATAGAGATACAAGGTTTATCTTACGAACGAGTAAATTTAAAGTTCTTAAATAAAAAGAAAATTGGGACTATGATAATGCCTGTAAACAATCATTTCCCATTTTGTTTCAATATGATTCAATCTGTTTCAATATGATTCACATAAATTATTTCTTTATATTTATTGGGCTTTTTTAAAACTTCAGATATGAATATAAATAATAATATATATGATTAAGATGAGGGTCACTGTCATATATCAGCCTTACGAAATAAGTTTGTCATCTTAATATTCCATCTTGTATTATTATTATTCCATCTTGTATTAGAACATTGAAGCGGCCATTAAACCATGCATTTAGGTATGTATAAATAAACTAAACATATGGATCCTCATCTACTATGGATAGTGTGGATTTTGAAAACATCTTTATTTTCTATAATCTTTATTAATTTACAGATTTTCTTAAGTACTGTAGATTTTAAATGAACACAAACACTCTGGAGAATTATAATTTATTTTTAAACTTCAACAAATTTTGATAAATTGCAGTGTCTAAATGTAATTATAGCATTCTGCTTGAAAAGAAGAAAAAGCTGCTTAATGTTCAGCACAATGCTATGCATAAATACTTCTAATTCTGTCAAATCACTCAACCAAGTCTATTCTGGCAGATATCTTGACCAAATCTACCAACATTGCTGCTACTATTCTTCATATAAGTTAGTAATATCTTTGTAATTTGTTATTTACTAAATTTAGCTTATTATTAGGACACAAGACCAAATGAGATTGTGAAAAGATGAGATGGAGAAGGATAAAGATTGTATTGTGTTTGTGTACCATGTGGAGAGAGATTTTTAAGTTTGTATCTGTACTCAAGCACTGGACTTTAGTACAAGCATATTAAAAAAAAAAAAGAAACACTTTCTTAATGCTCAGATACTGGGAAGTGGATCAAATTAACTTGAAGAAAAAAAAATATAAATGAAATTCATGGGTATATGAGGAAAAACTTACCTATCATATTAAACTGTTAAGTGGTGTGCCAACTTCTACTGAAGACTTTGAGACCCAAGATGCAGCATAGCCTGAAAAGCCTTTAATGGTAACACCATCTGAAATTGTTGATCATGACCATGAACTAATTTAGCTGATTGATGAATCTTGGCCAAAACAAGTGCAGAGATACTAGAGATATTCAAAGAATATGATGGATTTATAATTCATAATTCAGAAGTTGCCAGCCAAGTGGGTGCCAAATTATTTGAATGTCAACCAGAAACAATATTGAGTAGACACCTCGAAGTCAATTTTGCAGTATTTTCAATGATCTAGTAATTTTTTAGAATGACTTGTCACTTTGTTAGCCTACTATTATACAAAGATCAAACAACATTCTATGCAGTGGCAGCACTTGGGTTCCAAACAGCCAAAGAAATTCAAAACTCCAAAGTTAGCTAGAAAGGTCATATGAATGGTTTTCTGGGATAAAGAAGCTATTTTGATAATTATCTTGAAAAGGGCCAAACAGTTAATACAGAACATGTCTTTTTTTGTGCTTATTAAAGAAAATGATGAAAAGAGAAAAGGCAAAGGAAGATGCTTTATACAGAACTCTTGATTTTCATTCTATACAATATACCACAGAGCAATCACTTTGGTTGTTTCAAAAGTAATATCGCATTTTGGTAAAGGGAAATGAAAACCTTTGTAAACATTCTCTTCATTATCAGCAATGAGAAAAGTGAGCTAAATCGCACTTCACATATACAGTATACCATTTAAAGATTCTTTTGACTAAGATACCTTTTAGTTTAAGAATAACTTATAGTTTCCATTTGATGCAATATACCACAAGGCAATCTATTAACTTGTTCAGAGAACAATGTCAATTTTTATTGAGAAAGAGATGATAAACTGTTTTTGAAAGTATCTAAAGTTAAATATGTCAAGAAAACAATCATCATTATTAGTAATGACAAAGACACACGATGAAATTTTATTCTTTGTTGAAATAATCTGAGACTCCAGATTATAAACCTATTTTAACACTTTTAAGCAAAGGTGCATTGGTGAAAATATATGGAACCATAGTTTTTTGTGTATTACAAACACTGAATAGGAGTCAAGACAACCACTGTAGATCTTTAAGAACATATTAAGAATGAAAATTTACACAGATGTAATCAAATAAACTCACAAGATCAGCAGTTTGTTAAGAAGTTCAATACACTATGCTTATTCATTTTGTACAGAATGCAAAGTTCTTTCAAACAAGATCTTTTAATTTTTTTTAAATTCACAATAGGCTTATTGATAATTAACATTACCTAAATGACACATTTAATGCTTAAATATGATTTTATTTCCATTCCAAAAATTTGAGCAAACATTCTGATCTTCAATCAGTGCTTGAGTGTCTTTTAGTGTTAGCTGAAATCTGAAATATTGTTCTTGATAGTAATCATCAGATACACAATTTTTTTCTTAATACAGTCTGTCCTTAAAAAATTTAAGATATTGCTAACTTTTCTTGTCTGTTATAAATTTTAATTCCATTTGTTTTTTTTAATAGCTTTCAGACCATTTTATAGTAAACAACAAAGGTCAGAAATAGTGAATAAGCTTGTGGGATATTAGGAGTAATCACTAAAAAGGACAATCTCATGAAAAAGAAGGATATCAAACTTTTTTTATTTGAATTTTAAAAGATATCAGTAATGTATAAAACCAAACAAACTGATGATCTGACATTAATTTTTTATGTGTTTATTAGAATCTTCAATAAACACTACTCTTTATTCTATATTTTTGCACTTAAAGTAGAAATTTTCATTGGTGTGTACATTTTCTCAACAGTATTATTATGTAATGAACAACTGGGAATATTTATACTAATTAACAATTGGTATTAATAATAGATATTTTCTTGTGACATGTCTATCCATTAAGATTTTAAAAAATTAACTCATAACTTTGACTAAAACTTCACAACAGTTTTATTAAAAAACAAAACATTTTACTATTTTTCTTTTTTATTTTCAAGTAGACAGTTATATAAACTTCAATTATTGATATTTAAAAGTGTTTGGCACCTGGTGAGGATTCTATTATGATAAGAATAATGATATATGAGGTAAATTAGCATATCATTGTTCCATGGTGAACTATTCTATCAAACTGCAATTGTTTTGATTTATCTCAATGTCAGTTTTCAGATTGTGAATTCCCCTTTTCCATCATTTTCATTTTAGAATATACCAAAAAATTAGACAATATTAACATGAAAGGTTTTTTAGCATTGATAATGGCATTGAAACATTTCTTTTCTTCTTGATCTGAGATTAGCAAGCTTTATACTATCTCTAACTTTGTTATCACTTTCACTTGCATTGATGACTTTGTTTTTTTGTGTTATGGCTGAGTAATAATAAGGATCAATGACTTTATCATGTCCATCTGTTGATCAGATAGTTTCTATTTTGTCCACACCATTTGCTTCTTTCTTGTCCTTTTTTTTTTTTTGTTTTTTTTTTTTGTTTTTTTTTTTTTGTTTTTTTAAACAAAAGTATGCTTCTCTTGTAAGGTTTTTGTCTACACACAATTAAATAGAAACTGTCATAGATAGATCATCTTGAACCTGTCCAGAACATAACTTCTTGAATTGTCCATTTGACTTAAAGGTCACATATGGCTGGCTCTTAAAATAGGCTTTACTGGCTTTCTTATGAGTTGTGCATAAAATATAAAATTTCATTCATAGTTTATGGTGCCTCTGTATATTATTGAGCATTGATCAGTGTCTGACCTCTGATCTGATACATCACAATTTGGAGCCAACCAACCAATTGTCCATTATTTCTGATTTATTCTGCTGGAGTGCTTGACTTGGCTGGCTTAGATTAAGCACTACTGATCCTTGTATTTAAGGACTGACCTATAGACACTGAGTTCTGTGGATGACTTGGAGTATTTTATGATTCTATTGGTTTTGCTATTTATTCTTTTCAGATCATTTGTCATCTTTTTCAGTGAGATCTTTTTTACCCTTCTTATCAAGGACAACTGACACGGCATCTCTCCAAAAGGCATTTCATATTTTTTTGCTCATTCAAGTCATGCTCCTCTCTCTAGTGAACATTCATTTTGTTTTTTATTCAGTATATTTTCCATGTAAAAATTCATTAATCTCTTCAATAAGAAATAAAATATATGCATATTAAGAGTTCAATATTGATACAGATATATCAATAAGTTCATAACTTAATAAAAAAAAGTTACATATTTTTCAACATAATATTTTTTGTTGTTAATGCTCTTAATTCAGTGGTGAATATCAATAACATTGAGCCAACTTTAATTTTTAGATCTATGTTCATTTGCTAGTCTACAGATTTATTGATTTACCTACATATTTAACATGTAATGAATGAACAAATAAATTTTACTTAGCTACTGAAAAATATATGTATATAATTTTAGAGCAAAGATATATATTTTTTAGATACATAGTTTGTAGATTACAGTGTATTGTTGTTATTTTTTCAAAACGTATTACTGGTAATTTTACTATAAAGGAGTATTTTATATTTTTTTAGTGTTGTATTGTTGGTCATTTTGCTATAAGAATGCATTGTTGGTAATTCTACCATAAAATGCATTGCTTGTCATTTTACTATAAAACTGTATTATTGATAAATTTTTTTTTTTAATAAACATGTATTGCTAGTATTTTTACTATAAAAAACATTTTGGTTTTTGTTTGGCGGTTCTGTCCTTGCCAATAGCTGGGACCCTAACAGGTGCTAACCCCTGGGTCAAGTGTACCTGGGAACAACAGGAATTAAGAGGTGGTTCTACACTCATCAAAACCTCCAATCTCCCAGTCATATTCCCAGCTTTGCTGCTGAATATAGATTGTCATATCCGGGAATAATGTTGGTAAAATGGTACATTATAATAAATAGATGATGTGAATTTCAGCTTATAATATCTGCTTTTATAAGAAATATTTACAATTGTTTATTTGATGGTGTGATCTTTTAATATGTAATGTGAGAGTTACTCATTTTGTAAATGTGTATTATTCAAGTTACTGACATTTATTTTTTAATTTTATATGTATAATTACTTCTATGAATTATAAGAAAAATATGATCTGAAAATATGAATGAGATAATTGTAAAATAGTGATGAAAGCACAACATTGAAAATTGCAAAATTTTGAAAGGAGATTGTAGAACAATCAAGAAAGTAATTGAAAACATTTGTAAGAACAAAAAATAGTTTTAACAATTTTACAAAAAAAAAAAAGGAAAAATTAAGAGTAATGAGCAAGAAAAATGTATTGACTGCCAAGAAAATATTTAAAGAAGCTGGTATTGCAAATGTAAACTGAGAAAAAAAACTTGAATATTAAAAACATTGGTTGTTTCATGTCTTCAGCCAAGCTATTACCTGTAAATAAACATCACAAAAAGAATTATGTACATTGGGCAAAGAAGGACATGAAAACTGATATCTCAAAAGTAATTTTTATTGATAGATGTAGAGTTACATTAAGTGAACCTGATGATAACTGGACAAAATTTGGGTTCATTATGGAAATGGTCAACCAACACAATTTAGAATACAATGCTAGAGAAGTAGAGTAATGTTTTAGGCTAGTATTGCAGGTATAAAATATAGGTCCTTTCAAAGTTGAAGATGATGTCAAGATAAATGCAGATAATTATCCCAAGTTCTTGGATAGAATGTTTTTTTGAGTGGTGCAGATCATAAACAGAAAACTTTAAGCTAAAGAGTATATTCATGCAAAACAATGTTGAAAGAGTGAAAAGTTAAATAAATGAAGATGTGAAAGTCTGATGAAGGTTGTAGAATGTCAAGGTGCTCATATTAATATACAAAAAAATAATTTATTTGGGTCCCTTTTTATGCTAACCAAATATCTTTCTGTAGCATATATTTGTTGGATTTATTTAGATTGCACTTTGCAAAATAAAACCTGATACCCACAAACCAAGTTATAGATATTTTAAATAAGGATAGATGAGCTGAAAGTTACATGATATATTGCTCATATAAATATATCCTAAGAATTTTACAAATAGTAGTATTTTTTAATACCAATTTTGGATAATAAAATCTGATATTCAGTTGTCATAATCATTTACTAATAAATCTCATTAAACCAAAAACATAATTATTTTATAAAAACCTATCTAGTTTTGATAATTTAATTTGAAAAACTTTTTCCTCTTGTGATGCAATGAAGTAACCAAAGACAATTTAACTGTGTTTAACTTTATATGTGAATGCATTTGTAAATAGTTGATAGTATACAAGTACTAATTACTCTATGTAACATAGTTATGAATTTTTTTATCATACAGATATAAAATGCAGTATTATATGTATATAATTGGTTTAACAGTTTTCTATGTCACCAAGAGAACCCACTATATAGAGATGGGGGAATTTTCTTTCATAACGATGTAATAGAAATATCTGCTATTGACAAATAAAATATCATAATTTGCCTTTATAATTAAAGGCAAATTATGATAATTTATTTGTCAATAGCTCACAGTTAAGTGGATAATTTTAGAATTGTATTATACTTATAAAATATCAAAAACTTAAATATTGCTGTTGCTTTTTACAGCACTGCTAAACTAGTTTTAAATAATTATTTAAGAATTGTCAAAAAGAAAATGAAAGCTAATGTCTGCCTAATTTTCTGCAGCTCACTGATGCAGAGTCTTTTATTTTTACAGGGAGTTTTTGAACAGTGTTTTTATTTTATTTGAAGTTATGAAAGAACATTTTTCTTCTATTCTTTAAAATGGTTTAACTAATTCATCTTTTTCAAGATTTTTTTTTTTTTCATCATTCTACCTTTTACTGACAGTCTTGAATTTATGCAGTCATGAATTGACAATAAATTCAACTTTGAATTTATCCTTAAAGCAAATCTAAGTGAGGTATTTATTCTGTACAAATTGTGACTCTGAAGAAATTGTGATGACTTGTTTTTTCATGTACAATCTGAAAATTGTCAAAAGACTTTAAAAATTGTCTGTTTCTTACATTCACTCCTGTAATGCTGATTTTATTTCTTTCTCTGATATCATAGTTAGGTATAATGAATAATAAAACTACCCAGTATTAAGTTATAGTGAAGTAATTTTTCTGCCCTCATCATTCTATATCGATTATCGTTCTTATTTCCCAAAGATATATAACTGTCTTACTAGTTATCTGTATTCACTTATTTTATAGTTCAAAGCAAATGCTTTTTCTGTCTAAGCTAAAAAAAATAAAAGCAGGTTTCTCTACACATATAACGCTTTGCAGGATAAAACCACATTGTTTACAATATCAACCTGCTTTATAATTTTTCAGATACAGACTAAGAGTAAGCACTCATAATAAAAACATTATATATAGTAAAATATATATATATATATAATCAGAGGTGTACACACACATATACAAAATATATATTGTATATTTGGGCAGCAATATTCCTTTTAGATGTGTTTCATTGAATGTAATGGACAAGGAAAATTTTATTTAATTTTTCTAATGTTCTTACAATTTTGTTTTTCGGGATGAATATATATATATATGTGTGTGTGTATAAATGTATATACACATCAATATATGAATATTAGTCAGGTGTGAATGGAACTGTTCAATGCTGTATAACAGAGCAAAAATATATATTAATAAATATACGTATTATTCTATGTTTTACACACAACTTCAAGTTTCATGCATTTTTCAGCAACCATCAGGTGTTTATCATATCATCATGCTGATATGATAAGCACCCAATGATTTCTGAAAAATCCATGAAACTGAGTCATGCATAAAACATAGGATAATATATATAATAATTTGATGGAATAATGTCATTAAATCCAAATATTTTTTTGTTTTTTAAATGCAAAAATACTTTAATGTACAGTACAATCTAAAATTCTTAAATCATAAAGAATATGCAATATTTACTAACCTATGTGATAGTATGGTTCGTGACCCTTTTTTGCAGTGATGCCAAATCTTAGCTAAAATCTATCATCAAGTCACATGTTCTCAAAAATAAAATTTATTTTCAGCAGAATCTAAAAACTTTGGTTATTATAAAAAATGAAAAGTAATTTATTCTAGTTTATTAATATATAATATTCTGAAATAAAAGGGAATATTCATGAAACAATATCTGTTAAATCTAAAGTATGTTACAATAAGATCTATTAAATTGAGAGTTAACTATACACATTAGGGTGTATCAAATGTATTCCTGATTTGAGTGCTCCAATATGCTTTGTGAAACTTCTTTACTATTCAACATATTCTATTTTTCAATGATCCTAGCTCTTCTTTTTAAGTAGGCTTCTACTTAACTTTGCATTTTATAGAATCATAATTGATATCTCTGATGTTAATTTACAAGTCATCACCCTTAAACCAAACCAGTTTGGGACAATTGAGTATTATTTCATTTCCTGACACTTCTTCAGTGACTTTAAGCCCCAGTTTAAAATAAGGTTTCAAAATTGTCAGAATCTTAATAGTTGTATTTGCTATTTATGAAATTAAAAGCTACATTAGAATAGCATTACTCATAATATATAAATAATATAGAAGGGTCATAGCTTTTAAAAGTATCAATGAAATAAGCGTGGAGTAAAGGTCTGGATGAAATTAAAATACTTTTGATACATCCTCATATATATATGTGTGTGTGTGTGTGTGTGTGTGTATATTTCGATTTCTTCCTTAAATGGAAAAGGTGACTTCTCCCTTCCAGCAAACTCTGCATAAGTGACATTATGTTTAAATATTAACCACTAGTATGCAGAATTCTCATTAATTCTAATCTTCATGTCACAGATAATTTGTCTTGTTTTCTCTTGTTGAAATTGCAGCTGTCAGATTTCAAGACAATTATCCTGAAATCCGTAACACTTTAGCAGAGAAAGATTAGTTTTACACCTTTCCCCCCCATTTTCCTTCATGTATTTCTCAATCCAACTCCATTTGAGCTGACTCCAGGTGTCTAGAACAGGATAGAACTGATGTATTTAATGACAAATGGTAGATTTATATATGTGATAGCCTCTTTTACATATTGTTAGTGTAAAAACACATAACAATAACAAAGGAATGGATTTATTGCAGTAAAAATATTCTTTTCTTCAATTTCAGATGAAAACTTCAAATATATTAGCCATATTCTTTGTGTGTGAAAGGAACAGTTTTTTTTTTGTTTTTCTTTTCTTATTTGAATGTATAGTATTTAAGTTGATATTTCTCTTTCTTACAAGAGATGTTTTTTTTAACTCTTCATAAGCAGAGTTGACAATCTGCTTATCATAAATCTTTTTAATCTGTACATGCAATACACAGCATTCTTTTAAATAATCCATGGTATTAATCTGATATCATTAGGCATATATGTTCATTTTAATTGCTTCTCTATATTAAATGTTCATTATATATCCACCTGCAAAAAAGAAAAAGCTTTCATTTGTGAATATTATTGATTTTCATCTTCAATGTTTTAGAAATTTCTGTTGAATGAGTTAAAACCATCAGAACAATTTGGTCATATTCAGGAAATATTTTTGTAGATTTATTAACATTTCATCTACAGTAATTGCAATATTTTCATCATCTTGTCAAACATTCATATAAACAAGGTGCTTCTAAATGCTTGACTCATATTCTGATTTCCTTATAAAATAATTAATGAGTATTCTAAAGAAAAATGCAGGTGAAAATATTATTTTACTTATTAAATATTGATATAAATTCTGGTTAGATCATGGGTTTTAGATTTAAATTTTAAATGAAATTTCCCATTAGCCTTTGTAAATTTCTAGTGTCTCTTGTAAATTCTTTCATTAAAAAATTATTTTTTATGAAAACTATTATTTATCAAAAAAAGTAAGTAGGCATTGCAGTTTGAATTTAAAACAATTTTTAAATTAAAATCTTCATACCTTTTCAATATTTAAAAATGGCTTATAAAATGATGAAAGTACACATGATGTTTGATGCATATGTCCAAAAAATGTTAATTTAACAATTTTACTATTGTAAAATATTTAAATAATTTCTTGTAAACTAAATAAAAATGGCAATATTACAAAATAAGTAAACATAGCAAAAAGTCATTAAAATATTGAACTCAAGATTTAATATTGTTTTAGTATGATGAGAGATTTGAATATGTATTTTAAATAGCCTAAAGTATCATTACTGATTGTAAACATTTCTTTTGCACTATGCAAACCATCTCAAAAAAATAGGTACCATTATCCCCAGACTGTACTCAATTCTCATTTCTTTATCAAGACATTGTGAAGAAAAACTATTCTGAGAGGATGTTTCCATTACACTTAGAAATAAGATTCAATTAAGTTACCTAGCTATAATGAGCTTATAGGAAATTAAAATCATAACATTTTTTAACATCACTTTGATTAGTCCTTAAGTATAAATTGTAAATTCAGAAAGAAATCATGATTACAAGTAACATCAGATTAAGATTTGTGCAAACAATAAAAATTTGTGACAGAACTTGTAAATGTTGATCTTCTTCCAGTCTTGGTTAGTAATGATTAACTGGTTGACAATGAGACTTGATGCCTGATTCACTAAGGTAGTAAGGACTGAATTGGTTGACTTCCATCCAGCTTTAGCCCACTGTCATTAAACATGACCTCATGAATCTTGGGGTCTAGGAAGGTCATTCCTAGGAGAGACTGGAACATTTTTCCAAGCAGCAGAATACATCATCCTCAGGTGGTACATCAAGTTTGCCCCTTTTTGTCTCAATGAACAGCTTTTGAGGATTATTGTAAATTCATCACTGAGACTGTTGCTTCTTCTTTCAATGTTTTTTTTTTTTTTTTTTTTTTTTTTTTTTTGTTCTCAGGTCTAGAGATCACTAAGATCCTTTCCTTAATATCATTAAACAGGTCCTTAAAACTGCCCCCTTTATGAATTTCATGAATTAGAGCTTCTTTGAGTTGACACTTCACAACTTTCTACTCTGCTCTTAGTTTAGCCTTCTGAATCAGACATCTATTTGATTAGTTCTCTTCTTTTCTATCCACTCTTGCAGTTACCAAGACAAACCTCATGCACAACTCTGCAAATAGATCTGGTCTGCTGGCTAATGGGATTCTTTAGATACTAAGTATTAACAAAAGTTTCTGATCGAGATTTGACTGAGTTGCTCTCTGACACTATTTGGACCACTGGGTTCTTGACATGCTTAGAATTTCTCCAGAGTGCTACCACTCAACAATGGGACTCTGAACACTGTGGGTGTAATCTGGATTCATAATCTCATCATTACATCATTCATTTGTCTCTTCCCTCCAGTTATGGGTTAAATAACAGGGTAGGGCTTGGGGACCCTGCCCTTAAAAACAAATTTGAAAAGAAAAAAGTATTACCAGCAATAAATAAATAAAATTTAGTTGGCAATAAATGACCTGCCAAGGTTGATATGCCATAAAACAAAACCAACCAACCAACCAACATCATTCTTTAATAGGGGAATTGTGTTGCCAGCACCATCATACCTTATGAATATGGAAACCTCACAGGCTGTTGAATTTCCTGCCACAATTACACATTGTAGTCGGTTTCAAGACCATGTCATTATCTAATAATAGTAATGTCATTATATAATAATAATTCACTCTATTTTCCAAGCCTAATATACTGAATCTCATTATTAGCCACTTAATGTTTTATCAATATATATAAAATATTAGAATCTGAAAGTTTATTTCCTGAATGATGGCTATATATAGATGTGTGTGTGTGTGTGTGTGTGTGTGTGTGCAATTAGAATAAAAGCCACTTTGTTCTGTGCTGATATAATCACTGAACCAAAAGAGTTCCTTGACAATCATGGATGACTCCACTGTAGGTCTGAAGCAAAATGAGGATGTTAATCTGTGTCCTATATCAAAAGAGAAGCTATAAAAACTATCTTTGTCAAACTATGAAATATTTAGGTCTGTGGCAGTGATAAAGTGTTAAAAAGTACCAAAACATGGCTTCTTTAAAAGATGTCCATATGGAAAATAGAATTAAATCTCAGTGGGAGAAAATGAATAAATCAAAGGCTGGATGACTACTGACAAAATCATCCTTGTTGTGTTAGTGGTGTGTTGGAGTGGGCTTCTTTTCTCAGTGCCACATCCCTTCAAAACATACCTCTCCACCATTTCCTATTGCTTGTGGCTCTGTAAAATTTGCTCATAATTCTTATAAAGATAAAAGATCAATCTGCTGGATATTGGTATGAGACCAACAGTATTTGATACACGGATCCTCTAGTGTCATCAGAAAAATTGTTAAAATGTTTTTTCAATTCATTCTTTTTTAAAAAATCTCTGAAGAAGCTTGTTAACATGAAACATGTTAGATTAGACACTTTTTTCTGTTCTTTACTTTATATATATATATAATGTGGATGAATTATCAATAAAATATTACTTTTTGATTAAATATCCATTGTCAAATTATTGTTATTCATTAGAAAATATGGCAATTTGGATATTTTCCTTTAGTTTAAGTTTGGCTAAAATGAATTAATATATAATAAATATAATCATTTACAATGTTCTTTATCTACAAGTTTATTGATTTAATGTAGAATATTGAGTCCAATGACTTTTTTGAACAGCACTTGTTTGCATTTTGTGTATTTGCTTAAAAAAAGAAAAACTTTGACATTATCCAGTGAGATTTAGCTTCCATTGTTTAGTATTTGTTTTGTTCAAATATTGTATTGTTGAAATTGTTGTGAATAGTCAATATTTATTTTGGTTCTAGAATGAAAGTGTTTACACTTTATGATAGAGAAAAGTAGTATAGAAGGAAGATTTATTGTTGTTTTTAGAAATAATTTACCTATATAAAACACAAGGGGATTATATATATATATATATAATACTTTTCACAAATCATACAGATATTGCACATTGATTTTAGGCAGAGAACTAGAGAGTGACATTTTCATCTTTGGTGTAAATGCCAGTGTATATGAAAATAATTCTGTCATTTATTTTTTATGGCTGCTATGTTGATATCAAATAATTTGTTTTTTCTCTGCACACTGAGAACTTCAACGTTTTCTTAGCCTTTGTTCTTGAAGTGAAACTGTAGAAAATGAGTCTGAGACACAAGATCCAACCTTGAAAAGATTTCTTTTTAACTTTGTAAATTAAATATAAACAATATATACAATCAAGTTAAACAGTGCTAATAACTTTAAACATTTAACATAGACAACATACAAAAATCATCAGAACATTTTGTATTTAAGAATAAATTCTTATAAACCATTTGAAATGTGAGAGATACCCATTTTCCTATCTCAATATCAGTAAAGAAATAAATATCCTATTTTGTAAATGTGAGCATTTTTATATTATTCAGCTACTTAATATTGTTTTTTTTGTAATATTCTAAAAGTATATTTTTTTCATGCACTTTTAATATCAGTGTTTGAGATTTGTATATATTGAAATCTCAGTTTACCTATCAGTGTGAATATTATTGTTAAAATTGCTTTTCAAAACCAATTCTTCTTTTCACATAAATATGTTAAATAAGAATTGAGTAATAATGGAAACAGCATATTTTGACTGACTGTATCTAGATATATAATATATTTATGTTCCTACCTATCTATATAAATCAACACACATCAAGAAAACCTTCCAGCAAAATTATCTGATATTTGGCCATCTGGTCAGGCTGAGAAATTTTCAGTATCCTTGTGTGTGTGTATGTTTTTAAATTTGTTCTATTAAGTACAATGAACAACAGTATTGATTGAGCCTTTTGGTTAGTTTCTCTATCAAAATAGTGGCTTTATCTCTTTATCACAGGTGAACACTTGTAAAGGATCTTGCTGAAATAAAAAATTTAGGTCCAAGTACTTTCAACCAGACCATCATTGATCATTTTCAAGGAAAGAAAGTGGAAGCTCCAGAAATTAGTAGCATAGTTCTGTGTAATTGTCAGTTTAAAGTTTCAGATTAATGTAGGCTCACTTTCTAGAGCTAAGAAACATTAAATTTCAGGCTTTAAAGTGACAACTGTATGAAACCATATTACTGTTTTCATTACTTTTTACCTTCTTTTCTAGGAAACAATGAATGATGGCTTGGTTAAAAGTGCTTGTATCTTAACATTTAATTTCTGCAATTTACTTTACAAGTATCCACTTGCAATAATCTGATACCAGCAGAAGTTCACCAAAATGCTCAGTCCACATTACTTGTCCATTCCAGTGATATATAACCATGAAAAACAACCTGCTAATAGCGGTTTATGTTAATTCTAAATCTGTTTATTTTTTCTGAGATTATTATAACAAGCATTTTTCTTTTTTCTAGGTAAGTCCTGAACTTTTGAAGGTACGTTGCTTAAATGGATTACGTAACCTCTCAAAATGTTTTGTTTTGGAGATCCTGCCTGGTGAAGGTAAGGAGGTTTTTATTAGCCTCTCTCTATTCAAGGGGATACTTCTTAAACAAGCTTGCCATGAAATTTGAAAGAGAATCATACAGCTTCAGTGTACAATTAAGGAAGCTTTCAATGTTGCCAGAAAATATAGTCCTGTTTTTGTTTGTGGGATTTTGCTCCTCCTCCTTGTCCCCCTTCTCTGTTAATGCATGCCTGTTGTATTTGCTGGAGATGTGACAGTGCTTTTGCTCATTATAGAAGCCTGTTTTTAATTTAAAATGTTTTTGTCTTGTCTTCAAATGAGAGAGATAATATTACATTTTCGCCACAATTTTACTCGAGACAATCAAATAAAGATTATTTCTGAATAATGTGACACCCTTAAAATGTATTTTAGCCAAGATGAATTTTAGTAAGGCTAAGAAGAAACTATTAAAAAAATTTTTAAGCTCATAAAATAATGTAATGTTAATTCGAGGTTCACTGTTAAATACAACTGATCATTTTAACTAGGCAGTTGAACATTTTTTTTATTTTTATCAATTTTTTGAAGCAATTAAATGAAATATAGCTTTGCACTATAATTAAAATAACAATACAATTATTACTTTTTTCTTTTTAAGCTTTATACAATTTAAGCAGCACTACTTAATCAAATTAAATGTAAATAATAACACCTGGTTACAAAAAGAAATACTATATATGTAAGGTATGCAATGAAGAAAATAACACGTTGTTCAATTTTTCTGGTATGAAACTAATGCTAATTTCTTTATAACTGAACATGAAATTATTCCAGAGTTCAGTTCTGTTTGTGCTTGAAAGTTTTGTCCAAAATGATGTGAGTTCACCTGCCTCTCACAACAAAACAATTCTAAAGATTGTCACATTTTCTCTAATTTGCATATTCTCTCAGGAAACATGTAAAAATTATCATCAGAAAAAAGTGGATGTCTTTAGAATTATTCTTTACCCACAAAAGTGTTTTCTATATCTCACAATCTGCTGTTATGATTTGAATTGGTTCACTGATTCTATTTTCCATACAAATGCTTAATCACCCATTATATACAATTAGTTATTGACTCATTTTGTTCAGTGTTGAATTCTTCTCTGTTGTCTTTATGCTGGTCATAAGAACAAAGCAGCTTTCTTTTAAAATGAATTTTGTCTGAAGTCTTTCATCTTCAGCCTCTTTATTAATTAATAGGGACTTTTTTATGCAGAGAATATAAGATATAAATCTTAGTGCAAATGTTTTGACTGTTGAAATGTATTAATTATAATCGATATCAGAATTTAGATAACCTTGTTATTTGTATCATTGCCTTATTTAAAGTTGGATTTATTTGCAAAATAGTCAAAGCTATAAATGTCATTATAAGGTCAACAATTGGCCATTTTAAGTTAAATAATCTGGTCAGTCTTCAAGTAGTTTATGATAGATAAATACAATGTTTTACTTAGAATTAGCCACTTATGTTTCGTCTACAAAAGTGTTACCATTTAAAAAGTTTCTAGATTTGTGCTATAGATGCAAGATGGCTGGTAAAATTCACAACAATCTTCAGTTAGTGTAAATATATTAAAAATATTTAGTTTTTAAGAGTTTTAGAGACCCTGTATGTTTTCAAAGCTTATTTAATGCTTGACATCTAGTAACTTTTGATGATTCTGGCTCTTAGTTTTCAGGTGGTTGTTGTTCAGTTCTTTTCTACCTTCCATTTTAAAGGATCATAATTGGGTTTTATTTCAAAGGAGATGTCACCACCCTTAAAATAATAAAACTCCTTTAAAGCACTAAAGTCAGATAATGTTTACATTATTTACATTTACATCTATTGTCCTCCTCTTTAGTGGTATTATCACATTTTGGCAGAAGCACCCTCTAGTCTTCATCAAATGCTTGTCTATCCAGATAACCTTCAGAGAATTTTGAACCATTTATTTAATCTACAATAGTAGCTGTTTTGCCCTGTTTCCACTGAGTCTAAGTCTGCATTACCTGGCATTCTTATACAGATGTAGGGACCTAAATCAAGTTCCACCAGATTTACTAATGAAGACCTCATTCAGTTTCCGGAGAGCACAAAGTGTACACACTTATGAGAGAAAGGATTCTCCACAACTGTTGAGAGAATCATCACTTCCAACATGAACTCTTCAAACAGACCAAGACTTGATTAGCAGAATAATGCTTAACTCAGACAAATGCAGAATCTAACAAAACCTGGATAAAACATACATTGAGGAATTTCAAAAGCTGAAGGTTTGCTGAATTCATAAACTAGAACAAATGAAAGAACAGAGTAGGAGTGGTAACAAGGCTCAGTAAGAGATGTTGTCAGCATCAGTAACCAGTAGTTGAATGCCTTTGAGGAAGCAGTTTATAAACAAGGGTCTTAACCACAATCATCAGGCGTGTCCTATATATAGATATAACTCCAGTTGAAAAATGTTGTCTTAAAGACTTGCAAGGCCTAAGAAAGTCCTATCGGACAATAGTCTAGTGGATTAAAGCATTGGTCTGTAAGTTCAATCCTAGAGCCAAGAAGTACAGATTTACTCAGTGGAAATAGGATGAGCAATAGCTGAGCAGTACCAATCTTATGAACAAGATGAGATATCCTTAAACATGGGCAATAGATTGTGAACAATCTACTTCTGAAGATTAACCCTTTAGCATTCAACAAGCTGTCCCATTAATATTGGCTCTCAAAGGCTCACTGTTTAAGTGATTTCCTGTGTTATTTCGTCATATATTATGGCAGAGTATACAAAGAGTGGGTTATGACAGATTGAACATGGAGAGCCGATATCTACAGGATGTGTTTATGCAGGTTAAATGCTAAAGGGTTAAATAACAAGTTCATTTTTAAATTCTCTGAAGGTTAGGAAGATAGGCAACTACTATGACTGAAACACTGAGATAATAACAAAGATGTGGACAATTGTCCAAATTTTAAAAAATGGTAACTCCTCATCTCACAAATTCAGACAGATATTGTTTCATTTTCTGCAACTTCTTGAATTCTGCAAGCAACTTGAGCAGCTTTGAGGCCCGAATTAAAATAATGCCTGAAATTACCACAATCTTAATACTTCTGTCTGCATTTATAATATCTGAAACCAAAATTGAAGCCAAGTAGTATTGATTTTATGATATATATATATATATATTTGAAGTTAATATACTAGAAGTGTAGAGATTTTAGAATTGTACATGAAGTAAGCTTTATAGTAAAGGTCTGTAAAAATATCAAACAAATTTGAATGCACTCTAACGCCAAATGATACTCATTTTCTATTATTGCAAGCTTTTAAAATTTTCCCCTGTTCAAATTTTACTTAAATTCTTAATCTTGTGACAATACTTTTTTTTCTGCTGCTATGAGAAATGAAAGTGCTCTTTTTGGTACTTTATCATAGGATGTGCATTGTGGTATAGGGGATATTGGCTTGAAACAAAAAATTGGAGAGCCAAGTGTCAATTCCAGTTGAATTCACTGCATTCACTTACACACAAATTACCCTTGGGAAAAGTAATAATCTGTCACTTCTTCCTCCAGCTATGGTTTAAATAGCAGGACAGATCGTCTTCTATAGCCTTGGTTAGCAACCAGTCAACTGCAGGAAAATCTTGGAAAATCTTCTGCCCAGTCAGTCATGCCTCTTTCAAGACATGATCACCCAAGCATATATCATGTATGGCACTTAACTGACTGATCCTATGTGCCAGCAATTACAAGTCCTATCAGCAATTAAATGAAATCATATTGTTAATATTTTTATAATTTGATTTGTGATATACCTTTAGTAAATATTAATAAAGGGAAGAATTTTGTCTAAAACGATAGTAATAAAAACTGAAGAAGAAAAAGTTGATGTGATAAAGAACAACATGTGTCAAGAAAGGCTGAAAAAATTGACTCCATTAAATGATATGAAATATTATAAAGTATGAAGATAAAAGACATGAATAAAGTTGTATTGGCTTCCTTTGTGCTCTAGAAACTACCATGATGAAAAGAAACATTTCTATCATGGAAATGGCATGATTTTTTTTTTTTAAATCTGTGTGAGTTGAAAACCTGAAAAGAGTTTACTTTGTTATACTCATTTGAAATATCATGAATTTAATTTATACAAGAATTTTGTGCCAGGCTTTATTTAGTTAAATCCAAGCCAGTCTGTGCCCTAAACAAGCAAAAAATTTATGACATAAATTAATTCAGAGAGAGATTTTAAATGAAAGCAAAAATTTATTAACATTGATTGTAAACAACTTGATATTAATGAGTTTAATTTGTGGTCAACAAAATTAAACTTAGAATACAGGAATATATATAACCATTTTCTAATTTCTTATATCAAGTCTTGATACTTAATTTTTCACAAATATTTCTTTCCTTATGTTTCTGTTTTTTTTGTTTTTTTTTTAATCAAAAGTTTCAGATCATTCTTCTATGACTATTAAATAAACAGTCAGTCAGTCAGTTAAGTGCCATACGTGATACACGCTTTGGGGCGATCATGTCTCAAAAGAGACATGACTGACTGAGCAGAAGATTATCTCGCAGTAGGTTGCCATTGCTCTCCGCATTAGACTAGTTGCCAGCCAAGACTATAGAACCCAATTTGTCCTATTATTTAACCCATAACTGGAGGGAAGAGAAGGGTATTTGTGTGTAAGTAAATGCAAGAAATTCAACTGGAATTCGAACTCAGCTCAGAATGAGCCAATATCCACTCCACCACAACGCACATATAAACAGTATGGATTAAAATTAAAGAACAAGCTTCTTGCAAGATTAGAATTTGTATACCTTTTATTTGGAAAACTTGTTCTTTCTGATCAATGCAACTTATTCAGTAATCATAATTAACTTGAGATTTTCAGTAAAAAAAATACAAGAGAAATAATCTGAAAGAAATATTTGTTAAAAATTATCTAAATCAGCCAAATTAACACTATAAATACCGACTTACTATAAAGTAGAAACAAGCAACAAAATAAAATGAAAGAAATACTAGTCAAAAATATGTAATAAGACACATGTATTTTTGTTTGGTAACTGCTTGCTTAAAGAAAGATAACTTTGAAAATATTACTATTTTTAGAATAATCTCCTTTACAACACCAGATGGCAGTGTCTTTGTTATAACAATGTTAGACTGTCAAAGATATTTACAAAACCCAAAGATAAATGGTGGAAAGAAGCAACAAAATAAGCTAAAGAAATACTAGACAAAAAATTAATAACAACAGAACTGAATATTTTGTAGTTTATCCATAAAAACCACTTCATAATAAGTGCATTTTAAAATGTAGTGCTTTTTTTTCAGAGGTGTAGATTCGGTTTTAGTATAAGGATCATTATATAGATTGGTAGATAAATCTATACTTGTACTGGGAAGATGTATACAAAACATAATCAAAATCTATTTTGAAAGCTTTCTTGTTAGATTTTTTTCAACTACCTAAACCTATTGTATATTTGCACTAATTTAAAAAGAATTTTGCTTCTTGCCAAACATTTGTTAAGCACTCCTATAAGGTAAAGTTTATAGCACTGATTCTACATTGGAAAAATGCCAATCTGGCCATTGAAAATTAATAGTAAAGAACTCCATTGATGACTTTTAATAATTTTTTTTATTATAACAGTTGATATATTAAAGCTATTTTATAAAATAAGTGTTTGTTCTCAGAAAAAAAATATTTTGTTAAAAAGTTTATTAAAGCTATTTTTTAATTAATTTTGAGTAAACCACTGAAGCCTTTTTCAATAAATGAGAATTGTTACCTTTTTCTTTTTATCTCCCCTGCCTTTTCTTTCTATAATTGTTAACCACAAGTAACAAGTTAATTGATTTTTGAAAACATTTTGTATTTTAATCTGATTTTATATAAAATGTTAAAACTCCTGAATATTTTATACCTTTTTATTATTTGCACTGAATAAAATTATTGTTTAGTTTCCTACTATCATATAACCTTTTGTACTTAGGAACCTATTGTTTTACCAGAAGAATGCTACATTATAAATACTTTGCTTTACAAGTACCTTCTGAAATTCTTTTGATTACTTATGTATTTTCTTGTTATTGAAAATAATTTTTAAAATAGCATATTATTTCCCTTGTGCAAAAGTTCTTGATACCATCTTTTTTGAAAATAACAGACTGAATACACACAAGAAAATCATTTTGTCTTGTTTTTAAATTAATGATGGAAATTTTAGTATATACCTATTACAATGAAATATTTATGATGCTGAGGAGAAGGAGGAGGATTAATGCCAGTTGTTGAGTGTATATAATGATTCTATCTCTCTTCTAAAGTAAATATTCCAGTGTTTTCTGCATTTATTGAGTTTCACTAAGACAATTTGGAATGCAGTAAATATAAGGAAGTTGTATGTAATGTCAGCTACAAAGAGACTGAATATTGTTAACTGAAAATATAATTGAATTTAAAGAAATGGGCAATGATGTTTTGGAATGTGATTATTAATCTTTTCCTATAAAATGTTACTTGAAGAAAAATATTTTCTCAAGAATTTCAAGGTGGTATTAATCCTAGTTTCTGAAACCTCTAACCATACAGCTGGAACACATATGGCAAACTGTGAATATTATCAACCTCCTAAATAAATCACCACAGAAAATGTCCAGCAAAAATAGTTATTCATCTATTTCGTTTTTCTTTAATAGCAAATTAAAAACAAGGATATATGTACTTTACAAGTTACATGTTCTGTTATATTCATCAAAGATAATGAACAAATTTAATAATCATATGATTAGTAAAAATTCAAGTGTTCAATCTTTAAGTCAATAGTTTCAGCAAGATAGATATTTGTGCTCAGAAAAACATAAAAAAAGAAAAATGAAGTTCTTTTCTTTTTAAATAAAAGAAAGTAATTCTTTTATTTATTATTTTCATATTAAGTTTGTTCATTTTGACAAAAGAAATTTTCTATTCTACCGAGACTAATTAGAAACTTTACTTAACATATTTAAAAAAAAAAAAAGCACAGAATAAAAAGTAAATTGCAGTGTATTTTTGAAGTACTTTGGTTTTATTTAATTGAAGTTACTGCTTTCTTTGATAATCAATTTACAGTCTCAAAAATACTTTTCTTCTGCTGTTCAGTTGGATTATTTTTAATTTTATCCCCCCCCCCCCCCACGCATACAAAACAATAATCTTTAACCTTTTGCTTGTATTTTGTTTAATTTAATTCAGTACCCTCTAGTGCAGTGTGTTAATTCATTGGATTTGTCTAGTGAATAAAAATAATTTTTTTTCTTCACTCCTCAGCTATACTAAAGAAACTCTATGAAAATATTCTGATTGGAATGAAGCAAAATAATGAAGAAAATAAACTTAAATTTGGTCATTGAAATAAATATTGTTTTACTCACTGTAAATTCTACTTATGATCACCCTATTCTGTATGTTATAAACACTTGTGTTAATTACTACCTACTGACTATTGATTTTCAAATGTGCAATAAATATACTGATTGTTGAAACTTGCCCAAATAAATAAATAAATAAAGTTAAAACTGACAAAACTCAGTGCTTATGAATAGTTTTTTTCCTCCCACCAAAAATATTTACTCTGTTAATTTAGAAAATAGCCAAAGTTAAGCATGGGTGATTGGTGGAGTAATGATAAAGTTAGTGGGCTTATTTTAAATCAGGGAGAAAAAATGGTTGCCTATCATCTGAAATTAAAGAAAACATTACAGACATATGAAAGCTATTTATTTCTTACAGTGCACATTTTATGTAAAATGAATTTTACAGTCAACATACATCCTGCTGGAACTACTAATCTCATTGGGGATCGAACAATTCAAATTTTATTAATTATATACGTTACATTCCTGTTCATTATATCTGTCTCTGTCAAATCAATAATGAATTCTCCTGTGTTCCACAGTTACTCCTTTATATAACTTAATGCTACAACTTCTTATCATCAATCATCAGTAGAAGGTAATTTTATTTCTATTTTATATATTTGTATGTTTAGACTAAATCTTTCATCATTAGTACTGAAGAATGACATAGCAAATATTCTTTAATATCCTGCATCTTCTTTAGTACTGATGTAAATTCCAGCACTACTATAGTCTGGATATTCTCAATTGTTCCTCAACCCATTAATTCTTCTAATGTTTTTAGCTTGATTCCAAGTGCTCCAGTTATTATAGGCACAACCTTCTAATCTTCATGACCAACAGTGTCTTTATTTTCTGAGTGAATTCTTACTGTTCTTCTGTGTTGTCTTTCATATTAATTCTATAATCTATCTGCCATATCTACAATCTGGCAGATTCTTTTTCTTGTTCACAAGAATTACATCTTCTTAATAGGATGAAGTGCTTAGTCTGGTTCTCATATTTCCAGAGTATTTTATTTTCTAGATCAATTGTGGAATAAACAAAAGCTTTATCCTCTTTTTTTCTTTGTTAAATTATTATTTCAGGAAATTACAGGCAAAACACTTGGTGAAGTTCTCAATGGCCTAAAGATTGTACTTGAGCCAATTTTCTTAACATTGTATTAACATTATCAGTATTGATGCCAACAAACTTTATAGCAAAACCATGTCAATCAGCTTTTGTCTGTTTCTTACTGATCCATTATTTACCTGTCTTTTCAATGACCTTCCCATGACTTCAGATAGACCCCTGCCAATATGTTGTCTTTCAAATAACCTAACAACTAGAACTTCTTCCCATCCCAAAATGTTTTTTTTTATATTGTTTATAAACAAAACATTGGTATATATAAGTTTTTCAACTTGACTTTATCTTAATTCATTACAGATGTTCCATTATTTCTTCAGTAGAAACTTTTACATTAGTTGTACCACCAGTTTTGAAGAGTTTATATTTGATTAGCTCCAAATTTGGACTATCCTCAAAATAAAATATCTAATGAGATATCTCCATTTTTCCCACCAGTGGTCAGTTTTCAAGTCTAGGGTAAAATCAACATTATAAATGCTCATATTCAATCCCTATTCACTTTGGAAGATTGGTGCAACACAATCTTCCTCACTCTTCTTATTTGACCTTTTTGTCAAACTAAAACTTCAAATGAATGGCTTTGTATGCTTTAGCAGCAAATGATCTGAATGCCATCAATACTAGTAAATGGCTTGAGAAGTAAACTTTTCCTCCACTGATTTCTAAGTCTAGAATATTCCTCTTTCTAATCACTGTGTTCTCCTTTTTTGTCTGCTCTTACAGCACCATTTGGTTCCTTCTATTATTCTACAGCTCACTTAACAAATTGTTTTTTCTTTATATGTTCCAAAAATAGTAGTGTGTATCAGTAGCAAAAAGAAACGGAATAGCACCATAAACAAATCCTCTCAAACTTTCTCTTCCCATTGCTATTAATGATTGATTCATTGATTAGACACTATTGTAGGCAACAGAGTCTATTTCTCAGCTGTGTATAATGAAATCTATATGAAAAGCTGAGGTTAGGGTTGTAAAAGGAAGACTGCTTAAGCCTTGCCTTGTGGTGCTCTAACTTTGGTCCACATTACTCTCATTCACAACATAACTGAAATCAACTCGAATTCTAAATTTCTTACATTAAGTTACTTTTTCTTTTAAACCTAGAAAATATCTAACTTCTAAATTTTAAACAGCTTTAAATCTTAAACAAAAAAGAATAGCAGTTAATCTAACCTATAATAGAATTACGAAACAGATTTAACATTTGTTGCATTTGAACCTGGTATACATCGGCATGGTTTCAATTTTCTTTTGCTGATCCTTGACCTGTTTAGCTTTAGTCAATTTCTGCATGAACAAACTAAATATTTCTGACAGTCAAGAAAAAAATTGGATTAAGCACCAAATTATGCAAAGCTTCTATACTCAATCTAAAAGTCAGGAAAAAAAGCATTTGTCATACAAGCATTATCAACTGAACATGCTGTTGCATGTATATGCACTGCTGATGATTTTGTGATAGAAAAGCAATGACAGTAATTTTATTGTATCAATGTATTAAGAATAAAAAAGGAAAGTATTTCCAGTAGTCAAGAAATAATGTAAACATAACAGAAAAGTGTTATATATATATATATATATATATATATATATATATATATATAATTGATCAGTCAGTTAAGAACAATATGATAAATCATAATATGTGAATGATTTTTCTTGTCTTTTTCTATGAGCCATGTTCCTTCCGGACGTGAGTGATCATGGTTCCCAATTTCTTGTCCTTTGTAGCTCTTAAAAAAAATTTGTCTTTTGGCTATCTCTCTTAATCCCTGCTTTGCCAACCATTTACACAAGTTCATTCAATAGGTTATGTGTTGCTTCTCTCTCTCTCTTTATTATATACTCCAGAAAATTTCAAACTATCTCTTTCTGATGTTAAATACAAGTGTCCTTTTCGTTTTCATTTGTGATAAGATTGTCCAGCATTCATTGCCATATAGGCAGACTGACATTATGTAACAGTTCAGTACCTTTTTTTTTTTTTTTTTTTATAATGGAATTTTCCAGTTTCTTAATACTTTGCTTATCTTTCAGAAAGCATCTTTTGATATCTCAATGCATCTTCAGATTTTGGTGTCACATTTTCCATCCTCTGTTAAAACACTTCTAAGATATTTAAATTTTTGTACTGGCTTCATTTTGGTATCTCCAATTTGTAATTTACATGTTGGGTTTTTTTTTTTTTTTGCTGACATTTCCTCTTCTTGACATTTAGTCCTTTTTTTCTCACTTTCCTTTATTACCTTCTGTAAGAGTTTCTGTACTTTGCCTTCTGTGTCTTTTTCTTTTTTCCCTAATGTTCAGCCAATTCAAAGCCCAAGAGCCGCTCAAGGGAGAGGTTACTGTGTGGAGTTTTATTAGCTTAGGAAAGGACAAGTGTTAGGAGTATGTTGAAGTAGACTTTAGAAGGAATCAGAAACCCAATTTTAAACAGGAAATAAGGATTCAAAAGACTAGAGAGGAGTTTGAACCGGATGATAGGCAAATATATCTACTCTAGCTTTTATCAACACTGTGTCATCTGCATGTCTAATGTTAAGATTGTGGCCCCCAAAAATGAATCCTGTTAGTTGATCTTTCCTCGCAAAGTCCTAAGTCCATGCACCTTTCTATTTTTGTGTATTTACTGAATTCATTGCAGGTTGTTTGCTCCCAGTGCTAAAAATATCTTGCCCATTAGATCAAATGACCATCAGAATTTATTGTGACATATCTCTTTGGTCACACTGAGAATTTTTCAACATCCCCTCATATTTTGTAACCTAACATGCTACAATACAGAAGTATACCATATTTAGCTATCATCTATAGCTATGAGAGAGATTCCAAGAAAACTGAAAGGTCGAAATGAAGTTAAAATGGCTCCTACATTCACTGCAAAACAGGTCAATGTTTTATTAGGTCAGTATAGGCATTTCAATTCCAACTAACAATTTAATTTTGTTCCCATGTAATTCAACACATTATTCTTATAATTACTCATTATCAATGATTATTGCACATACTAAATTTTTTCCCACCTCAAAAAGTTTTCTTTTAAGTCAGTTCTAAATTTATGTGTGTGTTTTGTCTTTTTTTTTTCCTTCTCCTCTTAATAAAACATTGGTTGGATAAGTTGATGACTAACATTTTACTTTGTAATAGGATAACTCCAGCCATTTGTTAACTGAGCAAATATTCTCTACCTCAATGGTCCTATCCTCATCCAAATTCTACACTTAAATGTGTTAAGCAAAATTCTTATTATATCCAATGTAATTTCTTCCTTTATCAGTATATAGGTTGTATGATTTATACAATCTTTCTCACTTTTAACAGATATTTCTTTGTGGTTGCTTTTTACACTGACCAGATTTTTGTTGAATTAAAACAAGGCCAGGTTAGTAAATATCAGTTCTGAGGTTTCTTTCTACCCTGCTTTTGAGTTAGGTAGATATTTTAATAATTATATACCAATAACGAATTTACCTGTGTCATCAGAAAATGACAAAATAATTTAAATAATTTTATAATTGCATTATTATAACAGACCAAAAACTTTTGTTTTGTGTGTTTTTGTTTATTATTGTTTAATCTTTTGAAATTAATATAGTCTCTTTACTACTGAATAATTATGAAGTTTTATTTTGCAAGTTTAACAGAACGTAATATTTTGTTTCCACTGCATTGCTGCCTATTCACATATGGACTGTGTTTTATTTATATTGATTAAAAATTACTCTAGTGAAATGTTGGCAATATTTATTAAAAAAGGATCACTTCTTAATGTTTTAACATAAATATCTCAGACAGAATGATTTATTCATTTTGTTCCATTGATTTTAGGGTATGCGTTAATTTTAAATGTAAAATTTGTATTAAAATCTACTTCAAGCCAGGAAACATTTTTTGCCATTCATGTTAAAAGCCACAATAATTGGACCAAAATTGGAATAATGTTAAACAGTAAACACAAGGTGGAGCACATTTTATTTAGCTTCCTTAATTTTATATGCATTCCTTCATTGTGTTGAAACAAATGTAATCAATATTTTATTTTCAAGAGTATACAGAATAAAAATTGTTGTGAAAATATATTTTATAAAAGTTTTCTGAGGTTATTTAAAATATTACCTGTACATTCTTTCTCACATAAACAAGGAAAATTATCATGTTTAAATAAAAACAAGAATTGATAAAATACAAATAGTTTAATTTTTATAATGTGGATATCTAATACTCTGAATGACAAATATTGGCTAGGAATACAAAAATCTGACATCCAAACTTAATGAAGAAAACGTGTGATATTTTTTATTTTACATGTGGAATAAAGAATGTGCTCATTATTTCTATCTGTAAATAAATAAAAAGTATAATCATTCTCTGTAGTAGTAGTAGTAGTAGTAGTTTTAGTTTAGATTGATGATCTATATAACAAGTTGTCAAGTTGTGGATGTTTTGACTGGTAATGTTCTCAGGAATGTAATCTTCCCAAAGTAGAAAATAGCAAAGGTTCAACTTACAGAGGAATGGCATTTTAAACTATTACACAAATTATTGTCTGTAGAATGACTTATTGAGTAATTTAGAATTTTCTAAGTTTTCTTTCTTTAAAAAAAAAAATAAATAAATAAATATAAAATGAACAGAAAATTAGAAATTTTAGACGGAGGTCAAGTAATTACGTGTTGAAAAGTATTTAATTTGTCCAGTTTTCTTTATGCGCTTTTTCAATGTACTTGTTTGTAAAATTTTTGAAGTGATAAAGAGAAGGGTACCGAAAATTTCTCGTCTCATCCTAACCCGTCAAAAAATAACATGCCTTATTTTTGGGGGGATTGGCATTTTTCAACAACCCGAAAAATAAGTAAATTAAAAAATTCTTGCCTGCGTGCGCAAAAATTTACCAGGTTTTATTAGAAAAAGTTTTCAGCTGTGTGTAGTACACTCTACAGTCTTTCTTTATCTTTAGTGAGCACCGTGAACTTTTGTACACACCTAAAGAGATGAATCAAGTGAAGTGAAGTGAAGTCTGTCGCTTGATCTCGAATTTTCACTGTAATGAATGACTTATTTACCACCGGTATTAAAAAAAAGAAAATGATTATGCTGAAATATAAATATATTTGTTAACGTTATGTTAATGTTTTTCAACCATTAATTTAATAATTTATAATAAATTGTGTAAGACTTACGGCTGTGGGTGGATGGGTGTTTTTTGTTTTATGTTTTACGAACGTGTGTATGATGCATGCATTTGTCGTGCAACAACTTTTTAAAAAAGCACATTATTAATATTTTTATTTAAAAAAGTAACTTTAGAGACAAATTTTACTTTTTTTCTTTTGTTGGGATTTGATTTGATAACTCAATATATGAAAAATAAAATATTTTTAAAAAATTCTACCAATAATTAATTCACAAAACGTTGTCGAATACTGAACTATTTAATTTTTTTTTTAACTATAAGATTACCATGAAAAAAGAAAAAGCCTAGGCTTTCACAGCACTAACCCTTTGTAAGTAGTATCTTTACCTACATATCAATTTTACATGGCTTGAATTATCTGGTGGTAATTCTATAGGACAAGTAAAAATCTGACTTGCTTCACTCCTCTGCAATTTGAAGTTATGGGATTTGGCAACCCCGACTCCGCTCAGTGTCTGTGCCCACCTCACTCGATCCCACTACAATTACCACCTTCCCCGATGCCTCTCCCACCTCACCCAGTTTAGCACCAATCAAAAACGAGGGGTGAACGTAAAAATTGAGGTCAAAGAAACCATTATAAGGGACATCCTGTCTTGCTGAACTTGAGATTTTCTTATTCTTGCTTAATGGTCAATGGCAACGAAGGTGTGTGTAACAGTGAGGTGATTTGGTGCCCTGCCTCTTACAGTTACTTATCCCACCCCGCTATAAACGAGGATAATTTATTTAATTTGGAGCAGCACTGTCAGCAAAAAATAATTTCTTGTTACCTCTGACACCCTGACTTTTTTTTTATTTTATCTTTTCTCCAGATTTGTTTTTATTTAAATTCTTTAATTTTTAAAAATAAATGTAAAACCCCCACCCCGTTTATTGTAGTTGGTGGTGAACGCCTTGTGCACGTGTTAAGTGTAATTTACTATTTTAAGTTACCTTACCTTACCTTTTTTGTTGTTGTTTTTTTTTTACATGTATCGTTCTTTTTCAAGTTTACCCCCTCTTTTTCGTTTAAAAATGAATACATTTTTTCAAATACATCAGTGGAAGTAGCTGCATGTTGAATACTAAATTCTTTATAAAACTTACTATCCTAATTAGGGAATAAGAAGGCTGTGTCAAGCAAAAAAGGAGGTGGTCTTTTAGGAAGTGTTACCTCAAGAAGACAGTAGGGGGGCGGAAGGAGTTTACTCCAGCCAGATGCAGAATATTTTGACATCCTTATTTCTTTAATCAAAATATCTCAAAACATTAGGAAATAACTGAAGTGGAACAATAACTCGAGCAACGCAACGAGAGAAAGAGAGAGGCAAGAAAGTGGGAGGAAGAAAAAAAAACTTTTTTTTCTCCTCCCACCATCGTGTTGCTCAATCCCTGGGCTCAAAGTTGTTAGCTTTGCATGTGGGAGAATTTCAACGTTGTCCAATAGCCGAAAAGAGCACCAGGATTTGTGTACACAGCTAACTTTATCGCCATAAAAAAATATAAAATAAAACCTGCTGTGTTTGAGAGAGATAGGTGGGGGTTAAGTCAAAAAATATGTTTCCTGCCCTTGAAATCCATCTTTCTACTTCATCTCCCACTTAACTAACCAATGTGTCAGCTGCTGTCACTGCTGCTGCTGTGGACAACTTCATAAAGGTTTTTAAATACACAACAAATAATACAAGCAACAAGCAGAACAGTGAGGGGAAAACAACCACCCTCCTTCGCTATTTATTTGCTAGTAGATTCAGTTAATCAAAGTTTTTTTTTCTCTTTCTCTCCATGTTGTTGGGGCACTTTGAGTTGTAGGACAGAAGTAGCAAGAAGAGATGCCGGAGAAAACAACACTACTCGTACACTTTACCGACCTATCATGGTCCCAGTGTAGCTGTTGTTAGTGTTGTTTCATGAAGGACTTGTTGATATTTATACTAAAATATAGTAAATAATATCATGAAATGGTTATATATGGCATTCAAATTTATGCAGGAGGGGCGTGGTAAGTAAAAGTTTCAATTAACTTTTTTTTAAATATTCCTTCAAAATATTAATCACTCCATTTCTTACTCTCTATTTTTTAACAGTCCTTGTTATCCGCACAAAATTAAATGAAACATTTCTTTTTATTTTATCTTTTGTAAAGTAATTTTTGTTTAAATTAAATTCTAAAAAAAGAATGAGTTGGTCTGTGTGCAATGTGCAAAGAAATAATTTGTTAAAATGAAAAACTTAGATAATGAAAAATAAAATATATGTGTGTGAAAAATAACTTCTTTTTTTTTTTTTTTTTTTTTTGCTTAGTGCTCGCGGGGGCCCGCGCATACAGTGTGTGTCAATAGTGTGCGTACGTAATAATTGCTTGGTATTGCTGTTGGGCTTTCGTTTTTATGTGTTAACCCAGCTGTAAATACCCCCTACCCTCTGTGGTGCCTAGCTAGTCTTGTGACTTGTTATTGGTTGGTACATCTGAGTCAACACAATCTTGGACTTTTTCTAGAGCAAGGCATTTTTCTTACACGCACACACTTGCTCTTCTCCTTCCCATCTACCTTTCTTTCCACCCACTTCGCTCTTTTTTTATCTGCCGAGAAAAGCCTAAGATATCGTAAAAAAGTAACGAGAAACACACACACACACACACTCTCTCTCTCTCTTTCACTCACACGCTGCCGATTAAAAGCCGTAATCATCGTTCCTTGGACACACTTGAACACATGTCCATTTGAATAATAGCAAACAACTATTACTTCAATTGTCATCAGGAACCTAAATTTAGAACAATTTGCTCTAGTTACTTGCCCTATGTACCTTATCTAACAAAATATCTAATTTGATTTTAGAAAAAAAAAAACTGTTATAGTGTTGACTGTTGATGATTAACGAAAAAAAAAAGCGAAGGTGAATTTTAAAAAAAATATCAGAAATATTCGGCAATTCACTGTGTAAACAAATGAGAATCGTACAAAATTGCCTTTTTTTAACCGAATGGCCCGATCAGACAATAAATAAACGTGCCGCAATAATAATAAACTTTTTAGTTTTTAAACATTTGGAAAGACCCAAGAAATATTTCCAGGAAATAAATGATAGCAAACATTTTTTTCCCCTCAAGTTTCACACGATCGTGTCTGTCTGTCTCTCCTCTCTCCACTTGTTAAAAATGTTTTGTTTATTGTTTCATTTACCTTAAGGCTTATGTTAAATACTCATGAGTTTTTGTATGTGTGTACTGCACACACGCACAAACACCATAGTGACACATGTGTGGGTGGAGGGTGAGAGTCAGGCATCAGGCTATATAATAATTGAAAATGAATTGTGAGGATAATCAGGCATAAATGTCCTGCCAGCTTTGATCTCGCTCTTGCGGCCTTAAACTAAAATTAAACTTTTGATTTTAAATATCAGAATAAAAGTAAAACTCTTCTTGCTCGACGGCAGATGTCCTTTTTCAGAAAAAAATCAAGAAGAGTCAAAAAGACAAGTTATTGCACAAATTGCTGCAAAATAAAAAAATCATGGCATTTTTTTCTACATGGTTTTTACAAAAATACCACCTAAAAAATAAAAATAAATTTTGTTTTATTAACTGTCATTACCCACCCCCGCATATCTAATTTTCATTGTTTCTCAGTCTGTTACGAGTTGCAAAGTAAGTAAAAAAAAAAAAAAAAAATCATCATTAACTTGATTCTTAGGAAGAGGGCTGTAAACGTTTTTCAACTCAGTTAAAAATAAAATCTAAATGTGAAAGAGACATATGCCTCCAACAGATATGTAAATAGAGAAATAATAAAATAAATTTCCTCTTCACGTAAATTTATGGAGAGATCACTTGAAGGTTATTAGTAATAATTTATACAACATAAACCTTGATCGTAAGTTTCTTTTTCTAACAATGCAAAAGTTTCTAACAAAAAAAAACAGTTTTCAAGTGTGTAGCCAGTCTTTTTAGTTTTCGGAAAAAAAGTGTTGTGTACTTTTGCACCCACCTGTTTCAAGAAAATATCGCTCGTTAATTTATTCTTGATTTTCAATTATTCATTTTTTTTTATTTATTTATTTATTATTATTATTTTTTATTTTTTTGCTTATTTCATCTGCAGAAAATTGACCTTTATTTCTCAATCGTTGTTTGGCAAAAGATGTAAGGGGAGCAACTTGGTAAAACTTGAAGGGTTCAAACGTAAAGAAACCGACAATGACAGCGATGAAGTGAACGTCTGTTTTTATAAAACTAAAAAGTGTACTTCTTTCTTTTATTCAAAATATTTTTATTATTATTTCCCAGTTTTATATTTTACGGAAATAAATGTTGCGTACTTAAAGCATGTAAATTTATTTATTTCGTTTTTAATGTAAGTAAGTAAGTTGTAAAATAAATTTATAGTAACTTTGAGGCAAATCTGCTCAATAAGTTAATGTTTTTTTAATTAATATACCACTCTTGCAAATAATCAGTGAGAAACGATTTTTAAAAATAAACAAAAAATATGTAGATTTTCTTCATATTCTATGATTTAAAAATAGATCTTAATTATTTTAAAGATATCTATTTGCATAATAAATGAATTTTTTACGGATTAAATATCTGATTCTGATATATTTGGTTTCACTAGACATGATCAAACTAATGAAACAGAAATATTTAATAAAATATATATTTTTAAATGTGCAAATATAAATATAGTGGATCAAGTAGACATTACAAGAAGTTTTGAAAAGGACCAATAATGCTTACGGACTTATAAAAATATTCCATAATTATTCATAAAACAAAATAAATTGACATACAGAATTAAAAGAAACATTCTACTTGACAAATATTTTATTTAAATGAAAAAATTACATGAATATTCATAAATTTAGAATGAGCTGTGTTTTTAACACTTAATTTCTTGTTTTTTCACTTTTTACAAAAAAAAATGTAATATTTATTATGTTTGTTAATAATAAAAAAAACAGGAGAAATACTTTAGTGAAATGTTTAATGTTTTTATTTCTCAACTAATTTTAAAGTAGTATTTTTTTACAGATTTCTCTACCTTATAATTTGGAATCATATGGCAGTTAACTTTAAAACTGTAGGTAATCTTAAAAGTTTGACAACATTTAGCATGTTAATATGTTAAAAAACATACTTAAAAGTATAGATATTATAAATCAAATGTCTTTATTCTTTCATAACCCATAACTTGTTTTCTACATTAAAAGGGAATATTTTTTCAGTTAGTCCTTTCCTATCATCATGTGCAAAAAGAGGATATTGACTGTATAAAAATAAACTAATAATTCATGAATTAATGAAAGTGAAATTGTTTTTATTCATCCAACATATTTTCTAGAAAAGTTTTTCGAAATGAAAATTTATCACATTTTCAAGAAGTAAATTTTTATAGTTTATGAAGAATTTGTTTACAAATATTGCTGCAAAGAAAGAAACCATGTATCTTGTATATTTATCAACAAGTCTTTTGTGTTTTGTTAATCAAATTTTATGAATGTAAGGATTTGTGGAAGTATAAATAATTAAATATGGGCTTGTTGTATATCATAAAAAACATGTCAACCTGTTTGTGATAGAAGTATTTTTGTATTAGGTGGTCAAAAAATCACTTTCTGATTTTAATATTTTTAAAATCAGTTGGAACATGGCAGATAATAATTTAATTTTAAATGCATGTTTTAAAATTCAGTGTAGATAATTATTAAATACTTAAATTACTGTAAGCAATGTATAATACTTTTTGAAAGAGAAAAGTGGCTTTTTCTCCATTTTTTTTTAAGAGATCAATTTGTATTAAACACAGTAGAAAAGCACTTGAGCCATGCAAAATTCTAGTTGAATTTGATTTTCTAGTTACTTACACCATGTCATAATTTGTAAAACCAGAAACTTGAATAATAATTGTCAGTTTAGTCTTTTTACCAAGAAGCCATCAAATGTTTGGATTTAGTTTCTAAGATTTCAAGAGAAAGTTTACTGTTCAAAATAAGAGAGGGATAAAATCATTTCATTTTTATTTAATGCATACTTGGCAACAGAATTCTAAATTACTGAAAAACAAAAAAAAGATTAATAATAAAAAATAAAGTCTGCAAGAATCAAAGTTAATATATTTATTTATTGATTTGCTTCTTTATAATAAAGTCTTCAATTTCCTGTAACAAACCAAAAGTTTACAGACAAAATATTGAAAGAACTGGTTAGATTTGTCAAAGTATTTGCCTGTTGTCTTCTAAAGGATGCAAATTTTATATTAGCTTCCATTTTTCTTAATCTTATTTATTTCACTCAGTCTCTTTAGATTTTGATATCTTTTTTGTTTTTTCAGCATTCAGTTTCAGCTTTTCAATGGAATCTAAGCATTGAAAATAATCTTTTTAAGATAAACACATTCGCAAGAACTCAAAATATGCAGCAAAACTGTGTATAAACTCTGACTAATAGTAACTGTTAATAAGTTTATTTTTATATTTTTTAAATTGTCAGGGATTTATTTTGAAGACTGTGACTGATATAATATACAAAAGTAAATTCATTAATTTTCTTTCATTTTAAGCTTTGCAATGGGAATAAAAATATTAAAAATATATTCTTTTTTTATTAATAAATATATTTGAGCCAAATTTCATTTACATTAATTTATTAATTTAGAACATTTTAATCTGTGAATTAAATTTTTAGATATATTCATTCTCTATAACAAAAAAAAATCATTCAAAAGACAATTTGTATATCCAAGAAATAGTATAACAAAATGCTACTTAAAAATAGACATTTGATAGAAATGTTGAATATTTGTAGTTTTTTTTTTTTTTCAAGTTTCCCAAAATAATGAAGCAAAGTAAAATTAAAGAATTTCTTATAAACCCATTAGGACTGAGCCACAGGAAGTTAAAGAAAATATTTCAAACTGACTTTTGGTTGCATTTTAGGTGACAGTCTATATGAGTAGTTGGATATTAGACCACTAAAAACTAAAGCTAATTTCTACATGCCAGCCACCTTGCAATTACATTCCTATTGTTTGTTATGAGTCTTATCAGATAATTTCCAATATTGTGACAGATGCAGAAGAAATGTTTTACAGAAATTTTTAATCAATATCTTATTGCATTCAACCACTTCAGAAATGTCAGAGTTCAATCTAAAGGTAGTGACATAACCTAATATAACCAATAGATTTAGTTAATGATTCTTTTGAACTGGAATTCTTTTTTTTTTTTTTTTTTTTTTTTTTTTTTTGGCATTACATTTCAGTCATTTTAATAGGTGCTGTTGTTCACATCTTTTTCTTTTTGTCATATAAATTGCCATTCCTTGAGATTTTAACTTAATAACATTTTCTGCTAATCAATCCTCTTTATGACATGATACAATATTTCTTCAAAGCCAGTATAATTCTGCACTGTTCACTTCAGGATTTGAAATCCTAATTCCAGAAAATGAGAACAGTAGTGAATCTGAACACATTGACTTTTTAAATTAATTAATTTGATACTTTACTAGTCATCTGCATTGACACATTTTCCATTACCAGAGATAATGATATTCTGTTATAATAATAATAAAAGAAAATAACAAACACGTGCCACATAGATATAATTTTAAAATATCACATTACAAAACAGTTTGTCAGGAATTTTATCAATGATGAAGTAGACATTTTCTACAATCAAATTCTGAAGAGTTTATTAAATTTATTAAACAAATTTATTAAACTTATAAAAATGAAGTAAAAAAATATTAATTAAATTTATTTAGGTAGGCTGAATGAAGTCTGACTCCACATAGTAATTGTATAAATCTAATCCCTTGTTTAATTGATTTCCAGTGCTTTATAATGGCTAAGGAATCAAAATTTTCAAAGAGGAATCATTTAAGTTGAATATGCTAATATAAAAGAGGAATCTTTATCTGAAAATAAAAACAAACTTTTACATGTAAATGAATTTAAATGAGAAAATCTATATATTGTGACAACTTTTAAGTTTCTGTTCCTTAACAGAAAAGTATTTGATTAAAATTGATTAGCATTAAAAATCTCTTAATAGCTAACAAACTTTATAAACAAATGTTCCTATTAATAAAACTATATAATAATTACTGTGATAGGCGTCTGCAAAATTTGCAGAAACGTTAATATACTTTTGATGAATAGAATAAGTAAGAACAAGTAGGAAAAAGTGTCTTTAATATAACATGTTTCACTTAAACAAGCTTCTTAGGAGATTCTTTAAAGATGAATGATTTAAAAATTTTATTAAAAGTCCAACAGACAGTACATTGATTAAGGTATGGTTTCATTGGTCAAATACTATACAATAAGGAATAATATTAAATTATATAATGAAAATAATAATTATAATAAACAACTATAAAAATATATAATAATAGGGGAGATAGTAAAAAATAGGGAGAAAATATAATTAAATTAATTATGGAATCTGCTTTATATAGAGAAAATTACATTGTTAAGAATACAAGGAACTATCTTTAAATTATTTAATAATATCCATTGGTATTTTGGATTCATGAATTATATATTTGTGAAAAAATGTGAAAGTAATATAATGTTTTAATTACATGTTTATGGTTGGCAGTAATGTTATTGTTTTCAAAGTACTTCCTCCTTAAAAGGTTATGTTCCTTTTTAATTAAACTAGCATTTGAGAAATCAAAATTGTGTCTTACATTATTTCAATGTAATACAAGAGAGCTATTTCATTTAATATTTCTGGAAATGTCATTGCTAAATTTATTAAAATTTGTTTTCTTTTAAAACAGCATTGGTTGGGTAAAACTCAGAAGGTTTAAAAATATGGTGCACAACCAAAACAGTAATTGTCATAATTGAAAATCATTTGTAACAAGCAAATTAACACAATTCTTTTTTTTAGTGAGGAAAGGCTTGTTTGTATTTTATCTTTTTAATATATTCATAACTTGTGCAAAACAAATAAAAACCTTTAATATCACATAAAAGCTAAGACATATATAGTCAAGGTATTTAGAATGAAGATGTCTAACCAAGTACACAATTCTCCCAGTGAGTATGTTATTAAAAAGATAAATAGGATCATTGAAAATCATCAAAAAAAAAAAAACATTAGGAATAATGTTCTATAGAGAATACAAAATGTTTTTCTTTTTACAAGTTTTCTAAAATATCTTGAAATGCTTTTATTTAAAAGTCTATCAATATTTGAATTTAGAGGGAAGAAACTGCTACATTAATTATTAGTAATGAAGTAACTTAGATTATTTTATTTGCTTTTTTTGCTGCTGTTCTTTCAATAGAGAATGCTACACTGTACTTGACACGTTAAGGAAAACATAACTGCTTTTATTCAGATCAAATGATTCCATTACATAGGTGGTATTAATTGGAAGCACACATCGATTCCATTACATAGGTGGTATTAATTGGAAGCACACATCTCAGCTCATGTGACAGGTTGTGCTGGGTTACATGGTAGCAGTTGCATGGAGTAGTAATAAATGACCTTACCTCTCATACTGAGAGCATCAATGCAAGCTGAAATTCAGTCTTGCACTTCCATTTAGTGTTTTAAGTTATGCTATATTTACAGGTAATAGTGTTCAGTATTAGGAATAGAATGTATATAAACATAAAATTGGGTACAGAGATCAACACCTAGCGGCAGCAGTCTGTTTCATGCTTGAACGCAATCTTTCACACAGTGCTGACCTCAGTGTCCAATTTTATATTTATTGTACACACACATACACTATATATTTCAATAAATAAATAATAGACAGATGTGGAGTTATGCTTTTCTAAGAGTGAGAACCGAGCACAACCACAAATTGAACTTCATTCACCAGCTCCATTTTCCCTGCTATTAACTGTCAAGCCAACTCTGCACCTTCTAATTTTAATTAAGCTTCTCATACAAAACAAACATGCATAAATGTTCCAGTACCATCCTAAGAGATTGTAGGTCTTAATGCTTTTTGGGCAAGAGGAGTTGGGGCAGCCAACACAGAGGTCCTAATTGTCTCAATTAGGGTGATTGAAAAGTAACTCCCTATTTTATATATGAACACCCTGTGACTTTTTTTTTTCCTTTGGAGTTGGTTAAAGAAGCAAGTTTACCATACAAAAGCAAATACAAGAAGTTGTGTCTTCCATATCAGTTATTGCAATTCCCGAGCAGCTCAAGAAGCTGATAGTGAAATCTGATGGCCATATCGGATTTTAAATAAAATCTCATGCTAAATGCTTTCTTCTCATATTCATTTCTTATTTATTAACTACAATTTTTATAAGTATTTTAAAATGGGAGTTACATTTCAATCACCCTGTATATGAAAACTTAAATACATGAGTCTGAATATATTTTGCAACAAAGATTAGATTACATTTTTCATGTTCAAGGATAATTCAATCAAATGATATTGTTAAATTAAAATTTTTCAGGCTTACATGTGTAACAACTTTGAAATACTTATATTTATGTCTTTTTAACTTTTTCACAGATAAATATTTTTATGTTGTTCTATATTTAAGTACAGTAAAAACAAAGAAATTCAAAATTTAAACAGCATAAACAAATTTACTGACAAATCTTCTGACCTCTTTGCAGTATAAAAATAAAATACAACCCAATATTGTGTCTATCAGATATGGACAAACGCAGATGAAGGAATAAAATAGTATAATGGAAGGCATCAAGTTACTGGTTACTAATTGTTTCAGATATCTAAAGACATTAATACTTTAATAATTACAGTTTTATAGTGTATGCTATATCTAAAGTTTATAGAAAATATTTACTGAATGTTTATTATTAAATTTTAGAAAATAATATTTTAATGTTTTGTTAAACTTTCTTCAACAACGGGTCTCCTTGTAGATGCACAATTAAGATTAACATCCAGAATGATTGAAACCTTTCACATATGTATAGTTTTGTAACCTATAATGAAGATAATTTCTAATGAAAGTGCTCTTTACCAAACCTATATTTCTACTTCCCTCTCTTCCTCATGTTCATTTCTCAAAAACGTAAATCTTTGCCAACCTTTTCATTTTAAAATTTTAGAATGAAAATGCTTGAATGCTGTTTTCACTAAAACTGAGCTTTATGACTGACTCATAGATTTTTCATAAAACCAGAATTCTTCAATAGAAAACACTAAGTGGATTTCAGTAGATATCTATTCCTTTGTGTGCACTCTGTTATACACACGGAAAATGGTAAGATTTATCTACAAATTTTTAAAAAAAAATCAAAAGTACTAGTTTACACATACCATCAAAAATAGCGTCAATATTTAACTATTTTTAGCATTTGCATTGGTTATATCTTCTGCATGAGTAATCTAGGATTTTTATCTCCACAATTAACTGTATTGCCATATGGAAAAAAGGAGTCTGCTTTTTAAATCGTTAAAAGTAAAAAAAAAGATGTTAACATAGAGCAAAAATAAAAAAAAATATACAAGGTGTGGCAGAAATACCTCCCACATTAGCTAGATGAAAACGCCACGGCCACTTAATGTTTTACCATTATATGGGAAATATTTCTGCTACACCCTATATTATCAACCTGCCCTCTCTTGAGATATTTCATTGGTAGGGTAACAAGGCATGTTTACTTATTTACCTCCTATTAACAACAGAATGTATCATTAAGAAGAGTATTTTTGAAGTTCAGGTTGCATGATGAATAAATAAAATAACATAATGTTTTATTCAATTTTTAAATATTTGCTATTTGCATAGTTTTTCATTAAGCTACTTTAAATATTAATCCTGATTTGTAATTTGCACAAATATCTTAATAGCATAATGTTAAGAATTCAATATCTTAATCCACAATATGTAAATTTATCTAAATATCTTTTTTATTGTTCAGCCTTTGTAACAAGGGGATTTATTGTATCTGATTTTTCTCAATATTTTCAGCATTAATAAGATAAAATATTAATACACCTTCTCCCACCCAATAAATTTTTACTCATTTCACTGAATTCTAGATTTCAGGATAAAAACTGACAATAATATATTTCAGACTATTTTCCATTCCCGAAAAGAATGTCTGTTTGTTCTACTTAGTTTTTTTTAGTTTTTTTTTTTATTTTTACACAAAGATGAGCAGCTGATCTTAATATTAACATGAAAAACTTAAAAACCTATGAGAACAGATACTGAAGGATCTGCTTGTCTGCATTTGTCATGATTGGGGATAGTCAGCATTTTATTTTACGTTTGCTTTATATGTGATGCACACATTGTTCTACTTTAGTTTCTGTATTGTTCACCTTTGCTTTAACTTTTACAACCTCCATCAAGGGAGATGAAATCAATAAGCAATTCCATTATTTTTACTAGGCTATCATCAACAAAGTTGCAGAGGAACTTTTGAGCTGCTGGTCAATATGTGACATGTCTGATGCTTTACTGTCAGAATATGTCTGTGAAGCATGTGTGCCTTATATAGGCTACTGATGACAAATGATCACAGACTGTTGCAAAACACAATCACAATACTCATTGTGTAGTTGTCAAGACAGTGAAAGCAAATGACTACAATGCTGATAGACCAATTCATAGATATGTATTTTTTCCCCTTTGCAGTTTTTGTTCAAGTTTCTTTTTTTTTCTTTTCTTTTTTTTTTTTTTCCTATTGCTATTTTATATATAGAATAAAATCAAGCCAGTTCAAGTCATCTGGGTCTTACAAAAAAAGATCTGCCTTTCTATTGCTTGCACTTTTGGTGATATTCACTTACAATTATATCAAGTAAGAAATTAGAGTTTACGTCTATTAATAAAAAATATCAATTGCATAGAAAGCCTTCTCAAGATTAGCTAACTTTGAAATTTCATATTCTAAGTTTTTTGATCTGTTGAAAGAGTTACTGCCCTTGATATGAAATGTTTCACAACTACATAGGCAAATCGAAGAATCATCAGCTTTTTAATGGCCTAAATAAGTTAGAAATATAAATGAATTCTAAATATTTTTCTTGTCATAAAGAAAGAATTTGAGAGTTTTGATAAATTCCCTTAATTTAATCAACATTGTTAACATTGTTTGCCTTTAATTTCTTTAAAAAATAGTTTATCAAAATATTCTTTTAGATCTAACAGTTTTAAAATTAACTTTAAATAAATAGTACTTGCAAGAAAATACAGTTAACTATTTAACTGTAGAAGCAGAGATGTTCAACATAAAAAACAATAATTTGATATACAATGTTATAACTTCTTTCTCATAATTCAGATCTGATTAAGTGTGTCTGAATCTCAACGAAGTACGTAAAAATCTAATATATTTGAATTTTAATAACATACAAAATAGTGGTTTTAACAAAATTACATTCATATAGTTCAAATTCAATCTTTATATGCAGAAAAATCAAATAGATCATTTTTTGAAAAAAACTCAGTTTTATGTATGCCTTCCTATCTGAAGTACATCCATATTTTAATACAATTTAATAAAAGTATGTATTTTTGTTGTTGCCAAAGAAGCATTTTACTGAAATGTTACTGTTTTAGTCTTACTTTTAAAGTGTTTACATTTTGTTTGGAGAAGATAAGAGAGCTTTTTTCAGTCATGAGGCAAACTGCAAACATCAACTCAAATGCAGCTGGATAAAACTGGATGAGTCTTTTTTTCTAGTGAACATTTTATGAAAAACCTCAAATGTTTCAGCAGTGAAATGCAACTCTATTCAATTACTAAGTTATAATGATGAAAGTAATAGCTTCAAAAAATGTTAACTAATGAACTGTTCAGCAAAGGTCAATATTAATTTTGTAACTCTAATCAGTTTGAAAATATTTAATATACTGATGTTTCATAGGCCAAAAATTTATTTTAGATTGTTATTTAATATAGATAAAAATGAATTGTAGTTTTTCATCTTGCTTTTATATTTATTTTCTTTTTCTTTTATTTTTAACTAGACTGTTAGGCTATTATGCCTTTTTTCTAACTAGACTGTTAGGCTATTATGCCATGTTTTTCATGGTATTTCCCAGAAACCTATATGGCAGTGGCCATCTCCTCTCTCAAAAGTAAATTTAATTTCTTAAATGACAGCAGCAGAAAATAATCTCTAACTTAATTTATAGGAAGAGGTGATTTCATGCCTTTCCTAAGAGGATTAAGTGAACACAAATTACCTCAACTGGAATTTAAACTATGTTCAGCAATTCCATTTTTCATACTATTACCACTGCACCAAACTGAAACTCCCTTTCACATTACCTTAGCTTTTTAAATTAAAATCATTAGTCTACAAGTGTTTCATTATCTCATATATATTATACATTTGCAATCATGAATCACTTTGAGAAAATTATTGCAACAATTACACAAATAGATGACTCTTATATTTGGCAATGACTGGAGAGTTTCTAATGTTCCTGATATTATTATTAGTCAGCACTAGTGACTTAAATAACTGGTTTCTGATGACTATTACGATGCTATTCATAGAATTTGAAGTAAAACAAAATTGGCTGTTTTACAGGCGATGTTACTATGTAGTCTAGAGATGAAATTCTTTATTTACAACAATTTGAAAATTTTATAATTATTTGCCAAAAATATAAAGAAAAGGTAGAGATATTGCATCACTCTTTATCTTTAAGTGATGCTATCTCTGTTGTTCATTCTGTGACAGTCAATGACATATAAATGTTTTATTTTGGGGTAAAAGATAGTTTTGTGTTCTCTACAAAAAAGTACCTGCTATTCAGCAGACAGTGTTATATTGAAACCACAAAATAACTGCAATTATGAAAGAATTTTTATATTGCTAGAAATAGCTTACTGTTTTGTTTTTTAATCGCACACATTTTGTTGTTCTCATTTAGTCATCAGTTATTTACATAAAAAGATGAGTAACATATGTTTCAGCTTTTAAAATTAAAAACAATTATGTCTGTGCAGACACACACACACACACACACACACACACACGGGCGTGCTGAAAAGTTCTCAGCTTAATCCACTTAACAAAATCAAACCAAAATGACCAAGCATCAGAAATTATTTTAAATCTTTTCTTGGTTGGCCTAAGAATGTTTCAGCACCTCAAATTTCTTTTTCTCTCTGTTAGGAAATTTAATATAGACACTAAGCTGGATATAAAAAGTCTCTATTGAATAGGTCTTATAAGTAAATATTAATACTAAAATTAACTGAAAATAAGTGATCCTATTTTACCTATCACTTCTCAAAATTTTGTGTATTAAAAAAAATGCATGTTCACACCAGATATTTGGTTTGTTGTCATTAGGGACAAAGTAACATCATATTTCTTTAAATCACAAGCATCTTCCTTAGTATTCAGCAATACTGTTTTGACATACTCAGACTGTCCTTGAGTCTGTTCATTTCATAGGATGTCCTAATATTTTTGGTACTGTTCCAAGTGCTTCACTTATGGATATGACCCTAATTTACATATTTAACAGTTTCAATTGCTAAGACTTTTTCCATTTCTTATTTTTATCATAATGTTGTAATCCACTGTCCCAGCCATATTTATGGTTTCTGTATATCAATCAGCTTGTTTGATTGGGCTAGATCACAAAGTACAATAGTATTTTTCTTTTTGACAACAAAAATAAATATTTCCATAAAAATATATTAAAATAGAAGTGTACTTAACCCTGTAACACGGTTGTGGGTTATCTGATACTGATACTCTTTGTTTCATTGATCACGACAGTGTTCCAGGGTTAAGATGATTGATTATACATTCCCAGTAGATAAATCTAGTGAAATGTCACTTACAATCACAAGTGAAAAACATGAAAGTTTCTAAGAAGTTTTATTTTTAAATTTTTTAAAAAAATGATACATTTAGGAAATATAAAATATGAATAGAATAACTATAGGGGATTTTTAAATAGTTTCTCCAGTTGTAAGTAACTTTTCAAGATTGACATAAAATAAATACAAATATATGAAAGCAGAAAACATTAAAGAAAAATATTTCAGAAGAGCTGCTTCTTTCATGTGATAAATAATAAATGCACTAATGTTTTATTATGTGCATGTAAATTAAACCTTTTTTATGTCCTGGATTATTTACCAAAGCTGAAATGACTATTTCCTAACTTAAATCAACATCACCTATGATGACATAAAAAAAAAATACTTTTACTTTGTAATATACAAAATATGTACCAAGTGAAAATCAGGAATCTCGTTTTTTTTTTTTTTACTTTAAAATTCTGAGATCAAGTTACACTTGTAAGTGTAACAAGTGTAAGTTACAATTTATACTTGTTTTATATATATAAGGCTTTCAAGTACTTTTTTACAAATATGGCTGGCTTCAAAGTCAAAGTTCATTTACAAATCAAAAATCTTTCAAAAGTAGACAGCTACAATTGAAGATATGTCTCTTCATCCTTTTCTACACTGATGATCTACACTAACAACAATTTTTTTTTCTCTATCTCTATTTAGATTTATTCAACTGATATTTCCTAAAAGTAGAGTTTATTTTTGCTTCACTTCATGCAGGTAAACTGCAATTACATCTTAGTTATGTATGTGTGTATTTTAATTATTTGTTTCATACTGTCATTCACTTTTGCTCATAATTGATTTTACAATAATCAAACATACACCTTATTCTAAATTCCATGGTGTCTATAAAAGGACTGATCAATTTAGACTGAAGTTACTGGATAATTACATAGTCTAGACACCATAGAAAATTGGTTTCCAAAAAAACAAAATTTTTTGTTCATCTTGTTGGCTGTCAGAATTGATGTGAAGCTTTGAATTGTCAAAAAACAGTTTTTTTCCCTCCCCCCCTCTCTCTCCACTTCATCATTCTCTCTTCATTCTTGTTGTCCTTCAATTCTCTCTCACCAATTCTAAACTTGCATTGCATTTCATCAGACTCTGGAAATAATACTAACTGTATTTTTCAATCAAATGCAATGGTTAACAATCTAATGTGAGATTTCTTCTTTTTTATTATTTGGTTAGACTAAACATAAATAAAGCTTCACGATAAAAGAAAGATTTGATGTTTCTTCACAATTTTATGACTGAAAAGAATGAATGGTTAAATAATTAATATGAATTTAGATATCACAGCATCATTCATTCATTTTGTACATCTATTCATTCATAAAAATTGTCATCCACTTACACCCTTTTTGAATAACTAAAATTTTGTCGATAGAAATTGAAAATAAGACTAATTTTATGTATGAATAGTTAGAATTGCAAACTTTTCAGCTATTCCAATTCAACTATTTTTATTGCTGGTAATTTTTCAGTTGAACCACTAATGCTTTGTGCTTTTGGCTCCCTATATGTAATGCCTTTGAAAAGACTGACAACTAAATATATTGATTGAAAAAGTGGAAGATTATAATCAGCTTTATAACTTGTCTAAATCTATATGGTATTTTTGCCTTTTGATATGACATGGGAAATCTACAGGCCATAAAAGCTTTCATCAAACAAATGAGTGATCTGATCCAAAAATTATCTGTAGCTCAATTTTTTTTTACAGCTTTTGATATATGAGAAACTCAATTTCACTTTGTTTTTTACAGGCAAAAATCTGCATCCATGTAAACTCATGAAATCTTTTTAAGATCTCTTATTTTTGTATCTTGTATATTTATTTTCAATATAGTCAATGTCAGCATTTCTGAATAAATGCATTTAATTTTAATGCCTACCCCTCTTTTATCTGAAAGATTTGGTGTATAGCAAAACTAATGGAGGGACATTACTCTTACAATAGGATCCTTTCAGGTAATTTTATTTATTCTGAAATGTAAGACCAATGTCTTAATCACTTTAATCCATTAAGTTGAAGTCTCACAATTAAAGTTATTATGCAGGATTTAACATAAAAAAGTACTGTTGATGGAAAAAGATTGTCGTGTGGATTTATTAAGAACGCTTTGTGAGTTATTAAGAAGCTAATAAATTCATTTTTTTTTTCATTTACTTGTGCCTGGTTTTAAACTCATTAAGTTGCAGATTTTTTTCTAAAAATATATTCCTTAAAATTTTTTTGGAATTGATTTCCAAAAGAGAAAAGTATTAGTTGTAGAACAACATAGGTATTGTCACCATTTTGTTTAACCAATTTTATCAACACTGTACATTAATAAAAACTTATGAACAAATAATTTTAAAACTTAGATTGTACTTGGTGATGTTAACAAAAGCTGAGTACAGGGGGTCATTGACTTACAATAGAGTTCCAGTTTTATGATGTATCATAACATTATTTTCCATGTAAGTAGGAACATACCAACAATTTTTTGTGAATAAGTACTGTATGTATGTTATTCACCTTTGCTAATGTAATAGTAAAATAATAATCTTGGACATAACAACAAATTTCTATGACATACATTAACATAATTAGGACTAAAAAAAATACATGGAGGGCATAAATATAATGAAATGGTTTAAGCTAATTGTATATTTGTTGCCAGTGATGCCATTGGCTCTCAGTAGATGAGATGACAATAAAGTGTAAGATCTTGTCTCTCTCTCTCTCTCTCCTTTATTGAAGCAGATCTTTTCACATATTCAAGGATGTGATCTTTACCCTTGATAATCGTTGTAACAGTCGAATGACTTCAACCAAGCAACCAGCCAATGTTCATCACGGTTTCTCCCTTTTCAGTATGTTTAACAATGTCTAATTTCACTTCCATGGTGATTGCTTTCCAATTCTTTGAAGCACTACCAACAGAAGAGGTTATATTATGCTTGAGAGCCATGATGAAGAGAAATAAGTTTTTACAAACGCAACACAAATGAAAGAGAGTAAATGCACAACAATCCAATATGGCATAAAACCAAGAACTAACCCATGCCACCTTCCTCACTATTTGCATCATACCCATGAATTGTCATAAGTCAGAACTGTTGTAATCCAAGGGGCTGACTGTATGTAGGAAAACTGTTATATGAGAAGTTTAATTAAAGAACTTCTTCAAATGGATACTGACTATTACTGTTGTTTGGACTAATAATACTCTCATCCTTGTTAATTATGTCACTTTGATATGACTTATACACCAGGATAATATCATAGTCAAAATGTAGCAAGGATGAGTTTATTAGTCTGAAAACCTTATGGATTAGTGATGATGACTTCTTTCAGAATATTTAACTATGAGAACTTAAGAATACATTGACCAAAATCTATGGACAAAACTAACAAGGAAAAGAATATTAGTCTGAACAATTCATTGAAAAATAATCATAATGACTCCTTAGAAACATATAAGTATGACTAAAATTCACATTTTTTTAACAAGTTCTTCTGTTATCTTGTAATTGAAAGAAAGGAATATTTTTATGTTTTTCACAATTGTAAATGGAAAATAAAGTTTGGTGCATTTTTTTTTTTTTTAATTCAGTGTACTAAAAGTTTGTTCTGATTTCTTGTGTCAATAAGATTTTATAAATCTCAATTTTCTTCACATGGGTAAAGTCTGATTTAAGTTTTGTCATGTATCTGTTTTTCTTTAACAATGCAGTTATTTTGAGTTTTTAATTTTAAAAAATGTTTTGAGTTTTATTTTATAGTTATGATATAAATCGGTGTTTTCTTTTTAAGTATGATTAGTTTTAAAGCTACTAAAGTATCAGTAAGGAGTTCTCTTCATATTTATAATTTTAAATATTAAAAATGCTTAGTATTGTATCTAATGGTCTCTTTAAAGTATTACTTAATAATGCATTTTATTAATGAAATTTAATCAGACCAATACAACATGAAAGAAAAAAATCTATATAATTATAAGCATTAAAAATGCATTGGATAAATTTAAATGACTAAGAATATAGACTGTAGTCTTGTAATGATCTTTTTAAAGCATTTGTTTTAATAAAACCCATTTTCTTCAAGTACTTACTAAATTGCATTTTTGACACTTATGATTATATAGATTTTTTTCTTTTATGTTGTATTAGTCTGATTAAATTTCATTAATAAAATGCATTAATAATACTTTTAAAAGACCATTAAATACAACTGATTTTTTTTAATAAAAATTATGCACTCATATACTTTCGTTCTTGATTAAAAGAAAGAACAAGCCAAACACAAAATGAGTTAATCAGCTATTATTATTTTAAAACTGTAAATTCATTGTTATTTTGAAATATTATTTAAAAGATCAAATGAAAATCAACAACAGTTTCTCCAACAAAAGATTCAATGTACTTGTTTTTAAGTTGCATCCTTTTTACTTTTTCCTTTGTATTTTCTCAATCATAGTAAAACGATGCCAGCTTGATTGTAGGTTATGTCTGACAGTTGTACTTGTCAAATATTTGGCTGCCTCCAGCCAGTAACAATGGAACTATGGCTCTGGCAAACATATCATCTCTTGTTCACAAGTGGTGAAACATGGAAGGAGATTAACAAAGCACAGAAACATTTTGACACATACTTTGTCAACTGTCAGGATTTTTTGATAAGCAGTTAATGCTATACTTGCAGATTGCAGAATCTATAATGTTACAAGATGATATATCACTAAAATAAGAAAACATGTTCTTCTCACATAGACATTTCTATGCATTCCATAGAATATTGACCAAATAATAACAGATATTAATTATTATTTCCAATCAGACTACTGGTTCTACTCAGTGAGATTATTATTTCTTGCCACAGTTTCATATAAAAGATTTATTAAATTATCAAACAGAAAGAATTTCCTCCTTTTGATATGATTTGATTGAACCCTGTATGCCAGCTTCAAGGTCCAAAGTGTCCCCCACTCTCTCTCTCTATCTCAATAATACATGATAATTTTAAGGACATAAAAAAAGGCAGGTTAGGAAGAGGCAATTTTAAAGTGAATAGGAACCATGAAGAAATTGTTGCTAACAATCAGAAAAAGACAGTTAATATTTTGGGGACACTTAATGAGAAGAGAAGGCTTGTAGAATATAACAGTGGCAGAATATATTGGAGGAAAGTAACAAGTAAATTACTTCACAAGTTCAAGCAAAAAAGGATTTATGAACAAGTACCACAAAAAGAAAAAAAAAAGAAAAAAAGAAAGAGGAACCATAAATGAAGAAGTATTGCTGAAAGCAGCAAAAATGCTGGGTCCTTTGGAAACCCATATTCTCTTATGTGCAGAAGATACATATAAAAAGAGAGAGAAACTAAACAGAGTTTTGAATGAGCAATCTGCTGATGTACCAAAAAGTTTTTCTCTTTCTCTAAAGAACTTAAAAAAAATATCAGTGCTGATTTTAGTCTCTACAAATGATGTAAATAAACAAAACTTGAGATATCTATTTAGTTAGTGAAAATAGTTTCATTAATATGAAGAACTAATGAGAACTGTCACATTATTTATCCTATCCTCCATTTCCATACATATGTAAAACTGCCGAAGACAAAAATTCCTATATGCAAATTTCATGACCTCTGGTTGGAACAGACTCAGAAAAATAAACATGTTCACGTGTGAAAATTTGGCACAAGGACAAACTTAAAGTGAGACTTAATTATAATTTTCATAAAAAGTTAATATTTTGTCATCTCACATGATGTGATTGATAAAATGTTGTTCACATAGTCCATATTTCATTGATCTTAATATGGTTTCTCCCACACATTGATGTTGCCACTGCTGAAATGCGCTATCCAGCACCCTAACTGTGTACACATTCACTATTTAATTTCCATAAATATTCAACAAACATCAAAGCATGGGTGCAATTTTTTTTCAACTTCTGCTGCCATACAAACAGCATTTGCTTTTGACATGGGCAAAATCATAAAAGAGGATCTATTACTTTTGGAGCAACCCATGTATTTATCATAAGTCTTTATATGTTAATCTGCTACAAGGCCTGTCTATGGTAAATGTTTATTTGCATGTTTTCATTATAAACAGAGTTTTCTTTCTTTTATGTGTCATATCCTAAAATGATCATGGCCTTCCATATCCCCCCACCATCCCTTGTAGCTCTTAACAGTCTTTCTCTTGTTATTTCTCCCAAACTTGCACTGCTATCCATCTACTCAAGCTCATCAAGTATGTTACATGCTGCTTTCTCCGGTTTCTTTCTCGCTATCCATCCCTTAAGTATCAGATTCTCCAAGCCCTCCTTCCTCATTATGTGTACCAGAAATTTCAGCTGTCTCTTCCTTATGTTAGGTATAAGTTTGATTTTCATTTTCATCCTCTTTAAAATCTTGTCATTGCTCATGTTTGGTCTGTGGTAACCTCAACATTTTTTAATTTCTACCTTTCCTTTGTTTCTTCTTAAATTTTTCAAAATAATTATTCTACCACTTTTCTATGATGAAAAAAATTATCTCCAGATTTGAAAATCCTAACAAAGAATATTCAACCATTACTGCTATGCAACCACCATCTGCAATATTACAGTTGAATATTTGAACTTTGTTGGAATATTTAACTCCTTAACTAATTTTTTAAAAATGTTTTTCTTATTGTTGATATTTCATGAACTAAATAAACAATTTTGGTTTGTTGAAGCAGTGATCAACACATGACATGTAACCAAATTCAAACCTGTAGTTTTAAACTCTTGTCAAAGCAAGTTCTATTTTGTCAATGCAACTGGCTCAACAGGTCACATATTTAGAGCATTTTCCTGATACTTATTATTACTGAATGTACTTCACCATTTATCACTAGTCAGTAATTTTAGGCTTGGATGTTTATTAAGAAGAGTAAAAATGTAAAGATTTGCAAAAAGAGGATGTAATACATATTTAATTACTCTAAACTTTCATAGAAAAGAAATTATAAGCTCTTCTTTGTCAATTCAAAAATTGTTTTAAACTTGAAAAAGATTCTAGTTATAAATAAGCATAACACTATCAATAGACTGTACTTATTTATGTTTTGTGAAACCAGTGTTCAAATATAAACACTAAATCTTGATTGAGTCTGGAATTGGAGCTTACAAAATAAATGTATGGTGAGAATTCAATTAAGAGAATCATTAAATCTAAGGTGATGTTTGCCATGACTTTGAATACAAACACCTATATAAACACACACATTTGTTTGTGCAGCTACAAGTCTCATTTAACAAATTAAGTTCCAATAACTCAAATAGCCACCACAAATTTATTTTACAATGTTATTTTTAAGTTAAGATTGAAGTAAAAAAAAAAAAATGAAGAAATTTTAAAGAATCTATTTTAATTTTATTTTAGTAATCTACTTGATAAATACAATTATTTAAACTTTAATACAATAATGGTATTCTTTATATAATAAAGTAACTCCTGCTAAATAATTTTAAAAGTTTCTTTTTCTCCAACTAATTATTATGGCAAAATGTTTATATGCAAAATTATTTTTAAAAGAGAAGCTTACTTGGATATTATTTTAGCAAAAATGTTTTTAAGTTAAACAGAGTTTTTAAAAGACTCTTTTCTTAACAGCTGGCTAAAGACTCATCAGTTAACTTATATAGCTCAATTATATAGTTTTTTTTTATATTTTTTGTTTCAAAAGATCTCACATTACTAATAATGATCAGGTAAAATGTTAATGTTTTATCCCTTCATTGAAAAGAAAACACTAACACTAAAAAAAAGTATTCTTTTGATGGAAAGTAAATTGTACTGTGTTCCCTCTCTTTATGTGACAGAATAAATTCAAATTTATAGCTGACAAGTTTCGATTGACAAATTCTTATTTTTAATCACATTCACCAAACAAATCTGATAATTAAATCATTTTTATTTACATAATTGGCCTGATATAATTTCATCTCAAATTATATTTTATTAATTTTTTTCACTCTTCTAGGTTCAACTTTTATGCTAATATTTTTTGCGGATCAGCTTTATATGCATCATTTCTTTTTCTGACAACAAAGTCTATCATGTAAAAATAACTGAAAGACATAATTCAGCAGATGTAATAATTAAATATGCTTTGATTTGAATTTTATACTTTTTTTTTCACTGTCTTTCCTTGTCAGTTTTTAAATTATAATGCTTTAAAAGATTAAAACTATAAAATAAATTTTCCTATTATTTTCTCATTAAACTATAAGCATATAAAATAGATATAGGAAGGAAAAAAGAAGAAAATTTAAGATTTTTAAAGCTACTGAAATAATTCAAATAACTAAACACTTGAATTCTGACTAAAATTTAGTTTAAGTTGCATAATCTAAGGGAGATAACTAAGTAAAGTTTAATGGATCTAAGAAAGCTAATAATCTTTAGTTGGAGTTGGGATTTCTCATGAAATAGACCATTTTTTTTCCCCCTTTCTCTTTGCCATAGACCTTCGTTTTCAACTTTATTCTTGCACACAACATGATCCTCCGCGTGTTTCAGACTAGAGTAAATGTCTTGATGAACATTTCATAAAAGCTGCCAAAATCAATAATACAACTAGGGAATATGTCCAGTTTTAGTGTTTTTCTAACCTAGCCAAAAACTAAAAAGCTGGTAAGCATCTAATAGGCTATATCTGTTGTTGTTAGGTGTCTGAATCCATTTTGGCATAGAATCTGTCAAATTCCATTATTGCGTTTGGTCAAGATTGGGCCAGGTTCCCAATATCCCTCATCCTAATGTTAATAAGAGTGTCTGTTTGGCATGTCTTACGAGCTCAAGAGCTCAGCTGTGTCACTTGATTTGTTACTAAGTAATCAGAAGGACCAGTCCATCTCACTGCCTTTTGATCACTTTGAGGTTACATTTGCTTTACTTGTGTAGAGAGGTGCTATTCTTAGCATGACTTAAATGAACATATGCGACTATAGTATGTACTATTATATACTCAAATTTATAAACCTATAAATTGTTTGGTCATTGCTGTGATTTTTGTTATAATGTGTGTTCAGATTTAGTTTTGCTGTTCTAACATAAAAATATTCCAAAAATCCTAACTTAAAAAAGCATGAATATGATTGAATTCACTTAGAAATTTGTAATAAGATAAAATTTTATACTGTTATAGATTTAACAAAATTTTTTACACGAGACTGGGCATTATCCTTTCAACTTTAGTAGTTCTGCATATAATTTGTGCCAAATTGCATGATTTGGGAAAAAGAAGTTATTTTGAATATACTTGTTTACCAAGTGCTTTTTTATGATATATGTGCTTTATACGTTCCCACCCCAATTTCAGACAAATTTATTATGAAAATGAATTCATTTTTCCTAAATATAAAATTCCTCATTATTTATATTCATGCTTATCTTTCATTATCAAACAAATTCAGTTATAGAACTTTTGATCATTAGTTCACTACATAATTATTATTAGATAAGTACTATATTAAACAGTATGAAAAAATAATCAAGTATTCTATAAAATTTATGTGTACATTTAATAACTTAAATAGATCATTTCAACTAACATTTGTTTCAAGCAAACAATTTTTTAGATTGAACTCTTTAAACAGTTTAAGTGGGTTTCTAATTGTCCTTACACTATTAATTTAAAATGGAATTAAATATCTATTAATATGTTAATAGACTGTATATAAATTTGAATAATCTCTAAGTAAAATTTTCTAAACTACTTTAACATTTGAAATAATTTCAGTAATTTTAAGGACTTTTTTTTGTTACCAAAACCTAAATTCACTTTTTCTTCACTAAATTGTAATTTAGTAAATAATAATATAAATTTATTTTTAAATCTCAAAGCTACTTGAAATTTTTTTTTAAACCACATGCGAATCTTCAATAATATTTTGTTAGATTTAATAATTTATTACACTATGGAGTAACTGTCAGTGTTGTGACTACCATTCATCTATTTTCAACCATTTGAAAACTGTGATAGAAAAACAAACTATTAATTTTTTTCCCCTATTTCTTGAATAAATTTTAAATATGCTCTCATTTCTAATTCAGTTGGCATCTAGCCATAAAAGTTATTTGATTTTTTTTTTTATGAGTTGAATTTAGTTTATTTTTTATTCAGGGTAAATATATTTTCCTTCACATTTTTTATAAAATAATTATTAGGAGAGTTTATTCTCAATTATTTTTATAAAATAATTATTAGGAGGTTTGTTCTCAATTTGACAATGAATTTTTAAGACATCAACCTTGTATCTAGGTTTTGGTGTGTTTCCCAATCATTTTGGTTTTGCTGTGAATGAGTGCATGCTGTATGCATCTTAAGTAAATATAGCTTTTATATTTGACATGTTTAATTCTTTATTCATCAAAGATTATATTTAATGCATCACTTTAACATTGAAATAATTTTATCAAAAACATACATACTCAAAATGATGAGTCAGATGCCATTTTTTCTTTCTCACTTTTATATTTACTCATTAACCAATAATTTGATTCAAACAGACAGTCTAATCAACAGAAAGTAGACTTCTATATCTATGTTCATTTATCAAATAAAAAATATGGGCTACTTTTGGATATTTGTTAAAGGAGCTCTGCTTTATCAAGTATCCCTTGGTAGTATCACACTAGATGAAATATGGATAACAAATGTACAGTAATTCTATCTAAAAGCATAGGAAATCACTGAGTAAAATATGAAGCAAAAAAAAGAGAAAAGCCAAGAAAAATAATTGTAAAAGAAAAAATATATATGTTACTTGTAAATTTGGAAGCTAGGAACTGCTAAATGCTTCAATCACCTATTGTAAAAGTATGAGGATAGACTGGAATATTCTGATTTTTTTTTTTTTAGAAAACTTTTTAATACCTACCATAAGACAGCAGATACACCTGTCTGTCAGATGTCACAAGAGCATCTGAAAATAGTTAATGAGCATGTTTCTTCTTGTTCTTTATGTAAAATGTTTTGTTAAGGATTTTCAGAAAGCTTCTTTGTGGGTCTGTCTTTTTTCTTTTTAGTCAAACCTTGTTATCATTAACAACATGCACATAAATGAGTGTCATAATCTTAGTTTGGTCACATAAAATAGCTATTGTTACTAACTATGCATACTTTCAAGTTTGTACACCCACTCACATATATAAATAATCTGAAAATGATTTGGGAACAAAGATGCAACTAACTTATATATTTAGCCAAATTCTAAAAAGAATAAAGTTTTGTAAGGTCCATGGATATGAACTACAAAACTTTTTATTTGTGTTCTTAGTGGAATTAAGTAACTGACTTTCAATACTTTATAATCAAAAGAAACCAGCATGTCCAAGCCCACACTCCAAAAAATATTATTACTGCATCTTTTTTTATTTTGTTTTCTTATTTTAAATGTTAGTTGTCAGTATTCACTCAACTTTACATTATTAAATAAAAAAATATTTTCAGCTTAGAATCAAATCAAAATTCATACACTCTATTTTTAAAAATACTATATATATATATATATATATATATATATATATATATATATAATGTATGAACATGTGCATAAAGAGGAAAATCTTTTGAGGAATTTCACTTAGATACTAAGTAAGTTGTTGTAGATGAACTTTACTAAAAACACTGACTTTGGGAAGCACTGATGCAATAAATACACTAAAGCTATGAATGAGACAAGGTTGACGACCATGAACAATATTAAAGAGGAAGAAATATATGAAATCTATCTAAACTTAAATATGTTTTAAAAAAAGAAGAAGAAACCAACTGAATATATAGTTTTACAGTTAATAACATCAGAACTGATGATAAAACTGACTGGAGCCTACTAAAATGTTAATCTTTTCAGACACATGAACAACAGTTGTTAAAATAACTGAAATTAAGATGTTAAAGAAAAAAAAATGTTATTTTTGTTAGGAATATAAAAACAGTAGGTACACTAGTAGAATAAAAATATGTTTTTATGAAATAAATCAAGAATTTAAAAAAGCAAACTTAGTATAGGAAATAAGGAAATTGAACACAGAATAGGCTAGTTTCACCTAACACTGCAAGCTGCCATGAAATCAAAACATTAATATAAAAATTTGTGTCATGTTCTTTAAATAATCTTGTCAAATGAACAAATACATTCAGAAATATTTAAACTATTGGCTGAATACAACTACTTTCTCAAATCAAAGATTAAAAGATGTAGGCCTCAGGGAGCATTATGCTTCCTTGAAACTTGTGGATTGGTGCTACACAATCACAAAGAAAGAAGTGTACAAGACAACAAAACCACATCACTTGAGGATTTTCAACAACAGCAACAACAAAAATGGATAGCACATGTAACTCAAAGAGAAAATAATAGCATAATCAAGATGTTGACATCTACACTACTCCAAACAAGGAAGTAAGTCCCCATCAATACCGGAAAGAGTTACTGGGCCTGAGAAACCTAAAGAGAAATATTTTATAAATTTCAAATGACAGCAACACTGATCAATGAATGCAAAGGTTTCTTTATTTAAAAAAACAAAAAAAACAAATAATATTACCATTACCATTGTGAGGTGGCGTTAACAATAAACTAATTGATAAAATATATAATTAAAACAATTCTATTGGAATATATTTCTAAAGACTAAGAAATTAAATGGACAAGCATTTGTTTAAAAAAACAAAAACAAAAAACTAATAGTGCAGAAAATTTCTTCTTTTATTGGCATACTGTCCCTTCAGGACGTAGGCAATCATAACCCTGCACATCTTACTGTCTCTTGTAGCTCTTTATAAGTTTTGTCATGTCTCTGAAACCCTGTTTTGCCATCCATTTGCTAAAGCCCATTAAGTATGTCACATGTTGCTTTTTCCTGACCCACTTTCCCTCTATCTACCCTGTGAATATCTGATTTTCAGAGCCTTCCTTCTTCATTACATGTCTAAGAAATTTCAACTGCTTCTTCTTGATGTTAAGTATAAGCTTCCTTTTTTGTTTCCATTCATTCCAAAACCTTGTTATAGATACAAATGCAAGTAGTTTGGAAGAGAAAGTGAACTTTTGTACAGAGGGAAAACAATGTTTCACAGACTGTGTTTGTTAAAATGGCATCATTATGAAAAAAAAAAAATTTAAAACTTAATCTGGCTAAAGAATTATTTCTGTTGTTAATTCCTGGAATTAACAATTTTATTCTACTCCAATAATTGAAAAAGTTATTCATTAAGTTGGTTCTTAAAAAAACTAAGAAATATCATAAATAATTCTCAGTTCTGTCTCCATAGATAACTTCATTTTAACTAATGTCATTAAGACAATTCAGTTTAGTATCAGAATTAATGAAAAGTTTAAACAAAGTCTATAAAAGTTTCAAATTTTTGCAAAAGTACATCTTGCATATTTGATATTGTTAGTATTTAAATAAAAGAATCTGTTAATGACATTTGGGTTTCATTAAAGTTATATACAGCTAATATTAGATACATTTTAAAAGTTTTGTGTTGCCATATGGTACCATAATTAGTCAATACCAAATGACTATATATGATAAATAAACATAACAAAAATATATTTTAAAAAATGAGCATGCAATGATTAAAAATAAACTTTGTTGATGTTATACACCAAAGAATTAACCTGAGTATGACTGGTCAGGTTATTCAGCCTTATAGATTTTTAATAAAATTTGAATATGGTAGCAAGCTTCCTTGCCTTAAAAGTGAAATATACTTCAATCAGTAAACACAAATCTGAGACATCAAAATTTTACATAGCTAGTGATTGTCCAAATTGAGTTATTAAATAAATAAATCAAAATATAACAGGAAGGCATTGAAATTGAATTGCCTAAAATTCACAACAAAATAATGAATGTTGTCCAGAAGAAAATCATTTCAAAAGTCTATTTCATATATCTGATAGATAAACCATGATCATACAGGTGCTTTGTGGATTCAATAATGTATTTATGATTTAAAAATGAATATGTTGCAATTCTAACCTATTCTAACTTACTGTTTCAATCAAATTTTCAGATGCAATCTCATTGATTTCTAATCAAATTTTTTCTATCAATTCAACCAGTATCAAATTTAAAAAATAAACTTACACCCATAAAAACAGGTTTGATTCAAAACTGCTTGAAATTTAATGACTACAATGAGCATTGACTTCTGCCAAATATGTAATCAGCCTGATGAGTATTGGTATCTATGTATTGATGTAGTCAAGAATCTTCCAAAATGCATACTTCTTCCAAATCTTTATCACACAAAACAAATTACATTAGACAAGATAAAACTAAAAAGGTACTAAAATTATCTTAAAATAATACAAGATAAAATAAATAGTATATTAATGTTTACTTTTTCTTCAATGAAATTTAATGTTGGAACTATCACTTTAACTTTTGATTTGTCACTATGATTTGTCTCATGGGTATAATCAGATTTACTTGTTGACAAATGAGACATGTCTCTACTATTTTTTTTATTTTCTTTTATAACAATTAGATTTACTTTTCTTTTAAAGCAGACAATCAAATTTACTACTTGATCATCCTTTTCAATTTTATTAATCCTCTTTCAAATAACTCAACTCATTTTAGTTTTGCTAAGATGTAATGCTTTGCCAAATACTTTATTAAAATAAGAATTTTATAGAATTCACGTTTTATTTCTGGTTTTTTTCTTTTTTTTTTTTTTTTTGGTCTCCCTCCCTAAAAAAAAAACATATTTTGGATTTTGTCTCTTCAGAACACTTTCAAAGCCAGCTGATAAAATTATCCTTTTTCTAATTCAGGAAATAATCCATTTATTTTGACTTTTGAGTTCTGATTCTTTTGATTCTTGCTTAGAATGGTAGAAATTACTTTGTTAATTATTAAATTTATTTTATTTATATGCACACATAATTATTTTGTTCTTACAATAGTAGCATCAATCATATTTAAAAATAAAATACTTTAATATTGTCTGACATTGTGAGAAGTTTCTCTTGTCCTTTTCTCATGGTATGAATTGATCTTAAACATCTACAGGTAAATGAATCTGATAGGTTGATGTTAATATTTACAGATAATACATTTCTTAAGACTTTGATCTAACTAATGATTTCTTAATTCTTAATGATAATTTTTAGCTGGCTAATAACACAATGCGATGAAATTAATATGTTGAAAATGAGTCCAACACTGCATGTTTATTATGTCAGAAAAGTATAAATACAGTTGATGTCTTAAGTTTTTAAAAAAATTTTGCTTCAAAGTAAATTCACTTTACTTCTAGAAAAAATATAGCTTTAAAAAATACGATAACATTTATCTAATATAGTCAGTTGCAGTATTTCAGTGCACATACTCAGCCTTAAAACTGTAAAGTGTAGTATCTGTTCCTTTTCAGGTGAGACACAGTACCTTGTTTTTTTTTTCTTTTTATTCAAGCAGGACACAGCAAAAAAAAACTTTTTTTTTAATAAAGCAATTCTGGTCCTGTTGATTTTAACCCTGAACAGAACTGGTCATAGGAACTAGGTAATTTCTATTCTTAACTACATATATCTGTGTGGGGCCCCACATTAAATTCACCATGTCACATCCTACACCCATTAGACACTTGTTAAATATCAGTTGATTCCTGCTTTAGAGAAAATTAGACTCAGATCTTAAAAAAGCAAAATTTTGCAAATTATTTTTTCCACTGATTTTAGTAACAATTAAAAATAATAATTTATTAAATTTCCAATGCCTGCAGGAAAAAATATCATAGGATACGAATCAGCTATTATTATTATTTATGGTAACAACATTGAGATAATGACCATTTCCTTTAAAAAAAACTTAAAATTATTTCCATTTTGAAATTTATTTTAAATAGTGGTTATTAAACTGTTTATACATAACTAATTCTAAATGTGCTCTATAGAGCCAAAAATGAGCATTCTGACAAAGATGTACATTAAATAATAAGTGACATTTTATTTTGATCTCCAAGTATTACATCCAAGTACTTTGATGTTTATGCTCTAAGAAGATTTTACACAAAATTATGACATGACATGCTCACAATAATGGCATATAGCAAAGTTTTCCTTTTTATCCTACTCTCTTAGTGCTATTTGTCTTCTTTTTTCTTTTTTTCTCTTCGATGATACTGCTTAGTATCAATCAGCATTGTCAAAACTAGTAGTACTAGTCTACTTTGGTGCCATGGAAACTAATTTTAGTAGATTTTATCTGGCTGATCTTTTTCTATTGACCAAAAGGTCTATAATCATTGTCTCTATGAAACTGTCTACCCAATGCTTATATTCTGACCTTTCCATTGACTACAGCTTCATATAAAAAAAATAAACAAACAAAAATAACATTATTTTGTGACTTAGCAACTTTAAGTAAACCAAAAGGTTTCAAAATATTTATCATAAATTCTTAAAAATAATCTTTTTCTTTCATAATACAAAATTTTGAGCAAGAGTTAAAACTTTACTGATTTCAAAGAATTCTTAAATTCATGCTTCCTTTTATATGATTATTTATTAAGTTTATCTTAATTTTGGCACAAGGCAACATCAATGGAACATACAATGGTGATTAAACTCACTACTCAAAAGTAATAACCGACATGACTTACTTTTTGACTTATCCTCACAATAAGGTGCCCATATAGCTTCTCTTTAATTTTAGGATTTTGATTATCTTTATAAAAGAAAATATTTAAATTTATAATGAAATAAAAAAAATTACTTTGTGACAAATCCAGACTTTTGAAATAAATGTATGATTTGTTTAACAAGAAGTTAACCAAAGATCAATATCATTTCCTGATTATCTGCTAACTTTTCTTTCCATAGATATAAAATATCTAAATTTCTGCTCACTAATTATTGGCATTTATCAATATGGAAATATGTATTTTTGTGAAAACATTTTCAATCTTGTATCTCTTAAAAAATGAAAAAAAATGCAACACTTGCTTCCAATTTTTATATTTTATATATAATCATTTCACCCCAAGCAAAGCATTCCATTGCCACTATTGCGCAGGGGATTACATAGAGGAAAGTGCTGAGAAAGAGTGGTTAGTTATAGGAAATGTTGGAAGGAGGGTGGTAGACGGATGAGGATACCGAGGATGGGGGTTGGGTAGATGAGTAGTCTTTGAGGGAATGGATGCGAGTTAGTGTGATAGATGTCTATTGACCTTACATTGAAATTCCTGGAGATTGTAGCTGTCGGGGAAGCAAGTATATCGAAGGGAGTTCCACAGTCGGGAAGTGCGAGAAAAGAAGCTGTTAGAGTAGAAATTGCGGTTACATTTTATCTGTTTCACTGTAAAAGGGTTGGACCTAGTTGCTAATCTAGTATCTCTTGCAAATTCATACCTAGGGGGCACCAGCTGTGAAAGTATTTATAGAAGAGGCACAGGGAAACCACATCACGCTGGTGAGAGAGTAACTGCAGCCAGGCTGTCAAGTCTGCATCGATCACATTACAGATTCTCCGTTGTATTTTGTCAAGGACCCTGAGGAGAATAGCAGGCAGGGGCATCCGACCAGATGTGGCAGCAGTATTCAATACACAGGCAGCTGGTATATATATATATATGTATATATATATATATATATATATATATATATATATATTTTTTTTTTTTTTTTACTAATTCCATTACAGAACTGATTACCAAAATATCATCCCATCTGCTATACAGAGTGGGGGCAGAAAAGTTCTTGATGATAACCTTTACAAAATTTGACCCTAAATGAACAAACATCAAAACTTTTTTTGAATCCTTTCTTGGTTAGACCAAGAATTATTCAGTACCCTCTTGTATTTGCTAATCAAGACCATATTTTCTTTTTGTTTTTCACCTTGCTAGGATAATTAATAAATATCTGTTGCAATCATTTCACTTCTATTGATCATATGTTAAATTTCTAATAAAACAAAATAAAGATAACATAAAAATAAAAATGTTTTTTTATGTCAGAATATTGTAAACCTTAGATATTAACATTAATGGAACAATATTTGAAAATAAAATATTAAACATTTGACAATTTCATTAAAATTGAACTTCTAATTTGACATGGATAAAAACAAAACAGCCAAATTGTTTTAATGCTGTATTTCTTTGTCAAGTTAATAGTCCAGTAATTAATAGAGATAAAAAGAAACATATTAAAAAAGAAAAATTAACTATTTATAAGAACCCATGAATGTCAACATTTTATCAATTTAAAATCTATAAAGCTCTTTTTCTTTTTTTGAGGTCTTTTTCAAATGGACAGCTTCATTTCTCCTAGTTATAATAAATGCAAATGGTATTTATTAATAAGAACAATAAACTGACAAATATTAGTAAACTCAAAATTTATTTTATCACAGTAAATATGTTAAGTCCAAGCTCTAATGGGAGATGGTGGAGAATTTAATTTAAAATACAAGCTCTAGTGGGAATTGGGGAGGTGGAGGGTAATTTAAAATCCAAGCCCTAGTGGGAGTTGTGCAGTGGGACAAATGCCACAGTAAATTCTTAAAATGATATTCACCCTGCTGCACAACCAATAACTAAATTTTCTTATTCATGTTTTAAGTGAATTTAGTGACTCTCTCTTTTCTTGGTATTTAAATCAATAAGCATTGATTTTTTTTTTAAAACGTACTTTATTACTACTTCTTATTTTGAAATTTTACAAATATCTACTACTTGTGTAGTTATTACAAAAGCTCACTTAGTTTTCTTTGGAGAAAAAAAATCTTTATTCTTATTTTTATACTATTAGAATATGGTCAGTATTTCTTCATTTCCTTTTACATAAAGTTTTCATTTATATATAAACAACCCAAAATTTTATACTGATGTAAAAAAAAGAAATGGGCTGGTGATGGAAAATTTTAGTTTTAAAAGAGGAAATAGATCATTCATGGAATAATCACTTTTCTATCATCACTGTCATGAATTTCAAATAATCACAAATTTGGAGTAATGTTTAGCAAATTGTTGATATATACATAGCAAATAATGAATACTAAATAATGAATTCAAATCCTCACAGGGTGCCTTAATACAATTAGTTATTTCACTGCTTACAGGGTGCTATATATTGATAGCCTTGTGCTAAACTTAGTAAATAACTATATTTTAAACAAAATTGTCAAAAACTTGAATATAGTATCACATTTAACAGCTGAGAAAACAAAATTCATATTAACTGATCTAATGTGAAATTTATTCATAAATTCTACTTCAATTGTACTTCCTCAGTTGAAATTGATACAAAAGTCTATCAGGTTTTATAGAGCTCAGTATTTATGGAATGCATGCAATTATTATTATTATTATTATAATAAAGTTCTTTGGATAAACACACATAAAATTTACAAAAGCATGAATAATTCAATATTTATTAGTTAAATGATTGATCTTGACCAAGACTTGCAGTACAGAATCAAATAATTGTATACATTTTCCTAAAAATACTTTGTTTTTGTGTGTGATATATTTTTAATAATGTTATATTTGACATAAAAAAAAACTACTTCTAGAATTTTATTTTTCAATAGATTTTGTTCAATCAGTTATTTTATTAAAGGTTTATTGTTCATTTTCCATCAGTTAATATACACCTCATTTTTAATGAGAAATGATATAATTGATACAATTTGCCTACAACATAACCCCCCCCCCCATGTAAGTGATTTTCTTTTTTTTTACTTTTTTTGCATTTTCCCATCTTTAGTCTTAAAGAGCTGCCACATTTAATAGAGACATCACATTGGCAGTATATGCTTTGTCAGCAAGAAAACAGTTAAAAGAACTTGACTGCTTAAGCAGGAAGTAAAACAAAAACAAAAAAAAACGATTATACAAAGATTGCTTCAAGAAACTGCTGAAAAATTCTCAGCTTGACAAAGAAGCCCTTCCAAAAAAAATTTTGAATGTTTGGTCAGATTTTGGGAAGTAGATCAGGCCAATGACCTTTCAGCACCCCCTTGTATATTTTTGTATAAAGTTTTACATACTTTTCTAATAAAAATATATTTTCAAGCTTGATTCAGTTTATGTGCAATGTGCATATTACATTTTCTGATTGTATTATCTTTATCCTATTTTAATCCATTCGTTAAAATTTAATAATGATGAAATAGTGTAACTTTTTCAACTTTGAATTCATAATTTGAATGAGATGTATTTTTATTTTTTGTTTTTTTTTTGTTTTTGTTTTTTTTTAAGGCTGGGTGCTGGTATGAATTATGACAGCCCCATGCACATGGATTTGACATACTGACCAAACACACACTCCATCAGTAATCGTCTACCTGAAATCAAACTTGCTAGCATTATTCTTATTCACTGTGTGTGCGTGTGTATCTGTATGCCTGTGAGTGCCTATATTGTACTCCAAACACAGTCAGCTCTCAGACACTGTGTTCATGCAATCCAGACAAGCTTCAGACTGTCTTTGAGTGCATGTCAGTTCCATTCAATCAAGCCATAGTAGTAACTAGATTCTGTGGTGATGGGAGAGGCCAAAACCAATGCTGCAATATTGATTTTTGTTTGCAACTTCTGAGACGACGAAGCTATTTTAATCTGTAGCCCATCTCTGATAAATCTTGTACACTCTCACATCAAATTATGCTTGACCCTTCCACTCTGCATTTCAATTTGTCTAGACAGGCAGGGGTGTGGGTTTTTTCATTATGTGTCACTTTACAACCATCAGGTTTCACTTATTTCTTACTTTTTTCTGGTTCTTGAGTTTCTTATTTGTGATAGTTACCATACAGCCAGTTTACTTAGAGTTCTAGTCTCTTACACAGCTTATTTTCTTTACTTATCATGACAATAATAAAACTGTCTCTTGTCACCATGCAGTGAAACATTTTCTGTCTTGAAAAAATATTAAATAAATTTATCTTTTTTTTTTCTTTTTTTTTTTTAAATAATCAAATTAATCTGGAAGTGCTTCTATGAATATAAAAAAAATTGAGTCAGACCTAGAAGAAATTAGAAAATGGAATTTTTACTTAAAAGAAAAACTTTTCAATTAGGTGTTTTTTTTTATTGTTGTTGTTTTTTTACTGACCATTAATAATTTCTTGTACATTCTTACTCATAGTTATGATTGTTGGAGAATGGAGTCCCAAAAGGTTTAATGCTGTATTTATTCACAAAATGTGTTGTAATTGTAAGAGGAACATTTTGAAAGAAAAAAATTATTTGAAGAGCATACAAAGTTGATAACATTTCATCTTAGACATTTCAATATTCCACAATGTTTTTCATTTTTAAAATATGAATGTGAACATTGTCATTACAAAAAATATGAAAGCCATGCTTCAGTTCTTATATGGAGACATTTTTGTTCTGTATTAATGCAAAACAGTACGTAACAATTAAGAAAAAAATAAAGCAGATATGTACGTCTGATATGTGTAAAAGGAAAAAATATTCTAAATGTATTTATTGTAACTGTTTTAATCATTACTTGGTCATTTTACTTGAGAAAAAGTTGATCTACATATCAAGCAACTTATTTGGCAGTAGGTCAGTTAATTGGCAAAAATACTAGAGAAAGATGCACACATACCTGTATGACAACTATATTTTTAAGAGATTTTCGTTTAAAATATTAAAAATATACAGCAGTATAAAAAATAAAACAAAACTGATAAAAATGCCTTTACCATTACAGTAAATAAGCAATTATACTTTACACATATTAGCGAAATAAAAATTTGCAATAAAGCAAAAAATAATTTTGAAGCTATAAATGCTCATCTCTGTAATTTCCAAAATTATGCCTTTGTTAATAATTGCATATTTAAGTGAAAAAAAATTTCTGAAGAGACATCTTAATTATTAGATTAAAGAGGTACTCAGCATAAAAATGTTAATTGGAAATATAAGGGATATTGTTAGATAAATCAACAAAGTATATTTGATCTGCTCTTCAATTGTTGGCCTGTTGCCAAACTAGTTTTCTACATTACTGAATTCTCTGTTAGCTACCATCTGTCATATTACCCACATTTATTTGGCACTGATTCTTTTACCTTTATGCTACCATCATTTCAATGCCCATACTAAATGCCACTTATAGCTTCTTTCCATCTTCATTTTAATAATGTAATTTGTCTAAGAAAATTAGAGACCTACAGGTATGAGATGATTAGTAACCATCCTAAACAGAAATTATTTCCTTTTTAGAATAATATCAATTTGAAATTCATGAAGAATATGTTTATTAAAAAAAACAAAATTCATTTTACATATTCACATGTCTGATAGCCCTAACAAAGTCTGTTGCCATCATAGAACCATCAAAGGTCATGTAATGTTTAAACCTTCTTGTAAGAATTCACATATAAAACGTTTATAAAAACTGAATCTTTCAAAGAAATAAAAAAAAATTCTGAATAATAAAGAAAAAAAGTTTTTCCAATAAAAAGATCATTATGGTTTTGTTTTACTCACAATGGAAAGAACAAAGTAAAAGATGCTACCCAAACTTTGTCCTCAAAGCAAGGCTTTACTTATTCTCTACAAATAAGAATTCATAAATTCTGTCAAGATATAGTATTATTCAGTTCAACAATTTGGCATGAAGAAATTATTTGTACGTTATGATGTTATTCTCATAAACCAGAACTTGAATCTTATGAAAAATTTGAATATTTAAAACAGCATGGATTTTTTTTCCCCAAATAGTTAATGATTCCAGGTTAGTTAAAAACTAGGAAAAGTTTTATTTGTTTATAATAAACAACATGATGGGAAAAAATTTTTTTCTTTTATTGATTTGCTGAAAAGTTCTTGGCTTACCACTTCTCAAAATCTGACCAAGCATCAATTTGGAGGTAAAGAGCTTCTTGGTAAAGCCAAGAATTTTCTTGCATGCTCTTGTACACACACACACGTGTGTATTTGTGTATATATAGAGTGGAGCTTCTTTAAAAAATTGAAAATATTTTACTTTATAATACTGCAGTCAATTTTTTCAAAAAGATTCTATACAAGTAACCTTCTTTATAACTTGAAGGTATCTTTGCATGGTCAATCAAAAGTAATCAATCAAGTGAGGGTAATATTTTAGAGAAATTAAACCAGAATTCTCTTAAATTTTCATTTTTTTAAAGCATTGTTTTCTTTTGAATGCAGAAGCATGTTTTAGAACAAGTTTACTCATATTAAAGTAATTATTACAAAAAATAGTACAAACTTTTAAAATCTTGTAAATTTCCATAACTATTATGCATGACAGGCTGTTTATTGTTTCTTGCACAGAAAATATATTTCTAAAATAGTAGAAAAGTTTTAATTTTTCTCTTAATAATCAGCCAAGTAGGTTTTCAGTACGTGATACTATATTGGCTTTTTAAGCATTACAAATTCTCTTCAAATGGGTCATATCAATCTTTAAACACATAGAACTGAACAGTCTGAGGGAAGTGGTTCTACCTTATTTGGATAGATGATAAACATTAATTAACACTTCAAAATTTTAGGAGCCAATTTATACATTAGAAAGTAAACAGTTATATAATAAGGAAAAGTTATGGCATTCTGTTTGGCACTCAAATATGGTAAGCATATATATTTGACCCATAGGAGAGTTTCAGCAAAAGAAACATTTTTCTTCCTTATGAAAAAAAATAAAGCTTTACCTCTTTTCTGTTCAGCAGAAGTATCTTTTATTGTAACAATTACCATTTGAAACTGTTTAGTGTCAGAGTATAATTCCTATTTTATTATTAATATCTAGGCAGGAAAAATATAGTTGTGTGCTTTGTAAAAGCAATTTTGCAGAACAATAACCAGCTGCAGTCAGTCTTGAACTCTTTCACAATGAAGATGGATACTTCAGCAAGTACAGTAACATTTATTTCTCACTATTGCCTTATATTACTTCAACTTCAATTCTTCTTGTCAGTTTCAGAATCTTTACTACAATTATTATTATTTCATCTTTAATATCTATTATTTTCTTCATATTTCATGATGGTTGCAATACTATTTACATGTGAAATTGCAATATCATAGCTTGTGATAAAAGTTTGACCAGAAATTTCCAGAATTGCTTCTATTTTTATACAGGTATCTTTGAAAACCTCTAGTCAGACCTCTGTGGTTTCAGAGCCAGATCAAATTAGTCATTTGGCTGGATTATAAGATGTCATAGGTCATAAGGGGAGATTACTCAGTAACTACTCAAGTTCTGACCCACTTATTATATATACCTACTATATCTTTTAAGTATCATGGATTGATATGGAGTCATGTTTATAAGCTTGGTATCAACAATGACACTTAAATCTCTCTTAGAGGCAATAACATTGGGAAAAGGTCAGTAAATAAACTAAGACTATTAAGAATGCCGAGTAATAAAAACTCAAAATGTTGTAACAGTAATGCTATCTGCTGTCTGCTGCCTTCATGGGGGCAAAAGGATTTTCAAGTGTCATCCTTGTAACTTTCACCAAATTTTTGTTGAATTTAGAAAATTTGGTGAAAATCCATGTAATTAACATTAAAGCATTACTGTTTATTCTTTGTAAAACTTGATTATCATATAAGTAGATAGTGGATAACGAAAGTTGAAACATTTTTTGAATGCTAAAACCTACAGTCTATAAAAATTGTGACAGCTCCAGTTATCTGTATAAAGTTTAAATTTTTCTATTTCAATATACTTTTCTGCAAAACCTGCTGGCTTTTGAAAAAATTTCAAAATAAAAAAAACATTCAATATGATAATAATTTCAAGAAATAAAGATTATCAAAAGATTATAGTCTTGAAGAAAAAGTCTAGTCGGAGAGCAGATTTCAAGGCTGTGGAAAAGAGATTCTTTACAATATGATAGGAGTTAAAATTTGATTGTTTGGATAAAAGTTCAGGTGTGCAAAATTGATTTAAAAATACACACACACACACTGCAATAAAAACAAAATACTGTGACCAAAATATGCTAACACTATTTTTAATTTTATGTAATTATTTTTCTAAAATTGTTTTTCAGTTTTGCAGCCAATAAATATAATGAGAAAAAATCTGTTTTGATTTTCATATAAATTCCTGCAATTTAACTAAATGAGTATAGTATTTATATTGCAAATTTCTTTCTTGCCATACATAAAAATAATGTCTTTCATACTTAAATTAACAAAACATTTGCAAAGAGTAGGGAATGTTTGCCTGAATTTACATAACTGCATTAAAAAATGGAATTAACAATTTCTATAAAGGAAAAAAATTGTGCTTTCCTAATAACCAAATCCAAAATTTATTCATATTACTGAAAACATTATTTTGTTTTACCTCTTTATCCTGATAATGTTATAGCCAACCTTTGCTAAATAATTTTTGAAGATATTTGAAGATAGAATGATAATGAAGATTCAGGTGCAGCAGCAATAATAATCTTTGTGTTGTAAGAGTTTTTGGTAATTTCATACTTTTTGTAAGATTAAATTAGATCAAGTCAGTTTTAAATTACAAAAGTAACTTCAAGATAGAATTCACTAATCCTTCTTCCTCACAAATGTAGCTTAAGTAATTTCCTCTTTAGTTTCAAAGAACTAAATTACACTTTTACTGATGATCAATTTAGTTAACTTTTTTAACAGCTTACTCTTTTTCTTCTCTTTCAGAATTCAATGTCTTTTTTTTTATAATAGAATCATTTTTTTTTCTCTAAGTTATTAAAGGAATGATAAATATATGTTTAAAAATATTAGATTTTAGCATAATCTCAAATCAATATACTAAACTATAACTCACCAGTAAGGATATTAAAATATAACTTCCCTGTAACAAAAAAAGCTTTGTTTATTTCAAGAAACTAAAATATCTGTATTGATAATGATTTTTTAATATTTACTGAGCCACAATAGATATGTCAGAATAATTTAAAAGACAAAAAATTGTTTACATGTTTCCCCAGTAAATAATAAATCCTATATATGTATGTATGTATGTATGTACAGATTTCATTCAGTGATATGCAACTATAAATATCTCAGTAGTGTTGATAAAGTTGAATAAGACAGACTTGACACATTGCACTGGCAAGGTACTGTATATTGGGAGACATTTCCAAAATAGAAATATAGATGTCATTTTTGTCTTGACATCATGTGTTATATTAAGCAGTTGTCCAAATGTATTGATTGCTGACATAGTATGATGGCTACTACTTTGCTTGAGTTATTTACTGGATTAGGCACCTATTCTAATCTCACCATAACTGATAAATATCTAGCTCTGAACAAAGTGATGGAAACAAGTTGTAATAATAATAATAACCATCAGACAGATAGATCCTCCATTTTTGTGCAAGGGTTCAGTTTATGATATACTCAAACAGAAATGACATTTTTCTTAAATTTGCATTTCAGATAAGAAAATATAATATGGAAAATATTAACTTGAGTCAGATTTAATTATTTTTAATTCTTTGAACATGGAAATAATTCATATCTGTAAAAAACAATCACTTATATCATCTTTAATAAATTAGTAATTCCTTGTGGTAACTCAAATAAACATGTTCTTGGTAAAAAAAACAAAAAGGAAATTTGCTAAATCTACTAAGTTTTAGAAAAACAATCACATGTCTCAGTATGTAAGTATTGCTTCAAACATTATCAGTAATATTAAAGTAGCATACTAATACAATCAGACAACAGTAGGACAAAATCCTTGCAACAAGTAAAAATAGAAAAAGTAATCGATAGAAATGTTTATTTTATACCCAACCAGAGCAGTTAAATTCTAAAATTTTTAGCATCTCCATAAAACTATTATTAAGTAAACAAACCAGTTAATTTCTGTGTACTATTGCCAGTGAAGGTAAAAGTACAAACAAATGTCTGTACATTGTACTCCATATAATTATCACAGCACTTATTGACTAAATATTGACTGCTATTGATTTTGCATACTAAATGTTGAGATAAATTGCAAATGTTAAGTCATAGAGATTCATAGCTTATGTACATAAATTTTATTTTGGCAGAAGACTTAAAGAAATGTGTTCATTTTTTGTTTTATATTAAATTCTTGTTAATTTTTTTAATTAGAATTTTTTAGAAATTTTTGGAAAATATTTCTAAATAAGAAAGAAATTTAGTAAAACTGCAATTTCTTTAGCAGAATACTGTAAGTGATGATCTAATAATATTTGCATGTATTATCGTAAGATAATGTTTACATTGATCAGAAATAAAAGTATAATTCTCATATTTTTTATATCTTTAAAATTTATTCAATTACTTAATGTTTTGAAACCAGCTAAAGGACTAAATTCTATTCTTTTCATTGTGTTCAATTTCATTTTGTAAAGTCAGTCATAAAATAGATTTTTATTTCTTTTTCATATTTGGCTCCCCACCAACTTATCAATCTGTAATATTTTTAGGCCAAGTAAAAGCAAAAGTACCCATCTATTTTGAGTTAGTTTAGCCTGATGTTTTTCTTATATATATATATATATATATATATATATATATATATATATATATGCCACAGTCAATGAATATGAGAGTCTATCTCTTGATTTATATTAGCATTCAAAATTCACTGTACATTGCACTTTCAGGTTATCTACTACTTTGGAATTCTTCTGTGAAAGTATTTCATGTAAAAGTTATCTCTGTCTGTTGGCTCAGGGCATTTTCAGAAATAAAGTTATTAAGAAGAAATTATTGATTTCATTGTGTTTTCTATAATAGTCACACAAGCCATTATAAAAAATATAATGAAAAAAAAACATCTTTTATATTAATACTGTTATTCATTCAAGAGATGCATAAATATGTTACCTAAGTATTTCCCAAAATGTAATTGTTTTATTGTCACTTTTTTTTCTTCAAAACATTAAAATCTTCTTCATTTTTGAACTGATACAATTATCTAAATAATTTTCACATAAAAATACATAGTTTTTTTTAGTAGAAAGAAATTATTGCTGCAGATTTTTATTTATTTTTGCATTGTTTGAAAGCGCTTATTTCATCATGGGCAGTATAAGCCAACGTTTTTAGATGCTACTGTGGTTATATATATTTTAAAAGAAAAAACATTGCTTTTTTTATACTAATTCTTGTTCTTTATTCTTGTTACTACAGTCACTATCATAGAAACTTTTTTTTTGTAATAAAATATTTATTGAAAAGATTTCTAATGACATACCATCTGCATGTTTGAGTTTTGTTAACAGCTAATAGATTTACCAATAATAACAGACATTAGAATAACATGATAAACCATAAAAACATGGCAAAATTGTTTGAGACCACACATACACACACACACACACAAAGAGGTGCTGAAAAGTTCTCAAGCTGAAGATATTTTAGCAGCCTTCATTATAAAATATTTTTTTTACCTGAATGTTTAGACAGCTTACAGATGATATTGAAATGTGAAAAACAAACTAAGTAGACAAAATGAATATTTTATCTAAGTTCTCCCTTAAAAAAAAGTTATTTCTGCCAAGTTAAAAGTAAAACAAATGTTTCTCAGATGTCAATACAAGGTAATCAAGTATGAAGTTAGGTTGCAAAGAAATCCTATAAATAATGTAAACTCTGATAAAGAATCCAATTTTCCGAGATCTCCTTGATGTGGCCATCATGTAAAATATATGATTCTTTTTTGTTACCTTGGTATAACAGAAATTAGTGATTATTGGAGCAATCACTTTAATTCCATCTCAAAATATTAAGTGCCAGTTTCATTACATGACATGTTGCTATTTAATCATCTTCTAATTAATTGTGCGTGTGTGCACAAGAGAGATAGCGAGAGAATAAGTCTTTGTTTCTCTTTTTTATCATTGCTCAAAAAAGTATACTAGCAGATATGTGTGCTACAAAATTTAAGCCATTAATAATTTTCTTACATTTATTGATTATTTCTGTTTTATATAAAGAAAAATGATAGCGTTCAACTGGTTAACTTTCAAGACTTTGGAAAAAGTTGACTTGAACATTTTTGAATATTTAATGTTGCTGAGATTTAAAAATTTTACTTAACAGAACAAACAAAAATTGTTACATTTTTCTCACTTGAAATCACTTAAATGTAAAAAAAAAAAAAAAAAAAAAAAGATAAATATAGCAAAATTATATCTGTAAGACTTTACTGATATGAATTCCTAAATGTGTATTCTTAAATTTTGTCATGTTGTTTGTATTTTATAAATTTAACAGGCATAGCACCCATTAAAAAAGGATCTGTACATTTATCTGAGATCTGAATGTTCTAACACTATCTGCTATCAATAAGAATGGTGTTATTTCACTTGGATGAATACTCATAGAATGTAAAACATGGGCAAGTAGTATGGATTATTGTGCAAAAGATATTCTTTGTCACTAATCATTTCAGATTGTGGTATATAAGAAAAATAAATTTCTTTGCAAATTTATAATAGGAGATATTTTGCTTCTGGTCAGTCAGTTAAGTGCCATATGTAATACATACTTGGGTGATCATGTCTCAAAAGAGACATGACTACTGGGCAGAAGATTTTCCTGCAGTAGATTGCCATTTCTTTCTGCAGTAGACTGGTTGCTGACCAAGGCTATAGAACCCAATCTGTCCTGCTATTTAACCCATAGTTTGAGGAAGAAGAGATGGATTAATAACTTTCCCAGGGTTTTTGTGCATGTGAATGCAAAGAAGTCAACTGGAATTCAAACTCTGCTCTCTAATTTCTTGTTCCAAGCCAATATATACTGCACCACAATGCACATCCTTCCTTCCCATCACTTTGCACATTTCCAAACAAACTTTGATTTTTCATTTAATCTGAAATTGTAAATAGCTGGTGCATTAAAAGGTTACACTTCCATTGACTATCTTCCCATAGAAATGTTTTGCCTACTGTAAAAGATTATTCTAAGATGTGGTGAAAGGGTATTTTTAAAGTGTTACAAGGTGTGATTTGGCTTATAAAGTTGTCCATCTCTGCCCTAAATTCATGCTTTATTGTCAGTAATGCTTACACTGATTTCTGACTGCTAACAGTCAATTTTTTCTTGATTTTCAATATAGTCATTGAGTGCTGAAACTTGTTCAAATAAATTTAAGGTTTATGCAAATTCTGTATCTAATTATCAAATGTTTTTTGTGCATAAAATGACTAAAACAAAATTAACATGTGAAGAATAATAGTAAAATTATTGGGCAGTGATAAGAAAAAAAGAAATGTTGCCAGTGGATATAAGGTTCAAATATAAGTTTTCAAGTATAATCATGAGTTAATTATTTTCCTCAGAACCATGAAAATTGTCATTTTCTATATAATTCTGAAAGTGAATGCATTTTGATATATTTGTTTAACAAATTAAATCTTAAGTTTTGTTTAAATCCTACATGTAATATTTAGTTATGTTTCTAGTTATATTCCTTGAATTGAGGTGGTCTACTTTTTACCCTTTTGTACTGCTTGCTCATTACATTAATAAAGCATACAACACCTATTCAGTCTCCAAAATTGAGTTTTCATTTTTTTTTAAAGTTTGTTACGGTTTAGATTTTAAGATATTTATCCCTATAATTTTTAGTTAATCCAAGCTTTGACCATTAAAAAAAGTCAGAAAAACAGACACTGGCAAAAACGCAACAGATGAAAACCTTGCCTGATGGTTATGACAGCTTTGGAAGGATAGATGATGATGATGATGATGATGATGATCCATAAAAGATGAGCACCCAAGATACAGAATATGAGTACAAGCTCTGTCCAAAGCTGCAACTTTATTCCCGTTGTATCATTTAACAGCTAAAAAAATCATAAAAAATCAAATAAAAAATCAAATAAAAAAAAAAAATCTATGACCAAAAGGAAATAATTATGCATAATAATAATTTGAAAATGGTTTATGACATCAGATTTATTTAGGTGAAAGAAGGGGAAAGTTTTTTTTCTTGTTACTGATTATTAAGCTGTTTTCTATTTCGGTCCTGACAGATATGATTTTCTTTCCCCTTTAGTCACTATGTCTTTAAGTGAATATTTCTCTCATAACACAAACAAAAGTTGTTTGATTCCAATGTGGTGGCTGTTTCTTATCTCATGATATAGCCATCCAGATTGGTAATATATTTTAACTAGTTTCTATCATCTCTAAATTTCTATGAGCACTTTGCTTGTGTCTGATATTCTTTTATTCTCATAAATGCTTTCCTAGTTTTCTTGTGCATTTTCTTAGTGAGTTGTCTTGGTGCGATAGAAATATTAGACTTTGTTAGTAAGTTTTAATAGCCAATCACCAGTAAAGTCAGCACCAAATTTTGTCTAGCTATGCTATTTCCTAGAGTGTTCATGCTGAGGGCAGTGCTTCACTGTACTTGGTCAGCCATTATTAGAGCTCAGTGATATTATCAGTGATACAGCAAGACTATGTTAGTGGTAATGGCATTGTGCTAATGGCCTATGATTTGCTTCCCATATTGACCAGTCAATCTCAGACCAATGTCCTTATATGTGATTTGAAGGGCTTCTTGGAATACTTTGGAGATTTCCTGTCTTCCATGAAAATGGTAAAGCTGCAGGCTAAGAATTATGTCCATTAAAGAGCCATGAAAGTATTAGTGTGTGCATCCAGGAATCTTTCAAGTCATTTGTAAATTGTTTGCTTTTGTGACATGCACTTAACTCACTGCAGTGATTTTTCAGATTGACTCTCATTTCTTTCTATTTAAGGGTCACTTATTTAAGAAGAAGACAAAAAAATTGACATTCTCTTCTCTGTGATTGATCTGACAAAAGTTGGTTTTTATCTCTCTTAAAAAAATGTAATTGTACAATAAATTTATTTACTATCACTTGTGTGAGTATTCTTTACTTATGAAAGAAATTTTTCCATGCATCAATTGCAGCAACTTTTGGCACATTTAATAAAACTTGTACACAATCCATTCAAAATTAACTTCTCATTGATTTTTCTCCTCACAATAAAAGCCTTGAAGTTAACCAAATGGCTTATTTCAGTTCATCATATAATAGAATCTTATAGATCTGATTCATAAACCAATTAAGTTACTATAGTATTTGCATAAATTTAGTTTATTAAATTATGAAGATTACTTTGTTTGTAAGTTTTTAAAAATTCTTTTCTTTAATTTGAAAAATAAATCCAATTTTGCTCTTCAACCCTTAAACTCATGTCGTCAAGAACCAGAATATAAGCAGATATAATTCCAGTTAATACACAACAGTAAAATTAAAAGAAATTGGATTCAAACATTTTTGTTGAAATATTCTTTGATAAATAAATGCTTTTAAAAAATAATGTTCTTTACTTTTAGCCAAGTAATGACACTATTAGTGTAAAAGTGGCAAATTTCTGAGTTTTTATCAGAAATAATAAGAAATATGCAGAGAGTTTAATGTGGTATTTTGGTTGTTTATAAGTAAGTTGCTTGTTGCCTGTTAGTTTCTTAAATGCATTACAGCAAGAATAAGTTATTAAATAGAACAATTTAAAATACTATTTTTGATAAAACAGGAGCCTAACAAAAACCTAAAAAAGATACTTATGTTACTGTAAAGAAAATTAGTCATTATATTATTGGGTCTCCTCTTTTATTGACATACCTCCAAGTTGTAAAGAAATTTGAGAGTATAATGACTTGACTGAATTTTCAAAAAGCATTCAATGAACTCAGATTATTCTTTATTTTTTTACATGCATGTTGGGGGAATATTTTATTTCAAAGTTTTTCATTATCTTTTATCATTCAACATTTAAAGAAATCTTGTAATTCATTTTATAAATAATGTATATTTTCAACAAAAGAAATTTGAATAGATGAAAAAAAAGAAAGCTTTGAAGTTTCATAAAAATGTTAGTGGCAGACGCTTATCATAATAGTATTTCATCTCTATCAGTTGTTTACTGATAATGTTGAAAGATGGCTATAAGTGTTCTTTTTATTTAAGATCCATAAAATCTGCTTCTGATACAGTACATTTGTATCCAAACACAAATTGGCAGAGGGGGATGGGGGAGAACAAATTGCATACTTGACATTAGATCACAGAGGGTTAGTCAATCAGATCAAATTTGCATGATTTGTTTTACTTGTCATAATTGATCCTTTATCACTCTAGGGATGATTAGTAGATATATCAACTGTTGCCTGCCAAGCTCATCAATGGTTACATGCATTTATATATTCTTGTTTTATTTTTGTATTCAAAAGAAAAAAGCCTCCCATCAAATGTTTGAAACATCTTTTTAAGTAATAAATTTCTTAACTCGGAAGTTTACAATGTATATTATTTGTTATTATTTTCTCTTATCAATCTTCTTTTGTTAGACCCAAAGAAATATAAATGGCTCTCTGTTTGTTTATATTCTTTATTGAACTAAACTATAATTTAAAAAATGTTACTTATTTTGTAAAGGACTTAATTTGTACTTTCAAAGTATGTACTAATCTTTATCAATGAATAAGTTTGTATTAAATAACATGTGGACAGAATTATAAAAATGGCCAACACAGTACTTTAACATATTTTGAATTAGCACCAATGTTGCTTTTACAAATGACAATATCATACAAAAAGTTTGAAATACTTTAAGCTTTTTGCAGCATTCCCAAAAATTAATTAACTTTTATGAAATGCCATTTTCTCTTGGAAATTTACATGTAATGCTTTAATGTCACTTGTCAAGTTGTTGTCAGCTTGAAAGTGAATGACAACAGAAAAAAAAACACAAAATTTATTTAAATGACCAATGTGTTTTAAATTCTTAAACTAAATTAGTCAACCTTGAACATCATAAAATGGTTACATGAAATATATTCAATAAATTTTATAGATATATTGCAAATAAAATATTTTTTGTTCTTTACAGAAATTAGTCAAAATATCAACTAGGCACAGTACTAGATTGATTTTTAATAAAATCTATTTGGCTTACAAGTTTTTCTGACCAAATTCAAAATGAAAACAAAAATTATTCAATATGATTTAATAAATTTTACAACTCATAAAACAAAATATAAGAAAAAATTCCCGAATTCTATGATACACTAACTTTTATTGCTGTTACAATTTTTGAGTTGTAGTCAGAATTGTAATATTTTTTTTCAATTTCTTATTGAACATCTTCATCTGATATGATACTGTCAATTTCTAAAAAGTATTTTAAGAAAATTCTGCAGCATGAGAATATATCAGTAATCAAATTTTAATCTAAAAGATGAGTAAATATCTGCCAGGAATTTGATTGCTAGAATCTTTATCATCATCATTAATTGCTGTGAATTCTATATATAAAAATGATTAATGAAAATCCATGAAATAATAATTCATTTTTGTTAAATTTGTTAGATATGTTATTTCAATAAATTTATTGAAATGTTATATAAAAACTTATTTTAATGCTTAAATATTTTAAAGGTTAAATATTCTTAATTTACTTTTATTAAACTATTTGATGTGAACAAAAGGCTGATATTTAATGAAAATTAATTTTGCCTTAAGTTATTAAAAATATGAGAAAACTATTTCTTTAATCACCAAAAATGGATTTTCTTTCTATCACAATAAACGTGTGTGCGTTTTAGTGTGCACAGACACTATACTGATTCTAGGTACAGAGCAACACCTTGACCTGAGGAAGAACTTCTAGTTACTCTAGTTACAGTTACTAGGTTATAGTACTGATAAATATGGAAATAATTCCATCAGTTATTGTTATAAATATAATCCTCATTCAGAGCAGTCTGTGTAAAGTGTAAGCTAAAGCAATTCTTATTACATAAATGCATATGTGATAGATTTTGTTTCTTTTGTAATAGGTATCAACAATTTCTCCCAGCCAACATTTTCAAGATTATCTATTTGATCATATATCAAGAATTCAATCAACTTTATTCCTAATGAAAAGCAATTTTTTTTTTCAGTGGGGGAAAAATTCTTTTCTGTTAAACTTGAAATGTCTGATAACTTGATAGATTCCCTTCTTGAATGAGTAATACAAAGTTCTCTTTCAATACAATATAAAAAGAAAAAAAAGCAACTTCTCTTAGGGCAACATCTGCTCGACAGTTTCAAAAAGATAATACACTCTTTTCAGTATTGAAATAACACTCTGTTTCTTTTTTGTTTTATCCAAATAAAATTTCAAAGAAATTAAACTTGTCCGTGTCTTTTCCATGTTTGTCAACAAAGGTTTAATTTTGTGATTGCAAAGTTTATCCACTTCATTATTTTGCTTAAATAAATTGTGTTTTCATATAAATCATCTTTCAAAGATGATTTTTATGACAATTTCTGCATTATGGATAATATTTTTATTATGAAAATATCTGGATAAATAATATTTTCATTTGTTCCTTCTGTTTAATGATAAGCTATTATCATTTTTAGTATTTACATTCTTTCTTTATTAGTTCAGCTATTATCATCATCATCTATAACTGAAAGGAACATTTTATAAAAATAAAGCATTAAGCCTTGTTTTACTTTCTAATTTAAAATACTGTCTTTTTGCATAATTAATATTGAAAATAATTTGTTTACTTTCTGTTATTGCTAATGAAAATTAGTCAATAAGATCTTTTAATTTTGACATATGGATAAAGGAAGAAGGAAAATACAAAACTTTATTCAAGTAAAGGAGTACTGTTTTTCTTAAAGGAATTTAATAAAAAAAATTTTGTAAGCATAACTGTAAGAAAACATTGGTAATGGCAAGTTATCTTCGAAATGCCTGAAGTTATTTTCACATGATACTGAAAGAATTAAAATCCAAAATATCATACATTTTGTATTAGAAAATCAACTCCAATCCCCCATTTAGATAGTGCACCATAATTAACAGCCTTTTGGATTAAAATAACACCTTCATCAGAAATGGATCCTATCTGTTCATAGATAAATCATTTTTGTAGTAAGTTACTAGATTATAGAATGTGAATAAAAAATCCTAATAAAGATTTACGCCAATTAAATAATAATAATATTTTGTAATAAATCATCTTATAATCATATCTTATAATGAAATAGTAATGAAAGACAAAAATATGTACTAAAATTTCTAAAGATTTTTCATTGGAAAGGAAACAGCATTGAAAACATTAGATTTTTGACACTTGAGATGAGAATGTAAATTTGAAATACAAGACTAGTTCTAATAACTTTCATCTAAGGTCTAAAACTAAATGCAACTCTGTAGTTAACATTAACATGAATTTTTTAAATGTCACTAAGCCATCTGTGTATACAGAAATTACAATTCCTATGTTATATTTGCAATATATTTATAAAATTGTTATTTTGCTAGAGTCTAACTAATTTTCTATTGAAACAAAATAAAAATTTATATCACATTTGAATATCTTTTATTTACTCAATAGTAAACTGCCAACTTTTTATGTTCTTTCCAAAATCTTGTTGAAAAATCTTCCATTGATTTTCAGCATTTATTCAAAATGTATAAAATAAAAAAAAAACTCTTTTTCCTCTTATTTATGTGGTATCTGTCAATTCTTTTTATGGCTTTTGTCTGAATCTTCACTTTTCTTCTTGTTTCACTCCATTTTTTTTTTAACAAAAGTAGCTTCTTTTTGTGCACAGTGGACATTGCAATGCAAAAAAAAAAAAAAAGCACCAAAAAAAAAAAAAAACCCAGCTGTGTTTCACTTGTATATTTCATATCTACTCTATCATGGAAAAGCAACAGCAGTTGAAGTTGGCCACAAATGTTACTTTTCCTGTAAAAAAAAAAAAAATCAATAAAAATAGGTAGATGTTCACCAAATTCATCTACATATATTACCATCTCCTCTTCATCATTGTGTTTACCCCTCTCATTTGTCTGGTAACAATTGGTACCATTTGGATTTCTGCTCTTTGTTTACTTGTCATTTTCAGAATTTGCCTGTTTTTTTTTTCCTCTTTTATTTATTTTGTTCTATTTCTAACTGCTCCTTTTGTTATGAACTATTTCTCTTTCTCTTTTTATCAGACTCTCTGACTCAATTCAATGGACACAATAAAAATCTGTAAGACAGAAATGATGAGGAATTAAAATTCAAAGATAAATCTTCTAGAACACACAAATTATATTTTTATCAAATAAAATCATAATGCCTGTTCATTATCATTTAGTGAAGAAGATACTCTAAACATGATGTATCAATAGCATCTGGAATTTTATTATTATTAATATTTTACACACATTTCTTTCATTTTAATACCAATTACTCATTTTAACTGCTCAGGCTATCATTCTAGGACTATAAGTAAACAGAACAAATTGGAAAGAACCAGTGGCTTTCATTGTTTAATTGATTGAGCAGTTGTCACACTCAGACAGACTTTCCAAATGAAAAGGGATGTCAGTTCATTGTTATTTCTGATCAACACTATTTACTGACAACTATAAAATGGCAGTCTGAGAAGTGGCATTACAAAGTGACTGAAATTAAGACGAAAGAAATATGAGTTAAAAATTAATAACTAACCTTTACATTTACTTTTCTCAATGACAATGTTCTTCTTATTCAGAAACTTTATTTTACTAGACATAAACCTCCTAACAGAATATAATCAATTTCATAAAAGAACTAGTCAGTAAAATTAGTTTGACAGACAAAAGTGATTCTATACAACGCAGTTTTTATTTTTTGTTATCCACCAACAGTACTATGCCTTTGCATTTCAATGATCCTGTTGTATACCTACCTGTATACAGGAATAGGATGTTCCTCTTCTCTTATATACGTGGACACTATAGGAGTAGAGTAGAGTAATTATACTGACTAGTAGTGTATCTACTTCACGCAGCGTGCAAGTTTTTTTATTTGTGATATACTATTATTCCAACCTCCATTTTGGTGATTACTCATGCAGTAACCTTTTAGCGATGAAGATCGTGACAATTGTGGTTGACCAAAGTACAACATTGACAACAAAGATTGTGCTCTCGGCCAAAATACAAAATTTTGGCATCAAAGATTACAGCTTGGGTCAAATACAGTATTTTAGTTATAAAGTTTGTGACATTCACCAATACAGCATTTAAGCGACAAGAATTTTGGGCCAACCTTAAGAAGAAAAAAATTCACTGACACAACAATTTTGTGACAAAGTTTTTGGGCCATACTCAACTAAACGTTTGCATAGTATCAGAATAAAACACAACAGTAAAAAAGAGAAAAAATATATAAAATATATATATTTGAAAAAAAAATAGAGGTGTTTGTAAAACAGTTGTCGAATATTGTAAAGCAACATCAAGAACAACAAAAGCAACGAGAACAAAGGCTCAAAAAATTTGAGGAATTGTTTATGAAAGTACAGAAAATGCTTTCAAGTAACATAAATGACGGTTTGAGTATTTTCTCAGGAAACTACCATGAAAGCTATAAGAGTTTAACTACAGGCCTGAGGAAAATATAACTTTACATCATATTACCACAGATTTGAGGACATTTGCAAGATGAACTGCATAAATTATCCAGATCAGAAAAAGGTCAGACTGGTTTTACAAAAATTAGATGATATCAAACATATGTAGTCCATGAATTATCAAAAAAGACAAGTGACTTAACATTTAATGAAACTGTTATGTTACTTTTGGAGTTGTTCAGCCCAAAAATGTCATTATTCCATTGAACAGGTTAAGAGGCTCATCCCTTGTTCCCTGTTTAAGATGTGGTTTCCAGCTTTCTCTTTTCCAATCTTCTCACTTTGTTTTTTGTTTTTTTCAATTGGAGTAGATAGATCTATCTATCGCCCAGTTCACACTCCACCCATGTCTATTGAACAGGTTAAGAGGCTCATCCCTTGTTCCCTGTTTAGGATATGGTTTCCGGCTTTCTCTTTTCCAATCTTTTCACTATTACGTAGCCCCCTGCACATTAGTGGCGTTACCGCCTTGCTCGGGGTGATACGATTAAAAAAAAAAAAAAAAGATGGAAGTGTATAAATTTACTGAAAAATAACAAGGAAGACTTCACTATGTTTGCAAGTATTGTGAATAATCAGTGTAAGGAATTCAAATTGGTAGAAATAAACCCTGATAATTTCAAATGTTTAATATTTATGCAAGGTTTAGTGTCAGCTAAAGACATGGAAATCAAGAAGAGGGTTCTAAATAAACTGATGCATGAACCCAACTTTACTCTGCAAAATCTAGCACAAGATTGTCAGATGTATAAACATTTGGAAGGACGCTAAGAATATTGAAATAGCACAGTTTCATGCATAAAAAAACGTGTACAATAAAAATAAAACTATGAAGAAGAAAAAAATGTTAAGCCAAACCCCTACTACACTTGTGGAAGGCTGCATTTCTATAATGATTGTCTATTTAAAAACAAGGAATGTTTCATTGTAGCAAAAAAAAGGATACAAAAAAATCTCACTGCAACATGAAAATTAAAAAGCAAGTTAAAAATTTCATTAGAATGACTAAGGATGATGAATCTTCAAGTCAGAATATGAGAAAATTTGTACAGGTGAAAATCCTGAACAAAAATATCAAGTTACAACTAGACAGTGGTTCTGATCTAAGCATAATAAATGTTTATACTTGGAGGAAAATAGGAAAACAACGTTAATGGTTTTTAAAAAATAGCTCATGCTGTCACAGGTGAGAAAATTAAATTTGTAGACAAATTTATTGCAAATGTAATAATAAAAAAAACTTTAAAAACTAAAAATATTCATAATGATACAGATTGGATGGAAAAATTTCAAATTATTTTATCCTCTGTATGTTTATGGTAAAAACTTTGGAAACTTCATCATCAAATTGAATTTATAGATATGCATAGCTAAGGTCTATTTTTGAAAAATTTTTACCTCTGCTAAGCTGCGCAAAAACCTCTTCTGGCCCTGGAAGTGGGTAGTTATAATCTTCAAGAAATTGTTTAAGCTTGTTGAAAAATTGAGTTCTACCAATGAAACAGAATCTCTAAAAAGAGTATTAAAAAATAAATTAACAGAGATATTTTCTGGTGGGCTTGGCAGGTGTAACAAGTTAAAAGAAAGCATACAACCAGTTTTCAAAAAACATGTACCTTTTCTATCGATAAAACAAATAAACAACAAACTTGATAGACTTAAAAAAAAAAATCAATGTTTTGTCCAAAGTCAAGCATAGTGACTGGGCTTCACCAGCAGTGTATGTTAAAAAAAACATTGACAAAAATTTTTCAACAAACTTAAACAATTTCTTGAAGATGATGACTACTCACTTCCAGGGCCGGAGAAGGTTTTTGCACAGCTTAGCAGAGGTAATTTTTTTTTCCAAAATAGACCTTAGCTATACATATCTATAAATTCAAGTGGATTCGAGTTTCAAAATTTTTTACCATAAATACACAGAGGATAAAATAAATATAATCATTTGGTATTAAAGTTGCTCCAGCTATCTTCCAGGATGTCATGGACACTATGCTAGGTGGTCTCAACTTTGCAGTCACATACCTTGATTATAATTTGCTGAGAAGGGTAAACACTGAAGAACATATGAAAAATGTTTTTAAAGTGTTTAAAAGAATTCCAAATGATGGATTCAAGCTAAGGGATGAAAAGTGTGAATTCCTAATGGACAAGATTAAATACTTGGGACAGATTATTGACAAGAATAGACTGGGTACATTGCATGCTAGTGTTATTAAAGAGATGCCTACTCCTGAAATTGTCAGCTCCCGAGAGAGTTTCCTGGGATTACCTAGCTATTACAATGTTTTTTGCGAAAAACATGCATCATTTGAGAGCACCACTTGATTAACTTTTGAAGAAAGACTCAAAATGTCAGAGTGCCAGGAAGCATTTCAAAAAATAAAAAATATACTAACTTCAGATTACGATCCTAAAAAAGAATAGTGGCAAATGATGCAAGTGGTATTGAAGTGTGTGCATAAATTTGATGATGGTTCTGTTAAACCGATTACACATGCATCCAGGACACTTCTTTCAGCGGAAAAAAATTACTCAGTGATAGAGAAGAAAAGTTTAAGGATTATCTTTAACCTTAAAAAATTATATGAATTTATTCATGGAAGAAAATTTACATTGCAGACAGACCATATACTGTTGTTAGCAATTTGTGGGTCAAAAAAGGATTACTGACTTATATGGATAACAGATTGCAAAAATGGGGAACTATTCTTCTAAATTATGACTTTAGAATGGAGTTTTTGCCATCGACCAAGCTAAATCGTGGAAAGATTGTCCAAACTGATCCCAAGCAATGATGAACCCTTCAAAGACACAGTCATTGCTGCTTTTCAATCAGCAGTAGAGATTAAAAATATTCTGTGCATACTGTGCAGGAACTACATTGAAGAATATAAAAAAGAAATCACTGGATGATAAATTTATTAATGAAATGAAAAATAAATTAAAAGGCAAGAGTAAAAAGGATTCTGCAATTTATTCAATATGTGATAATGTTCTCATGTACTGCAAAAGAGTAGTGGTACTTCTAGCACTACAGAAAAGGGTTTTGAAAGAATTCCATGCAGAACACCCTGGTATATCCATTATGAAAAGCGTAATGAGAAGCTATGTTTACCGGCGTAGCATGAATAGAAATATTGAAACATTGGTAAAGCCATGCAAAAGCTGTGCTTTGGCAGCTAAAGCACCACCAATTAAGTTTAATTCATGGCCAGAAACTGACCGTTATGGTCACGCCTTCATATTGATTTTGCTCATCCAATGAATGGATCACTATCTTATTGTCATAGACAACTTTTCAAAATAGCCAGAGATTTTGAGATGTAGAAGTCTAACCACACAAGTAGTCATACAGTTTTTACACAAACTGTTCACAAGGTTTGTAGTTCCTAATTCAATTGTTTCTAATAATAATACGCAATTTACATTGAGAGAGTTCAAGGATTTCTGCAAAATGTTTGTATTAAATCACATTACAATTGCATCTTACCATCCAAGAAGCAACAGACAGGCAAAGTGTTTTGTGGATACCTTCAAAACAATGTTAAAAAATCCAATGGTGCCTCAACAGATGCAGTTATACAATTTCTGCAGGTGTATAGAGTTACACCAAATAAAAATGTGTCTTCAGCCATGACTCCAGCAGAAACTATGCTTGCATGTAAGATACCATCAGTGTTTAATAAACTGATTTCCAATAGGAACAAATATGAGCATACAGAAAAAAAAAAAAAAAACTGGGAAGGACTTTTACAACATTGGTCAGAAGGATTTTTACCATATGCATCAATGAAAATAAGACATATTGGTAAGTTGGTACTATTGTCTAAAGAATAGGTAAAAGGGACCAGAATTATTGCATAAAGGTGCTATAACCAAATCAAAAAAGTGGAATAAAGTTCAATGCAGTAACCTTTTTGGGTTACAAAATATGCTTTGCACATTTATAAAAGAAAAATCCAATATTTTTTCTTGCAGATAATCAAAATCTGTTTATTATGAGAAACAAATTTTAAGTTAGCATCTCTTTTCAACAAGACAAATTTATATTATTTGTGAATATAAAGACAAACAATAACTTAGGTTATCTTTAAAAATAAAACTTCAAATATTCAGACTGCATAAAATTTTACCGATAATCTTATTTTTTTAATAATTTGGTATTAAAATATAGTGAACATGAGTTCAGTTGAAAACTCTGAACTAGCAACTTTGCAAAATTTTTAGTAAAGTATGAACACTAGCAATAGTTTTATAGCATTGTTTTTACACATGACTCTTTTCTTCTGTGAAAATTTTTGTTACTATAACCTTTTTAATTTATTAGTTTTTATTTAAACAGTCATCTTAATGTGTTTATAAAGAGCTTTTCAAATTTATATTTTTCCAAAAACAATGGTGGAAAAGTATGTAAGACAAAAACGTTAAATTTTGTTAGTTTTTGTTCATGTCTTGAGTTCATCTGATAATTTTTTATCTCTGCAACTGACTTGATTCCTTAAAAAAAGCTAACACTTTAACAGTATTGTATCTTATCTACTTCCAGAACTATACAAATATAATGGTTGCATTTTGCTTTTTAATCATGGCTCTCTACAATTTCCTGTCCCTTGTAGTTCTTAATAAATTTTATCTTTTTATTATTTCTCCTAAACCCTGTTCTACCATCCATGTATTCAAGCTCTTTAAGTATGCTATGCATTGTTTTCCTCTGTTCCTCTTGCCTTCAATCTGCCCTGTGAGTATCAGATTTTCCAAGCCCTCTTTCCTCATAATTATACTTCAGTTGTTTCTTAATTTCATTTTGCTTCAATTTTCTCTAGAAGTTTGTTGCTGCTCACATATTTGGTCCTTGGTGTGCCCAAACATTTCATAATGTATCCAATTTTAGTTATAAGCCTTCAATATATACAGATGAGGCTTATATAAAATGCTGAGTGAAATAAAACTTTAAACAAATAAGCTTTTTGACAAAAAATTAAGTAATTTGCTGTGTATTTTAAATATGTCAGGTTGCAAACAATAATCTAGCACCAATACTAATATACTATCAGATAGAGATAGGCAGGCAAATCAACTGACAACAGTTTAGTGTTTCTACAATCATCCCTTGATTGCTATCACCTTAAATGGATTTATTTTATAAATATATCAGACACAAAATTAAATGTAACTTTTATTTATTTAAATAATATTAAAACTACAAACAGATAATTATTTTTTCTCGACGTGAAGATCTTTTTTTATTTTTTTAAGTACTTATTTTGATATTTTATAATTTAATTCTTCTTTCAGAAAGAAAATGTTGTTGCCTTTATTCATATTTATTAACTAATGTTAATAACATTAATAATATGAAGTAACACATAAAAATGAAAATCCAATTAACATTTCTATATTTATTAAACTGGTCAATCTGTTTATACTTGTAACATTTCTGTTGACAGTACTTAAAAGAAAATATTTATATTCTTTAAAATAAAAAAAGAAAAGAAATAGTTATGATTGTGTTTTTGAAAGAATTATATCTTCTCTATAAAAAAATTCAATATTGCCTTTTATTTAGACATCCTATTATTCTGCTTTTATCATATGCATATAGTACAGCCATTACACATTTCTAAAGGACTAGAGTGTAATGTCTGCATGATTGCTGGCCCTTCTGAGTGGGAATCAGTTACACTTTCTAACAAGGAAATCTATACAAGAAGGAAGGAAATTGTAAAAACAAGAAAGCGGGTGAGTATGTGAAGGAGGAAAGAAAAATAGTAAGAAAACTGAAGAAAATCAAGTAAGAGGGGAAAATAAATACAGAAAAGAAGGGATAGAGATGAAAAAAGACAAACTGGCAGGCACCAACACACAATGAGTGAAAAAATGGTAGGGATAAAAATTGCAATGCATTAAAATTCCTTATAGAGGAATAAAACAAAAGAAAAATTTAAATAATGATACAATAGAAAATATTTTATATTCTTTATTGCTATTTCTGTGAATAATATTTACATAAAAACATGAGCATGAAACAAATATTGGAAAGAATATCGGCAAAAATGAAAAAAGCGCAAATGCTTGAAATAATGAATAATCTTAGGTGCCGATAAACATGGAATTTCTACAGGGCCAAAAAGTTCTTTTTTTTTTTCTTTTAGTTACATAGTCAAAATTTTAGAAAATAGTTTTAAAATACGTCATTTTTTTTTTTACTTTTCATTACTAAATTTTTAAAGTTTTGTCTAAAATGTTTACTTTCATTTTATCAAATTGTAGTAAACAATTTCTGATGTAAGTACACCAAGTGGGAAAAAAAATTATGAAACATGTTAGTTATTAATTCTAACAACTCCTTAATACATATATCATAATTATATGCCTGGTCAATATTGTGAATACCTGATGAGATTGAGTCAGCAAAAGAAAACAACCTGTGTATTTTGAAAGTATTTTTTCGAAAAAAATTACTTTTTAAACTTTTTTATCGGATAATGAAATGACAGCATACAAGTGACCATCTTCTTGATGAATAAATAGTAGCAATTTTAAAGTGACAATACATCTATGTGACATACACTTATACTCAGCAAAATATTGCAGCTTATCAAAAACATAAACTTTTTATTTGAAAATGATGTTTATATTACTATAAAGATGTATTTTGTAAAAAGTAAACTTAACAGGAGATTGTTAATGTTAAATGTTCATAAAAAAACTTTAGCTGAAATTCCTAATAGTGTATTTTGGTAGTTTTTAAAATATTATATCAATATTATGTAAAAAATTCAATTCATAATTTTTTACTTTTTTTAAACAAATATAAAAAAACCTTTCAACTTTGACATTTGCATGACTTAAAGCTGGGCTATGAAAAAAATGCTTTCTGCATTTGGGAACAATGATGTTAGAAAATAAACACTAAAATTTTAGTTTGAAAAAATTGATGTTGATTTCAATTTTGGAAGCCATAAAAGAAATCTGCAAAAATTATTAATCAAGGCAAAGTGTGTGTGTCTCCGTTACCTATAGACTCCGAAATGGCTGAACAGATTTTCTTGAAAATTCACACAGTTGTACTATAAGCATCTGCAAGTGTTCTTAGCTAGGTTTTGTGTCGAGGTACCCACAATAAATATCGATAATCGAAAAAATCGGGTTATAGAAAGAGTGGTCCGATTTAATCAAATTTGATACACTCATAGACAAAGACATAAGAAACGATATTCAGAAGTTTCAAGGTTGCAGTTCTTATAATAGTGCAGAACATTTGATAACCATACCAGGAAATCAAAATTTGACTTATATCCATTCATTTTTCTTTCAATCTACGGTTTCGCTTTAACTGGAAACAACTATTGCTTTTTAGTCTTTCATGCCAACGTCCAAAGAGTCTGAGCTCCAGGACCATGGATTAGTTTTAAAGCTTTCATTACACCCGAGCAACGCCGGGCTATACTACTAGTGTAAATATAAAACACATAATCAGATATGTAAAAGTTTGTATTAAACATCATCAGTAAGAGCATGGAACTAAATTAATTCCTACATCTTATCATATGACCCATCCAAAAAAAAAAAAAAAAGATTCTGTTTAATTACTGAAGAATATCTGAATAATTGCCAGATTTATTCAAAAATAGATTTTGTATAATAACTGAAGAATCTCTCTGTCATGACCAGATTTGAGAAGTCATAATCTGAACCAAAAGCAAGCTATCATTCCTGAAAGGTTATTAAGAGCATGTACTGAACACAGGCATGATTTGATACATTTTAACTATTCTCATGGTGACCAAAAATTATACATTGATACAGTGATGATCAGCTGAAAATAATGCATTCAAAACTCCCAGTTGTTTAAAAACAAGAATATAATTTTGCATTCATGTGGAATCAATTAAAAATAGAAATTTTTGTGTATTCTGTCTATTCACCTCACATCTCTCATCAACATTTTACTTGACTGATACAATCAAAATAATATTTTCATATTCAGCATATTGCTAAAATTATATTATTTAGGTTGGATCAGTTGAAAATAGACTTATTTGTATCCTGACTAATAACCCACTCTTTCACCTATTATTTATTTATTTTTAATCAACATCAAGATCAAACTGAAGCAGCCTCATGACTGGGCATGGTCATAGTCACTCTGCAGTTGAGCATCTGACCAGTTTTCTCTAATATGGGTTGAAAGCTTGAGAGATACTCGTGCATGCATTGTGTCTTGACCTTGTGGAGTGTATTCCTCTTCATATCAAACCACAGACCACATGTCCTTAAACATGAAGGCTTTCACAGGTACATGGCTCTTGATTCCATCGTACCATTCACTTTAGTCCATGTAGAAGGGCCTCCACCCAGTGAAGCATTGTCATCATTTCACTAGCTGGTAAGCCTCGTTTACCCCATTGTGCTGGGTAGTTGTTGATTCTACAAGGCAGTTCTTCTAAACTTTAAGGTTTTGTTTTTCATCTTCCTGAGTGTCTCATCACTCTCCTCACTAGAAAAGCCTGGAACCAATTTAATTGCCAATGACTTGGTCACACAGTACTGTCACATGGTGGCAGTAGTACTCATAGAGTAATCTGATATTAAAGCCTTTAATAGAATTTACAGATTCTTTAAATGATGAATTCTTTAGAATAGGGACCAATGATTTGCTGCCAGGGTGAAATAAATTCGATGGAGCTGTAAAGAACATTATAGTCAAATACTTTTTCAAAATTTATTCTTTTAATAAATCAGTAATTTCATCTTAACAACCTTGCCAAAACAAAACAAAAAAAAAAAATAATGTTGAAAAAATATTTTTAAGAATAATGTTTTATCAGTTGAAATGTTCTGGCAAAAATGAATAGAACTTGAAATCTGTGCTAACAAAAAAAAGAAAATATTTCTGTTATAATGTTATATTCATAAATATTCAATTATGTTTGATTCTTGTGATATTCAGTTGTTCTTTGATTCTTATACAATTGATTATTTTCAAACTTGAGAAATTAGTAAAGCTAAAATCAAATCACTACTTTTGACTGTCAAATCAGCATATATTATAACCATAATTTTGTTTGATTTTGATTATAAGGAAATTCTGTGTGAAAAATAGTGTATATTTGTGTACAGAGGGAAGGTTGTCATCTACCTGAATATAAGGATGTATTTTTCCTCCTGTCATTCACAAAAATAGAAGGATTAAGCAATAAACAGCAGCTGGAATAAAGATGCTTGTTGATGTTTGTGTCTAGTTTCCAGATAATTCTATTTCCAGATGAGACTTTCAGAATTCTTTTTTCTCTAAAATCAGTTAAATCTTTGAAGCCTGTCATGGAGGACTTGAAAATATTCAAGGAAAGTGTAAAGTGCTTTATTTGTGTGAAATTCTGAAAAAAATTTGTTCAGCAAAATAGGCTTACACCGTGACCATTCTTTGTAAACCAACAGGTGTTCACTTTAAAAAAAGAAATCAGATTCTTTTTATATAATTACTTTGCCAGCCAAATTGTCTCTCTTAAAAGCTTATCACTAATGAGGAATTCAGGTCTTTGATCCTTTAACTTTCATTCAAAATGAAAACAGGTGTAAACATTTTCATACATACAACTGATAATGACAATTTGTTATTTATTAAAAGAATGATTTGTTTTTAGCAAAAAGATTCCTGTGAAACATTTCCTTAAATATAGTGTAGATCTTAAGCATATTTTGAAATTAACAGAATAAATAAAAATGGGATCCAATATGTTGTTAAAATGACTTTCCAAAGTGGTAACAAAAATGAAGCATTAATTTTGATAATAACAAATATTCACATTAAAAATTATTTCAGCTGAACATAAAAAAATATTAATACAATTTACATTGTTCAGACTATTGTCTTCATCTTTGTTGCCATATTCACAACATTTCAACCATTGTACACTGTAGCTGTTTTCAGGTGATTGGAATTTCAAACTGAATCCTTTATTTCATTCACCAGGGTAAATTATTCTACTTCCACAAGCCATGCCACTTTTGCTCAGGCTAAGTGTTAGCTGCCAACGCTCTGTGCGTCACCCTCTGCTGTGTTGCTTCCTTGTAGATATAACTGATTCATTAGGAGGAAAGTTACCTTCATATGTCCAAAACTTCACCCACTTCTTGGAAATAAATCCAACCCAACCAGATGGTAAACCTTGACATGGAGAGTTTGTTCGACAAGATACCCACAGAGGAGGCACTATCAGTAGTCAGGGACAGTATGGCCTCAGACTCATCTCTAAGAGAACATGCTAGTATACACTTTGGAATGAGATGAGACATATATCAGCAGAATAAAGGCTTATCAATGGCTAATGTATACCTGGAATATTTCAAAGAGATGGTATTAGAGTCCACATCACTAAAGCCGACCCTATGGCTGAGATACATAAATGATACCTTTGTAATAGGAAGAGGCCCAGCTATTAATGGACCATGTGAATTCAATAAGTTTACAATGTAAAAAGAAAACAACAAACTCGCATTCCAGGATATATTAATATCTCTACAGAGAATGGGTTCAAGACATTTGTATACCAAACAATACCTAAACTTCAACTCCCATCACTCATACGGTGTAAAGAAAGGGATCATCCGCTGCTTTCAACATTGACCAAAAAACAGAAGTGGCAACCCAGAGACTTATGAACAAGAAATGGTCTGTATAAGCAATACCCTACAACATAACTACCCTGGGTACATAACAGCTCCAACAAAGTGCGATAGAATAGTGCAAAGGAATAACAATACTCAGGGCAGGCAGACTAAGGCTGTTTTCTTTGTGATGGGATTATTGGAAAAAATACAAAAGATCTGTGGTTCAGAATGAGCTTCAGAAGGGGTTATACACCTCTTCAGAGTAGGATTTCCCATAGAGGAGAACATGATTAAGGACTGTGTGTACACCATCCCATGCAGCTGTGGCAAGAAATATAAAGGAGAAATGGACCACCTGCTTAAGACAAGACTACAAGAACACTGTAAAGCTATAACACAAGGGTAAATAGAAAAATCAGGTCTAGCTGACCACATATAGAATGAAAAGAGAGCTCACCATTCCCTATGGGATAAAGTTGAAATAATAGACATAGAACACCACTGAAAAATATGAAACCTTAAAAAATCAGCACATATGATAGGCCACAAAAATCTAAGCTGGTCAAGTATAGAAATGAATACAATATTGGAATATAAAAAAAAAAAAAACAATAACAACAAAATTATAATATAAACTCTAGTAAAAAATTCATACACTGATGTCCTCAAGAACACATGTGGATAAAAACGTTGGTTGAATCCAGTGACTTGTCTCAAAGAGGTATGAGTTCAATACCTGGCTACAGCAGAGTTGAACAAAAACTTTAAAAGTAGAGTTAAAGGGAGATAACTGATACTGAAACATCTAGAAGCATATGATTCATGGAACTAGAACAAAATATAAGGTTCACTTAGAGATTTCAATCACCTGAAGAAGGCCAGTGTGTACAATGGCCAAAACGTGAATATGGCAATGAAGTTGAGAACAACAGTTCAAACAATGTAAATAATGACAATGTCTCATCTCAGAAATATAGACAATTATAGAAGATATTGCTGTATTCTGTACAAAAAAAAAAACCAAAGAAACTGATGATCTAAACTTAAACCAATTTTCTTTTATTTTGAAAAGAAAATTACATGTGGATACATTTCAATGTGTTAATTTCTTTAAACAATTTACTTAAAACCTATTTGTTATATTTTTGATATCTCCTTTACAACCCTGTTTCCTCTAAATATCATGTGTGTTTGGTTTTAAATACCAGATGCAGTTTTTCTTTTTTCAATTTACTCAGTATATTATTATTGGATATATCTCTTAATACTCTATGGAGGTTATTTTTGGTACTTAATTATGTTTTCAAGCGTTTGTCGCATCTAGTTTTCATTAATTCTTAAATCTTTTTTTTTTTTATGATTTCTGCTGCTTTCTCATTTTTTTTTTCTGTTTTAATAAAATTATTAAGAGTGCTAGGATTAATCTCTTGTGCTCAAAACTTGTTTCATTTAAAAAAATGTAGAGTCTTTGGAGGGGGAAAAAATGCAGGATTTCAAGTGCAATATCTATTTGAAGAAATCTGAAGAACATTTTCCAGAGTGGGAGTGTTTCAAATAATACTGAAAATGACATCACTAATTCATTTAAATATTTCAGATCTTTGTTATTAAACAGGTTCTTGATATTTTTGTTTTCAATTCTAACAATTTCATGGTACCATCTAAAGTTCGGTACAATTAGAGTAACACTCAAGTTAAGCTAGAATTAACTTATTTATATTATAAATGGTAATGGTAATATTAACCATTTCCTTGTAAAAGAAATATTTGGCATTCATTGATTAAGCAGCCAGTACTAGTTTTGGTTGAAATTTATAAAATCTTTCTTTTAAAACAATTTTTCAGAAAAATAGGTTTCTCAAGTTCAGTAGCTGTTATCGCTCTTTTCAATATTGATGGGGGTTTCCTTCCTAACCTTTTATTTGAAGCAGTATGAAATGTCTTGATTATGTCATTTTCTCTGAGTTACATGTGCTATCCATTTTAGTTGTTGCTGCTGTTTAGTATTTATTAATTTTACATCTGGAATTTTTATGATGGATTCATGGTATATGCTATCACTGCTTTCATTCCAATACATGATCATATTTTCTTTTAAAAAGTTTTATCTTGAGTTCTACTTCTTGGAACATTTGTGAAAAGATGTAGTTTTTTTGTTCAAGATGATACTTGTCTCAACTATAAATATTTATGTCGTCAGCATAAACCCTCCCCACCCATCATCATCAATACATTAACCTCAGACAAAAAAGCAGGATTGTTGTTTTCTATTAGTTGATTCATCTGGGATGGGGTATAGAGTTTTTAAATGATCAGTGCCCATCTCTTAACATCTGTACTTGTAAATGTGCAGGACATAGTCTAGGAAAAGATGAAATAAAGTGGAGCTCTCATTTCCTCCTTGTCAATACAGAAATATTGCAAAACTCCTGAAGAGATTTGCAATATTTCTGTAAGATTTTGATGTAACATTTTGTGGACCAATAAGGTTCCTCTATTATATCAATGCATTCAATTGATTTGGAATTTGGAAAGTGGTTACTGATGGAGGAGAAGAGGAAGTCTCTATTGATGTGATTGTATGCTGCTGTGAGGTCAACATTTCCTGAAGTTGTTTGATGACATATATGCAATCATTGCACACCTTATCAGAATGAAAAGCAAATTAGGTTGAGGAGGAGTTGATTTTCATAAAACAATGAGAGCCTAGTTAATACAATATTCAATAATACTTTCACCATAATGGATCCAACTGAGATGTCTCTATATGTGTGAGGGTCTTGAGAACTACTTTTTGTTTCCATAGGGCATTAATGCATGATAAACAGTACTTTTGAGAGATACATTTCTTAATTTCATGAAAGAACAGTCTGGAATTAGAAACTTGTTATTGAATTTGGTGAGAAAGTAAACTTTTTTCAGAAGTTCAGTCTCAGTGTCAAGTGATTGCTTATTATTACTTTGTTTTTAAAGCTTTCTTAATTTTTCTTATCAAAGAAACTCCAGTATTAGGATCAAAAATAGTAATTAAGAGTGCAGTGAAAATGAGATGTGTAAATACACTGATAAGTCCTGTCAGAAGATAGGAAATAGGAAAAATGAAACCATGAAATACATTCTTGGTCTTTATCAGGAAAACAACCTTATTCAAATATGTTGTTCATTTTATACAAAACATCATTTAACCCTGTACAGAGTTAGTGTTTCTAAAGTTTGACACTTTTTAAAGAACTCAAATTTAAATTCAATTTGTGAGCTCTTAACAAAAGTTAACTTCTTTTATAACATATGTGATATTCAAATCTGGTTTTGAACATTTCCTTGAAAACCAAAGAAAAATATCTATATTTTGCTTGGTTGGACAGATCTGACTGTTCTGTATTCAAAGTTATAACTGTTTTGGTTTTAAAGAGATAAAGTTTGGATTCTTCAGGTATCATATTTGTGATCACAAGTTAAATGGAACTGTGATTCCATCCATGCCTTCTTTTGCCAAAAAGCTGCATAGTATGAACCCTGACTCAAGTGAAATTTCAGTGACAGACATTTTTTGTGAATTTTTAAATAAGTATTTGCTTTTATTGAGTTTTTAAATTCATAGAAAGTATTTTAGATCTTCTTTTTTTTAATGCCAAGTTTATACAGGCTGTCAAATCTGTCACTTGGCTGTTGTCCAGATTTCCTAGAAGTAAAAAGGGATGTAAGTTCAAATCTCACCAAGAGCTTCTCTTTTATTTCTTAACCACATTGTATACTCACTGCTAAAGAACTGATAAATCTGCTATAAAAAGAAATTAATAATAAATTAATGATCCTAATTAACAAAGCCTTACCCAATAGAAAGTAAAAAATAATTTTGTTGCTACTGATAACACAAGTTTACTTGTGCCATCAAAAAATGGCAAATATAAATTTGCAATTGCATTTAAAATATTTTAAAATGTTGCTCTTTATTTTCTTTATTATCTTTTAACTTTCTGAATAATAACTGAAACTAAAAATAAGAATTAATAAATATAACACTCTACCTTCTATCTTGTTTACATTCAATAAATGAAACTAATTTTATATTTATGGACTCTCCTGTCAATTTTGACGTATGAGCGTCTAACTCAGACTGCCACACAAAGAATTGTTTTGAGTGGTGAAGGCTTGTGTAGCACCATCCACACTTTTTGGAACTGCCGATAACAAAAAATCAGTGCAGAAGTTCGCCACAAATCGCATGAACAGCAGACCTAAGTTATTTAACCCATAACTGGAGGGAAGGGACAGATTAATACCTTTCCTAAGGGTACCAGTGCGTAAGTGAATGCAGAGTGTTCGACTGGAATTGGAACTCAACTCACCGATTTCCCTTTCCAAGCCAACATTCAACACACCACCACGCACATCCATCAATAAATGCTTACAGCACCTGGTATTCCCAAGTGGTCACCCATCTAAGTACTGACCAGGCTCAACGTTGCTTAACTTAGGTGATTGAGCGGGAACCAGTGTATTCAACGTGATATGACCATAACCGTAATTTTTTATATATATATATATATATATATATAAATAAAAATATAAAAAACAAGTTACTATGCAACCCAGGTTTCTACCATCTGGTGTCTTCAGGTAATTTACAATCACAATAGTTATTGTAAATCACCTGAAGACACCAGATGATAGAAATCTGGGTTGCGTAATAACTCGTTTATAAATGAAAAATATTCAAAACTTCGACAGTATAATTATATCAAACACTTTTTAATACAACTGTTTACTGGTTTAAATTAATTATAACCAAGAACTAAGTAATTAAATAATTTTTTTTTTTAATCATTTCACCCTGAGCAAGGCAGAAATGCCACTGATGAGCGGCGGGCTACATAACTGTAAAAAGATTAATTAGAAAAGAGTGAGGAGTACAAACTAGTTAGAAAGGAGCAATAGAAAGCTGAGAAAGCAGGTGCGATGACAGATACATAGGTAGAGAGAAAGGGAAGGTTATACGGGGGTGGGGAGAGAGCTAGAGTCCAGTGGTTAATAGATGAGTATTAACTTTGCATTTAAATTTCTGGAGGTTGTAACCGTCAGGAAAGCAAGAATATGGGAGCGAGTTCCACAGGCGGGAAGTGCAAGAGAAGAAGCTGCAGGAGTTGAATTGTTGTCTGCATTTGGCTAAACTGACTGTGAATGGGTGGGACCCAGTTGCCAGTCTGGTTGCACGAGTAAACACCAGTTGAGGAGGCACCAGTGACTTAAGTTCATCCAAGCAGAAGCCATGAAAGTATTTATAGAACAGACAAAGGGAAGCCACATTTCGACGGTGGGGAAGTGGCTGCAGTCAAGCCGCCAGATCAGTACCTATCACATTACAGACTCTCCTTTGGAGCCTGTCGAGAACACTGAAGAGAACGGCAGGGGCACCTGACCATAAATGGCAGCAGTACTCCATGCACGGACGGATGGTTGACTTGTATATATGCAAGATGGATTCAGGTGGAAAAAACATCCTGGATCGACATAGTGACCCAACCTTCTTAGCAGTAGATTTAGCTATGGATTCAATATAGTGGTTCCATTTGAGGTCTGAGGAAAGGGTAAGGCCGAGGAGGCATAGTGTATTGCTCTCAAGGAGAATCGCTTGGTCCATGCTTATGGGAGGCAGGAGAGGTTGCCTATAATGGTTGACAGACAGCAGCTTGGTCTTAGACGAATTGAAGTTGACAATCCACTTCTTGCCCCAATTCACCACAGAGTGTAGATCCCATTCAAGGTCAGCAGCGAGATTATGTCTGTCTACCACGAGATGTTTCTTACTGGTGCGGGAGTATATTGTCGTGTCATCTGCATAGATGCCTACTTGAGACTTGATATATCTTTATTTTACATTAAGATAAAAGTCTATATAGCTACAGAGCCAACTACAAATTTTCTAGTATAAACATGTTATGGCATTAGAATATATCCCCAGCAATGCCTAATGTGAAGAGATGGCAAATTGCTCATTTTTCTGGAATGTAAAAATGTGTGCACATATATACTGCTGTGCCAAAAGTCATATGTTTAGCAGTTTTTAAAGATAATGGTAGGTTGCACCACTCTACCCAGACATCATGGAAATGTCCTGATCTACATCAGTTGTACTTTAGTGTGTCATTATTAGTACCACCCAACCTGCTCATTGCAAGGTTACATAAATTATCAAATATTAAACATGGGTTTCAGACAGATGGGACATTCCCCTTCTTAAATTGTGAAGATATTTGATATCTCTTTTGATCGTGTTATGTGTGTACCAGAAATGTGGTACTGGCTTAAATCATATTCACATTCAATGTAGGGGGGCCAGTTCAAGTTCAGCTTTGTTTAGCTTCTATGGGATGTAGGAACAAAAGACACACCATGGTGCTCCTGTTAATACAATGGCACAGGAGTGTCTCACCTGGGTCTGTAATACTGCTGTTTGAACCCTGGACTAGCAGCATGGCATGGTCTAAAGAGTCAAAGTTTTAACTGTTTGAGACTCCATTGTGTAACTTGGTAGTGCTTTCATAATGGTATGGAGTGTGTTCATGTGGAATGGGTTAGATCCAATAGCCTGATTGAACATGTCATGAACCACCGACTATGATACTGCACTGTTTTGATCATTTGCATCCATTTACAGACTCCATGTATGCTAAAAATGGCGCATTATTCCAGAAGGTTATAATGCACTGTGTAATCAGGTACATGTTACCCAGAATTGGTTTGAGGAGCATTATGGAGATTGCTAATGATTAGTATAGTTGTCACATTCACCTGAAATGTGCCTAATCAAGTATTTATGGTATATGGTGGAGAGATCTCTTAATGCACAAGATCTTACACCTATAAATATCAGGGAACCTGGGATAGCTATCAAAGTGGCATGGCTTACTATGACTTTCTGTCTGTGTGTATATATAGGCAGACAGTAATTTGTATATGTGCATATAGAGCCATTACATTTATGTTTGCATTCACTGATATGCTGTACAATGTTTCACTTGTATTCACTGAAAATCTTTATAATTGTAATTCTATTTTTTTCTTCCTCTTTGTACCAATTGATACACTGAAGAAAGCTTCTTTCCCTCCAGATGCTTTACTGTCACTGAGCAAATTTCATTTAAGATTTAACCTAAACAATAATCACATAATATTTTTTGAATAATAGATATAGTCAAATACAGTCTGAGTGATATTTGTAAAATTCATATGGTTTACTGTTGCATTCTAAAATTTCTTTTTATATAAATACATTCTACATAATGATGGTATTACTTTGTGTAAGAATAAAATATACTGTTTATTTATAAAACATATTAAACCTGAAAGTCAAATTGTACTAGCATTCTAATACCTCTTACATAAATACTACTTTTCAAAAGTTTACTTTACACAACTTCACTTTTGTTGTAACCGCAAATATTAGGAACAATATAACAAACATAGTCAAATATATTTTGAAACACAACAATATTTGTTTTTCTTTATTCTCACCGACCAGAATACAGCACAATTGGGTGCGATAACAAATTACTGTCTACACGTGGTGTATTGTCCAGCAGCGATGTTGTTGTTATTAGCTTACCCCTTTTTTGTGAATCGTTAGTTGAGCTTTCATGAAAAAAAAACTTTCATAAGTAAAGGGGTTTCCTACTATCAAAAATGGTGGAAAATGAAGAAGTAATTATCATAGTTTTCTCATACCAGAAACTTATACCTGCCTGTTACAATGTCAAAGGTTGAGGTTCATTGTCTGCTATAAGCTGATGTGAAAAACTTAAAAATACAACAGCATTTTTAACTGTTTAACCTCATGCAAATCTGCTCTAGACTAATATGCCATTTTTTCTATTTTTCTACAATCATTGCAGTATTGTTAGATATCGTGGAAATTTCATGAAAGGTTTTTTTTTGGGGGGGGGGGGGCACAACAAATTTTTCCCATACAAATTAATTGTATTTACATCTTCCTGTTATATCATCATAGCTTCTGAAAGGTTTCTTGAGAATGGTCTACTTTTGGAGAGACAGGGAAAACTTGTATATAAATAATGCGTATAATATTTAATGGCTATAACAAAATTAAGTACTTGGTATAAGAATAATTTATAATGTTTGTAAACAATATATAATTTCTGAAACACAGTTCTTCATGGATTCCAAAAAACTTAAAATTTTCCCCTACAGATGATCTTTCATCTCAAATTATTATAATAGCCATAAACAAATGTTAGAATTATTTATGTAGGATCAGCACTGCTGCCTTAGATCAAAGTGTTAGTCACTGGTTTTTTGTCATAGATCAGAGGATGCTGGGAAAAGTATTACATAAAGAAAAAGAACAGAGTAGTACAAAAATCACTATCAATCTTAATAAAAAAAGGTAAAGACAGTTTTCATTGAGATAAATGTAAATTTGATTACTGGAAAAACCTGCCCAATTTTCATAAAATACCTGTAACAGAAACAAATGAAATATAATTAAAAAAGTCATTTAAGTCTTAAAATTGAAAATGATTTTTGTGCAACCATTTACATTTGTGAAATGATATAAGAACTGATATGTAATGTTCTGCAGTTTATGTTTGTAACTTATTTTTTATCTTTTTTGTCTTTGTTAATTCTACTAGGATCTGTTAATTAGTGTTTTTTTTTTATTGTTTTGCAGAGGATGGAGGATTCTAGTGGTGGTAACGAATCAACCAACGCCATTAAGTACCCGCCTCCCGCCGCTGTATCCTCCAGCAGTGCTCGGCCATATCGCTGTGAACTGTGCCAGCGTTCGTTCCGCGAGGTGGCAACACTGCGCAAGCATGAACAGCTCCATCGAGCAGATCGGCCATACGTGTGCGCGACCTGCGGTAAGTCATTTCTGTGGTCATCAAATCTCAAAGTACATGAGAGAGTTCACACTGGTGAAAGACCTTATAAATGTAAGATATGTCACCGCTGCTTTACACAGAGCAACGATCTGCGCCGGCATGAGCGCAATGTACATATGCGTGGCAAACTTTATGGTTACAGAAATCCCGTAAGACCCACACCGCAGGTCAACCTAGCTGCCTACCAGGCTTTTGCGATGCAGCAGAGAGCACTACTGCAACAGGCATTGACTTATGAGACTCTCATGCACAACACAACGACAACGACCTCAGGACCACCAGTTCCGTCTAACTTGGCACTCCATGAGCAACAACACCAACAGACTGGGTTGATGCAGGGAAAGCCACCGCCTCAGCTTGACCGGTCCTCACAGCAACAGCACCAACAACAACATCAAAGAGATATTCAGAACCTGCAAAATGAGCAACAGCAGCAGCATTTGCAGGCCATTACATCTATGAGTTCAATCAAACTGGAGCAGGTGACCCCACCAACAACACCGTCTGAAATGGATGAGCAGCAGCAGCAGCAGCAGCATGGTGTCCATAAGAGCATGGCCAGTAGTAGTGGTAGTGGCCACACTGTAGAAACAACGACTTATGTGCATGCCAGCACACCTCCTAGCTTGTACACGATTGCCATGCCCTCACGAAGCGTCATACACTCTCCACCCTCATTGACTTCTGTGGCTGAGATGAACTCCTCTGAACTTATGAGGGCATCATCAACAGAAAGCCAGAAAGACAAGGAAAAGCAATACCCCTCTACCTCATCCGCATCACAAATTCTATCACCCTCGAACACTTCATTAACAGATCTACCTCAATCTGCCCAGATGGCACCACCTATGTCGACCTTGACCCGTACATCTGAGGACAGCGTTATGGACTTGAGCATGAACAAGTCTACAGCGACTGTTTCAACCGCAAGCTTGGTATGTGAAACAGCAACGTCAGAGCATTATCACTGGAAGCGAGGTAGCTTTATACAGACGTCAAAAACTCCAAGCTTAGATTCAGAATCTGAAGAAAAGCGTGACGTGACAACTACCTCTGCAACTCCAACAACAGACGTTGGATTTCATCAGTGTTATCACTGCGGGATTTACTTTCATGACTACACAATGTTCCACCTCCATCAGAGTCTGCACTCACCAATTGACGAAGATCCATTTCGATGTCCGTCCTGTAACAAGCACTGCCAAGACCGAATTGAGTTCACGTTCCACATTGTTTGGCATGTCAAGTATCCTCACACTATACCAAATTATCAACCTTTCAAGGAGAGCTACCTGTGCTGACTATATGATCACAGGAGCCCTCTATTCTCTCAGGTAAGTTCTTTTTATGCTTATATCATGACAGTTATTTTCCTTTAAGCTACTGATTAACCAGTGTGTTCATAAGTTGATATATTTCGCAAACAAAGAAACAATATGGCAAATATGTAAAATGTACATTTGCCCAAGTCCATAAATGATGTGTCCTTTATTCAAAACACATGAAGAAACAACATCATAAAAATATTCTGTTCTTACTTCTGTGGTTTTATATTAAATTTATTAAATAATCAAATTTCCACAGCAGAATTCATTTATCATTTAGAATTTTTCCATGTGTTGAATTAAACAGTAAAAGTTAACCAAATAGATCTAACAATAAAATTGAAGTAATGAAGTTTTTAAGTATTCTTAAATACAGTTAAGTTTGAATATAATTTCAGTATATCTGTATATAATACTAGCGGTATAGCCCAGCGTTGCTCGGGTATAATGAAAGCTTTAAAACTAATCCATGGTCCTGGAGCTCAGACTCTTTAGACGTTGGCATGAAAGACTAAAAAGCAATAGTTGTTTCCAGTTAAAGCGAAACCGTAGATTGAAAGAAAAATGAATCGATGTAAGTCAAATTTTGATTTCTTGGTATCGATATCAAATTTTCTGCACTATTGTAAGAACTGCAACCTTGAAACTTCTGAAAATTGTTTCTTATGTCTTTGTCTATGAGTGTATCAAATTTGATTAAAATCGGACCACTCCTTCTATAACCCGATTTTTTCGATTATCGATATTTATCGGGGGTACCTCAACACAAAACCTAGCTAAGAACACTCGCAGATGCTTATAGTACAACTGTGTAAATTTTCAAGAAAATCGGTTCAGCCATTTCGGAGTCTATAGGTAACAGACACACAGACACACACAAAGTTCTATTTATAAATAAGTTTAGAAGTTTAGATAATATCTGTATGCATCAGTCATAGCTTGAAATTGTCATGTTTCCACCTTCTGAAGTGCTATGCCTAATTGCCAAAATTTGTGTGTTAAAATGCTACTCTTACAGTTATCAGTTAAAATGCTATAAACTAAAAACTACTATCATAAAAATTATCACGTTGTTAAGGATTTTTATGATTTTAACGTTCCATCTTTGAAATATTTAATTATAACTTTATCCACAAAATAAATCCAAATAGTAACATAATAAAAAAAAATTTTTAATATTTTTTTATCTATATTATATTGATTAAAAATGTGCCATTTTCCAAAACTGGAAAATAAAAATAGAATGTGACACACAGAAACATTTATTTCTTGGTGCTTACTGCTAATATTTTGAAAATTTCATCAAGGATATGAGCACAGTATATGAAAAGATTTTCAAAATCTACAGGGTGCAATGAGTAAACTGTTGCCATTTTATATTTTTAATTTCATGTATGTGCATTGTTTGTTGATTGCACAGTATAGTAGGGTAAGTTGGGAACCATCTGTAAGAAAAAGAGCACCATGACACAATTCACTTTGTTAGGAATATGAGAATAACATACTGTATTGCTTGAAATTTTTGTTGGAAGCTCCAATACAAACAATTCAGAGTTTTTGGGTGTCAATTGAGAACATGAGAACAGTGTAGAGGGTTCAGAAAAAGTTAGATGAGTCTAATGGTGATCATTAGTGCTGGTGATGTTATGCCTCCATTTATCTTCCCATGGGGCCTCAGAGACTTAGAGACCTACATCAAGGGCATTGAGGAGGTAGTACTACCCTGGGTCAAGAGGGTAACTTCTGAAAGACCCTATATCTGGCAACAGGACTCTGCACCATGCCACACAAGCAGGAGAACCCAGTCATGGCTGTCAGACAATTTCTGCAATCATATCACCCCTTATATCTGGCCACCTAACTCCCCAGACTGCAATCCCCTTGATCATTATATGTTCGGCACAGTTGAGTGAGAGACCAACAAAACTCCTTGTAACACCAAAAATAAAGTAAAAACAAGAATTATGGCAGCATTCACTAACTTAAACAAGAAGGCTGTTCAGAGCAATCCCCAAAGATTCTGAAGTCATCTAGAGGCTGGGGTTGAAGCCAATGACGATTTTTATTGAATAAATTTACTCTTTAATATTTCAAAATATTTTTGTGTAACTTTGGTAAATATATCTGTTAAAATGAGATGTCAGCGTTACTTTCATTTTTGCCTAATTTGGACAACAATTTATCCATTTCACCTTTTATATATGTTCCTTCAAAATGGAGTTCAAAAGACTTGTTAAAAAGATCTTTTCCTACGGACTAATTAAATATGCTATGTCAGTCATAACTGTATTATAACAATAGCTAAAACAAATAAAACAGTTCAGGTTATACCATGTGATAATAGTCACATATTAATCATAGTTCTGTTCCAATAGAACACTGTAATCTATACTATCAAAAGCATTCAGTTTGTATGTACCCAATCCAAGTTTCAATAGAGGAAGGAAAATAATGTCTGGAAGTGTATGGGAGTTTTGGTTGAACAGAATTGAAAAAAGACAGTTAGTTGGCTTAATGTGAGCTTATAAACTGAACTACAATTGGTAACAAACTTAAAAACGAAGGCAGTTTATAAAAAAACAATTTTGTTATGAAGTATATCTGTAAAATCCATAAAGTAACTGATATCAGTTGATTGTAATTCAGGTCTGGTAATGTTAAAGTTAAAAATTCTGATGTGATTATTACAATAAAAAAGTAGATTATAAACATGAGTGTTTTTAAAGATTCCTTAATGTGGTATTTTATTGTGAGGTTATGTTAATATTTTATCAGTTTATTAGTTATGTTTAAAGTCTACCTTAGTCTGGCACAAGGACACAATAGTGGAGCACCCAGGACATGATATGCTTCTTAGGTTTGAAACATAAAGGCTTGCATATATATTTTTTATACTGTTAAATATTTTTCCCAATATGTTTGTGTCACTCTCTCTCTCTCTCATATATATATATATATATATATATATATATATAAATAAGAGACAAAAGGAAACAAAAGGGACTTTATCAAGGAAATGTAGGATTTATTATAATGCACAGAGGCAACAATGTTATTGGTTTTTCAAGGTTTATAAATTTGAGAACATTGTCTAACTGCAGATTCCTTCATAGTTGATTGGTGAAGACATCAAATCAATTGACGGCTTCCCTTAGGTCAACGCGCCACAGGTTTGAATCCTGCTGGAAAATGCATATTTTCCTAATAAGATTTTTCGAGTATTTAGGCCAGTATATAAATATATATATATAAAATGAGGATGTTACAGTGGTTCCAATGAGAGAAAAAGTGTATATTTTTAAATAAAAAGAGAAACTGTAAGTGTTCTTTTATGAAATATATTTTTATTTTATGTTCTGCTACAAGCGTTTCTGGTCTCGTGACCTTCTACAGACAGTGGTTGTCAGTCATGATCTTGTTTGTGTGTAGTAGTAGTAGTTCACTTCTTATACTCATTAGGGAATCTCTTTCCACTTTAACGAGTAATAAAATAATTTAGGATGGGTAAAATTTCAGGCAGAGAAAGCTTTTTTAATTTATATATACATAGATAGATACACACACACACACACACTTCTTATGTCATGTAGGACTTTGTGTGTGATTTCATTTGTTCTTGCTAGTATGTGTACATACTTGTATATGTAAGCACACATGGTCTGATTAGTGTATCTGGTCATTCTGTGTGCCTGCTGGGTTATGATCTATGTACTGGTTTAAATTTGTTTATGAAGTTTTTTTCTTGTATTTGTAGGTAAGAGTAGTTGTCTGTCTGATATAATGGCATAATTTTAAATTTGTCTTGGAAGATGTGTTGTGATACAAAGAGTTTTCTGTTGTCTGATAATTTGATGTTGCTTTTGTGAAGGGAAAAAGTATTGTTTAGTGCTTGGCTGATTCCAGTGTAAGATTTATTACATTTTGTGCACTTTAGTGCATATAGCACATTTTTGGAGTTGCAAGTCAAATTTTTGTTTATTGTGAATGTTTTTGTGGGGTTTTCAAAAGTGTAGGTGTTTCCTTCTATAATGATATCCCAAACCACACATCTTTTATTGTTTCATTTTGTAGCCCCCTGTATCATTGGTTGGTTAAATTTGGATGAGGTTAAGATGTATTTCAGGTTTTTTGGTTGGTGTTTGTTATTTTGGTTGTTTTTAATGTTTTTTGTTTTATTATTTTTGTTTAGTAGGTCTAAATTTTTTTTTAATTTTTGTGAATAATTCTGCGTTGTTCCTGTTGTATATTGAGACATATGCTAGAATCTGTTCAATGTTGTGTTTCTTTGGGCTTCATAGTTCATATAAAGGTATTTTTTCTTCCAGTTCAAGACCTTTGTTTTTAAGTGCTGTGAGGTAGCCTCATGGATGTGCGTTGTGGAGCAGTGGATATCGACTCGAAACGAGAAATCGGGGTGCTGAGTTCGAATCTTTGTATTCACATACGCACAAATATCCTTGGGAAAGGTATTAATCCGTCTCTTCCCTCCAGTTACGAGTTAAATATCAGGACAGATTGGGTTCTATAGCTTTGGCTGGCAACCAGTCTACCGCAGAAAGTAATGGCAACCTACTGCGGGATAATCTTCTGCTCAGTCAGTCATGTCTCTTTCGAGACATGATCGCCCAAGCGTGTATCACGTATGGCACTGAACTGACTGACTGAGGTAGCCTCACTATTTTAGAGTTTCATGTAGTTCTTTTAGGCGGGATTTTTCGGAGGTGTTTATCAGCTATTATAGTGCAAACACTACATGCTAGGAAGTAGGGGATGGATTTTAGGCAGCTTTTTAGGTGATGGCTCTTAAAATGAAGATGTTGTAGGGTGTCTGTTAAAAAAAAGAAGAAAGTGTATCTACTCAAATACAGTATCCATTAAAAAATGAAATAAATAAATTATATATATATATATATATATATATATACACACACACACACACACTTTCATAATAAATTTATCCAGAAAATGAAATGAAAATAGTCATTGAAAATCAAAATCACTTGACTCTGGAAGAAAAGCAAAATAATATGATAATAATTCCTAAGTATGTTTCTGACAGGGACAAGAGAAATTTGCATAATGCTAAAACAGTCACCATATTCCATGAACACTGTCACAAATAGAATGAATAAAATATGAGTGTTTTCACAATAAATCCATGTAGGTAAAATCATGAGAAATATACCATGTGAATTTTACCTTATAATATCAGTTTTTATTAGAAATAATTTATTTTGCATTATGAGACTATCATACAACTTGAGGATTGTTTGTCATTACGCTCTCACACTCTGATTGAGCACTCTGGAAGAATGGTAGACTTTGAAAAACAGTAGCTACTCTGGCATATACGCATTGCTCATTCAGTAATGAATTGGAGCACTCTGGCTATTGGGCGTGTATAATGATAATATACATGCTAAAAAGTCTGCTATCTTCTACTGAGCGCCCATAGCCTAGAGGTGGAATCGCCGACTGACGCCACTTCGGTCAGGTTTCAATCCTGGGTTAGAAGGCAATCGGAGTCTAACCGTACTGATGAGATGTGATACAGCGAAACAGATCTGTCTGCGGATGACTATATATATATAGTTATTTATACATATTTTTAAAATCTCAAATTTATATAATGAGTGCCAAGGGTTATAAAAAAAAAATAGAACCCAAAAAGAGAAACAAAATATTGTAAAGTTATTTAGGTATGGAAACACAATGTTGGAAATTGCAAATAATAGCAAAAAAATACAAGGAAAAAACTGGTTTTAAAAATGTTACAGCAAGATTAATTAAAAGAGTAGCAAGAAAAGTGTTTGTTTTTTTTTCTTTACAATTCAACTCAAGTAAGAAAACAGAGCCACTAAAACACAAGGAATTACTGAGTGTAAAAGAATATAAGAAAAACATTATTAAGGAGCAAGAACAAAAGAACATAATTTAAGAGGACAAAAGATAACAGTTGACATTACATTTAGATTTTTTTAAGAGTAAATTTATCTATAAAGCAAGAAGCTAGAAGAGAGTTCCACAAGTAAAAATTCAAGGAAAAATAACTGTTAGCAAAGAACTTACAGTTACATGTAGACATAGAAGAGAGTTCATTAGAACATTTACCATGAAAATATCTATAGAAAAAGCATAAAAATCTGTGTTAAGGCAGTGGGAAAATGACTAAAGTCAGGAGGCCAGGTCAAGGCTAATAACATTGCAGATTCTTTGGATTTTATTCAGAATCTCTCAATATATAGCAGGAGCACAAAACACATGTGGCAACAATATTCTAAGCATAGATGAATGGTAGACTTGTAGATATGTAAAATAGATTCTGGATAGAAAAATAGTCAAGCACAACAATCTTCCTGAAAATCAATTCAATATAATCTTTCCACTTCATGTCAGTGAAAAACATTAACCTGAGAAGGTGCAACAGGCTACTTTCCTGGAGGTTAGTACCAGCCATGATGATAGAAGGCAGAAAGAGTTCTCACAGATGATTAATACAGAGCAATTTCATTTTGAAGTTTAAAATTAACAAACCATTCCTTGCTGTAGTTAACAATAGAATGTAGGTAACTTTTGTAGAACAATTTGACCTTATCAAATTACTCAGATTTACTATTAAGACAGAAATAAATGGTTGTTTCATCAGCACAGATACCAAGTTGAGAACTGATACTCTCATGAAGGTCATTGATAAAAATTAAGTACCATGTAGGTCCAAGGATATGGCCCTGGGAGACACCTGCATTAATGCAAAAAGACCTAGAAAAGTGACAGTTCATGACAACTTTCATTTCATGATTTGATAAAAAAGACTGAATCAGTTAAAAAATTCCTCCAGAAATGTCATATTCTTTCAACTTGTGAAGACTAATAATGTCAAATTCTGTCAAATGCCTTTGAAATAGCTAAAGCAGCAGCTTGAGCTTCACCATTATTATCTAAAGTTTGATAAGATTCTTTCTGCAGTAACTGTTAGCTCATCAGTAGTTGACCGAGAGAAGCAAAAGTAATATTGCTTATCTTAAAGACACTGCGAAGTGAGATGCTTAATCAATTCAGAGTTGATTAGAGCCCCTAGTACTTTGAAAAAAGGAAGTAGAAGGTTCTGATGAAGTTGTTGTTGCAGATATAAGCAAAAAGAAAAGCTGCAGAATATTAAGAACAGAGATGAAATGACATACAAAAAGTAACTAATATCACAAAGGGAAATGAGTAAGTTGAGCTAAAGAAGTACATGAAGACTGATTTCTCAACAGTAATAGTGATGACTGCATAGGGATTAGATCTTTCATGTAAATAGTCAACCATCATAACTTAGAAAAGTGTAGTAATGTATTTTAGCTAGTACTATAGGCAATAAAATTATAGATCTGTTCAAAACTGATAATCAGGATAAATGTAAAATAATTTATTCAGGTATATGATTAAATTTTTCATGAAATACGTTTTTATGGACTATATCTTTTAAAAATTGCACTTACTTTGTTTGCATAATAAAACCTGACATATCCAAACAAAATTATTATCAATATTTTTTATAAGGTTAGATGTCATAAGCTGAAACTCAAATAATGTTTTTTTATTTATCTATTTTTTTTATATTATCGTTTCACCTTAAGCATGAAAGGAGAGCAAGAGAGAAAAAAAAAAGAACAAGATAATAGTGGTGTCAAAGAAGAATAAGAGAAAGATGGGAATCAAAGAGATAAAAGATGGCAATTGATAGTGCACTGAAATTCTTGAAGATTGTAACCAGGGAAGCAAGTATATGGAAGGGAGTTCCACAGGCAAGAAGTGCAAGAAAAGAAACTGATAGAGTAAAAATGACAGTTACATTTGACTGTTATGACAGGTGGGACATAATTGCCAATCTAGTAGCTTGAATAAATTCATGTAGACCGGGGAGATAAGCTCATCAGGAAAATGATAATATTTGTAGAAAAACAGAAAGAAGTGAGAAAGTGAGTCGAGCTGCCAAGTCAAGATCAGTTAAATTGCAGATCCTCCTTTGAATTTCCTTGTGGACCCCAAGATGAATAGCAGGAGCATGAACCAGTATTCAATGGTAGATTTGTATATGTGCAAGATGGATTCTGACAAAAAGATCTTTCTGGCCTGACACAGTCACCCAACCTTCCTAGCAGTAGATGTAGCTATTGATTCAATGTAGTCGTTCCACTTGAGGTTGGCTGAGAGTGTGAGGCTAAGGAGGCGCAATTTATTGCTTTCTGGGAGACTAGAGTATTCCATACTGATAAAAGGTAGGAAAGTTTCTCTATGGTGATTAAAGGAGAGCAGCTTCATTTTGGAAGCATTCAAATTTACAAGTTATTTCTCATTCCAGTCTACCACAGATTGGAGATCCTTTTCAAGAGCAGCAGCGAGGTTTACTTTGTCAACCCTAGCATATTTCTTATTGAGACAGGAGTAAATAGGGGTGTCATCTGCACAGATGCCTACTTGGAAACTGATTATATCAGGAAGATCATTGATAAAGATCAGGAAAAGCATAGAACCTAGCTAGGATAGAGTCTTGAGGGATACCTGTGTTCATGTGATAAGACCTGGAAGCATGCCCATTCAATACAACCTTTATTACACAATTTGATAGGAAGGATTGGATTAAATCAAACATCTAGTTATACCATAACCCTGTAACTTGCACAGTAGGCCAGCATGCCAAATCCTGCCAAACACTTTTGAGATGTCCAGGGCAACAGCTCAAGTTTCAACATTCATATCAAGAGCCTGGTATATGTATTCAGTGATAGTCATTAGCATATCAGCAGTATACCTGGTGAAGCAGAAGCCATACTATTTGTCAGAGAATAGGTTGTGGGATGTGAGATGATGAACCACTTTAGCATTGATAATAGCCTTGAACACTTTGCCAAAGATCAGTAAGAGGCCATCAGAAGTGCTTGCAGGGACAACCATACATGCTTGTCATGGTACTGCAAGAACCCTGATATTATGTAACTGTTGATCAGAGTAGCTGCTCTAGATGCTATGCAAGAATTAGGGCTCCTAACTACCAGTCAAAAGAAGCAACCAGAAAACTTCCAACCTGCTACCCTCAGTATGAAGAGAGATTGTCACCATATACACATATCACAGGAAATTTGCAAGAGCACCACTATTAAGGCCTGAGGAAAGGAAAAGAACCAGGAACTCTTCCTAAACAGGAAACAAGAGATGAGCCTCTACACTTATTCATGAGAAGGCACCTATATAAATATATCCTGGAAATTTCAACAACATGAATTGGATCATACCAAATTTATTGTGAAAACATTAATTTGTATCACATTTAATACTATTTGAACTAAGAATTCTGTATCATAATTACAAGCCAAAATTAGCCAATATCAATCAACAAAACATTCTCCATGTTTTTGTATTTTTTTAATCATTTCACACCAACCAAGGCAAAAAAGCCAATAAGATGCAAGGTTTTGAAGATCATAGTTGATAGGAAAGCCATGAAAGAGACCCACAAGCGAGAAATGCAAGAGAAGAAACAATTAGCATCAAACTTACAACAATTTCAACAGTGAAATTATGAGACTTAGCTGTTAATCTAGTACTGCACTTAATTCAGACAAATCAAGGTAACAAAGAGGAAAGCTCATCAAAATGATTACTATCAAAAATATTTATACAAGAGGCACAGGGAAGCTACATTATAGCAGTGGGAAAGTGACTGATGCCAGATAAAGACTGATAATGGTGCAGATTCTTCTTTGGATTTTGTCAAGAATATCTCGATATATAGCAGAAGCACCAAACCAAATGTAGCAGCATTATTCAATGCATAAATGAATGGTAGACTTACAAATATGCAAGACAAATTTTGACGAGAAAAATTATCTCGCACAACATAGTGAACAACTTTCTTAGCAGTAGATTCAATATAATCCTTCTAATTCATGTCAGTGAAAAACCTGAGATTAAGAAGGTGCAGTAAGTTGCTCTCATGGAGGTTAGCACATCCATATTGACGGAAGACAAAAAAAAAAATGTTCTTTAAGATGACTAATAAAAAGTAGTTTTGTTTTGGTGGTATTCAAATTAACAAGTCACTTAACAGTAGTAGATTAAGGTCATTTTCAAAAACAGTTGTCAATTTGATTTTATTGAACCTATCAAACTAAAGACAGAAGTAAATAGTTCTGTCATGAGCATAAATATAAAGTTAAACAGCTGAGATTAGAAAGGTTGTTGATAAAAATAAGAAACAAAGTAGCTCCAAGAAGAGAGTCCTATAGAATACTGGCATATACAGGGGGGTTCTCATAAAAAGACAACCTACTTTTTTGGCTGAAATAATTTGTAATGTTAATTTACTTCTCATGAGTAGCTACTTTGCATAGAATGGCAGTGAATATTTTTTCATATCAGAAACACTCATTTATGACATCTCTTAAGAGACCAAAGATATCACTGACTTATAAGACTGTCTTAATGATGTGTTACACAAACTTAGTTGTGGGGATGATGATATACAGGAAAATAAAATGTTTACTTTTTACCCAATAAAAGTAGGGGATAACCTGATACACAAAATCGAATCTTACGTGAATTAAGTATTTTTTTAATAGGCTAATTACAAAGTAAAAGTATTTTTGTGAGATTTGGAGTTTGAAGAACTTTATTTATGGATCATTCATAATATTGATTGGCATCAATTTACAGCCAGCCATTTCCTCCAAGAAAAATTACTAACAGCTATACTTGCTAAGCAAGTTTACAAAGAAGACTGAAGAGAAAAAAAAACAAACAAGCATCTATTGTTTTTATGAATTTGCATTTTTATTTCTTATTTATCTTGGACGTGAATATTCAAAATCTTTGGGAAGCAGTTAGCATGTGAATCAGCTTTCTTCACTGTTCTTCTCTGATGTTTCATTTTCAACACCCACCCCAACTCTAAGCATAACCTGTAAACTGGCTACAAGCCAAAAGGAAGTATCGAACTCTAGTCAGAGACCAACACAAGCAGACTGTTATGAAGTTGGTAGTTTTGTCTGCTGTCTTGGACCTCTCCCTTCATCCTTCCCTGTGCCAGGTCTCCATCTAACCACTTATGCAGTCAGCCCAGGGAGGAGGCTGCTATTTTGAGATAGGGAAGACTTGTACAACTGCCAAATCTAGTCACTACTGATTCTCTTTACTCATATTATAGAATAGAAAGTTTTCAGAATTTGGAGAATCATCTAGAAATAGTTCTGATCATTAAACAAGCTTGCAAAATCAGTCAAAAGAAATGGGATGGCCAGCAGAGTTCATGCTGATCGACATGCTGATCTTGTGTTCTCAATGAATATGTTGTTGCTCTATTGTCATTCTTAGTATTTTTCTCACTGATTCAATCATCAGTCAGCCTTATAAGGGTGAATTGAACATTTTTTTTTAATTTGTTTTCTATCCAAAGAAGACATTCATGGTACACAGTAATAAAAGTCTTATTTTAGTAAAGCATTTTACCACAGTTGATGTCCCATAATGCTCACTCCTGCAATTTCAGCAGGTATTGTATCTTTCCTTTTTGTTAGATGGTACATCAAATGTTATTGCAACTTTACAAGCATATTCTATTTGGCCCAGTTCAAAGCATTTTTCTTTTGGTGCATTTGTAACAAAATTATTATTTTAACATTTGAGGACAGAAGGGGATCTTATATGTCATCAAATGTGGTCATTGATAAAAGCTATAATTAGCCTTGATAAATAATTGCATTACTCGTGTAATTAAAAATGATTTCTGGAACTAGAGTCTGTAAGATTAATTTTCATCTCTGAAGTAGTGCTGAAAAGTTTTCAACTCTACCTTACTCAACTCCTTACTCAGGCCAAGATTTTTTTAGTACCACTCCATACTGTTATATAGTTAAACCAAAATTGTCCATGATGAGAATTATTTGTTTATTGCAGAAATATTATAAGAAAACTGTAAATAATAACTTTGAAATATTGTGATCAAAGAGTACTAATTAATTATACATTTTTAAAATCATCTGCTGTCAAATCATAAAATTAACTTATGCTTATTCAGTAAGCTAACTCTATTAATGTAAGCAGATGTGCAACCAAACATTCAAATGTAAATGTTTTGATTGCAAAATTAACATCTATAAATTATTTTTGGTCTACACAAACTACAGAAGTTATCAAAAAATAATAATATCTTTTTATAAAATGAATGCTTGCTACAAATCAGATCCACTTTCATGAAAATGTATATATGTTTTTTGTTTTTTTTTATCTTTCCAGGTGACTTACTACCTCAGTAATGGATAATTCCTGGAGGAGTTGTCAGAACCTTTCCAGTGGCCATACAATGATGTATATATATATATATATATATATATATAGCACAAATAATCAACCAACATAGACAATTGGTTTAAAACCAGTCTTGATGGAAGATTATTACGTGGGCATCACTGATGGACTTCAAAGTATCTTGTTAATCAGGTTATTCTTTGTCATTGATGTGCAATGTTTATTTATATTTTTTTGTGTATTCATTTATTTTCTTTAAACAGATCATGTTGTTGGCTGTCATCAGTGTTTACTGGCAGTATACCTATGGTATTGTCAACTGACAAACACTAGTACAGATTGTCAGTACCAGTCTGTCAGTGTAATTATCAGTTCATGTGTGTGATATGTACTTATGGACATAACGGTAGATGGTCTGTGGTTCATTATTCAATCATATCAATTGATGCCACTGATGGAGAAACATATTCCTATTTGCCTACATGAAGATGCCCAATACCTTGCACTTTATCATTTAGCATTGGAAATCCAAGTATTAACATCTCCATTTGACCTATGTCAAATAGTGTTCTTGTCTACTGACTGTATTCACTGATGAATCCTACCTACAGTAATACTGCTTCATTCAGCTTCTAAACAATTTATTTCTTAAATTCAGTTTTGGTTTTGTTCAATTTACAGTTGTAAAATCAATATATACTATTTTTTGTAAAACATTTTCAACCAGTATCCAATTTTTTTTTTTTATTAACTAAATACTACCAGCCAAAACTGTTTAACCAAAGATTAATGACCCCTCTTTTTTAAGTGATCACTTGGACTGTAATTTTACTTCTAATTTTGTGATTGTGTTTATTGGATGATATTTGTGCTGACTGCTTTTTACCTTTTCAAAGTGTTGTTTGTTTGGAACTGAGTTCAGTGTAGATTGTCTGTTCACTATGATTATTTATTTTGAACTTGTAAAACATCTTGGCATTGGACACAAACCTCTTGCAAATAACACTTATCACACGCAGACAAAAGCTAAAAGATATTTACTAAAATTTGATGCACACAAAAACCAAAACACAATCCAAAAATATATTAAGAAAGTTAATCCATGTTTTTCACCTTTTTAATAAAAATGAAAAACAACCTATTTTTTTAATTTGCAGTAAAATAGCAAATTTGCATTAATTTATTTTAGATATTTCTTCGCAAATTATAACACAGATTACCTATCAAATTAAACTAATATTAAACAGATATGAAACTGTGATGAAAATATTTTTAACTATTTTTTTATCAATTCATTCAGTATTTTAACACATATAAAGATCACTTAAAATGAAAAAGAAAATTTAGAAAATGTTTAATCTTTTATTTAAAAAATTGCATATTTATTAACTTGCTTCTTGGATGAACTGATTCAATCTTTATAACTGAAACTCCAATTGTATTTTATTATTAAAGAACCAAATTTATCTTATAAATTGTTTCCTGAAATTATCCCATATCTCTTAATTTTGTTGTTGTTACTAATGAATTTTATTTAAAAAGAAAAAGAAGCAATCTTAAAAAGCAAAATCTTTTGTTTTTTATTTCTTCTAAAAGATTCATTTATAAATAAATTTGTTACAAATGTTAATTATGTTATAATGTGATTCTTTTAATTCCAGCACTTAACTATAAACTATTTTTGTTTTTAAACACCTTCTTTTGTATTTATTTCCTATTTGATAAAATTGTTTGAACTCTAATCTTAGAAAATTCTGTATAGCTAATCTTGGTACTGGTTGAATTTGTGGAGTTCTTCTAAGTATATTTTTGTTTGTTTTGTTTTTTGCTGCTGCTCCTCCTGTTTCACTATACAGGAAGTGTTTCTATACCATGCTGTACTGTTTGTCACCTCACTGACCTTGCTCATTTGTGGCAGTGCTTCTAAATTGACTGATTGTGATGTTGCATGTCAGTGACAACAAGGTCAGCCACACTGCTCAAGTGCTGCAAAAGGAAAATAATTTTCCCCCTTTTCAAAACTAAATGATTCACCTCTATGAAGGAGCACCACAAATATGGAAAAATAAACCAAGTGAAAAAGAATGTTGAAGGCATCATACTTTCATTTGTTTAAGATTAAATCCATTTTTATTTGTCACTATATGCAGAAGCTAGTTCATTATTAATAAAAATGTTTAAAAAATTCACTTACAGTAAAAATTAAAAAATAATTCTGATCTTTGTGCTCACAAATTTTTAGTTAAAACTGATACTGTTTAATGTTATTACTTATTGTAATTGACGGCATGTCAGACATATCCTTATTTCTGGAAAAAAGTGTTTAGTTTATGGAAATGAATGAAAGCAGTTTAGTAATAGCAGAAAACATTACTGTATATAAAAAGCAAAATAGCAGCACAACTGAATATGAAACAAATCACAATGTAAACATACTCACCAGTTCATCATTCGTTCATTCTCTGCATACTTTGTATAATGAACATATTTTCCTACAGCCTTAATGATAGGTTTCTCAAGTTAGTGTTTTACCATTACTCATATTTCCTTTCAGTTACACCTCATTCTTAAATTTCCAGCTGGTTAATAACAGGAGTGTATTAAGGCAAATTTAGGTAGAATGGTTAAGCTGATACTAACAAATATCACCAATACTTTATGACAATTCCTTTTACAGCGACGGTGGCAGTGATTATGATAATATTGTTAAAAGTAAGAGTAATATTATGATGTCAGACTACTGACCATCTGAGGTAAAATTATAGCCTATGTTAGTGAGTCTTAGAGATAAAATTAGTCTGCAGGAGGCTTCAAATTTATCACCAAGAATTGGAGCATTTTGTTTTCTTTTTCTTCACCAGTATTTTGATTTAAAAAAAACGTGGATGTTTGTATGCCGTCAATACAATAATCTATTGTAATAAAAAAAATTATTGATATAAAAGTAATTAGCATGCAAAACCAGATTCTTATCTATTTTTCATTCTCTATAAATTCTGATGGGAATTTCTATCTAGTTTTCAGCTCTTTGAATTTCCTCATGTTGTTATTATAGTGATTAATGAAGTTATGCTTCTTAAAAAGATTCCTAAGTTATTTAAAATTTGTACTCCTTAGCTACTTTAAGTCGTTGGATACTATTAATTTCAGATACTTCTGTAAGGAACACTGAGGTTGGATATGGGTTTTTTTTTGTTTTTGTTTCTTTTTTTTTTAAGACCAAAACTAAAAAAAATATTACAAATAATGTTTTTGTTTTATTTTTTTTGTATCAGATATTTCTTTAAAATTTTTATGGTTTTTACAACAGAAACAATTTTTCAGCACTTATTTGCTCTTTATTAGCTTCTTATGAATATCAGATTACACTGATGTTCTGATATTTATTGTTTATTTTGTTTGTTCTCTTTTGATTGGTTTCAAAACTTACTTGTTGAAAAAAAAAAAACACATTACAACTTCCCTGCCTAATCTGTTTCTTGATCAATTCCTAACATTCTACTGAAAGTGACCAATCTCAGGACTTGAGTGTGAGTGATACATAATTCAAATGACCCTCAGGACTTTGAAGACCTCAGGAAATAACAATAGCTATACATTTGTCAAAAGCCCAAACCACAAAAAAAGCTGGCACATGCAAACCAATCTGTTTATTAACAATGTTGAATTAACAATGATTTACATTGCTATTATTATCCAGCACTGATAAGTAGACAAATAAAAAGTTATTTTTTTATTTGTTAGTTTTTCTGTGTAAATAATCTCAAATTCTGCCATATTACAATGGGACAAATAATTTGCTTTTCTTTTAATTATGAGTATTTTCAGTTTATCAACAAGACAACAATTAAGTTAATATTTTTATCATAAGTAATTCTTTAAAAAGAGAAACTTTTAATTTTTACATAGTTTTTCTTTCCATCTATGTTTTCAGGACACAATCAATGTTGTTACACTTTTTCAGATGTGTACAATGTCAGAATTTTATTTGTATTTCATAAACTGATAATCTAGATTATTTTTCAGACATGGTTTGAATGTTGCCATAAATGTTGTGGGTTTTTTGAATTTTTTTTTTTAATCAAATGTATACATATTCCCTTAGCTAAATGGACATCTTTTATCCTGAAATGGTTGTGCAGCTGTAACAGCTGAACTTGGTCAAAACAAAAATCCATATAATTATGTTTTTTATTCATCCTTGAAGTTCATATTTCATTGGAAAAAAACTTCATTGTCAAACTTCATTTACTTCAATATTATAGGTATTAAGCCAATGTTCACATCACTGAACGTTTGTATTATTAAAATAATGCCAAATTTTTTTTTAATTACTTAAGATGACAAATAATGCTTAACAAACCAGACTAGCATTTGGTGCCTCACTTATAATGCTGACATGAAATATGGATTAGTTAAACACAGTTTTGCTCTAAAGTACCTAAAATAATTTCAGTTATAAAGAATACAATAGTTTCAAGATTCTATACCATTTATTTTGATGCATCCAAAGACTGTTTAGGTGCCAATCATGAAGCATCACAATGAAATCAGTAAGACTTGCATACTTCACTCTAAACATCTAACATCTTTACAGGTAGCATAAAATATATTGGAAAATAAATTAGATCTTCAAGATTTACTATTAGAAAGTTGAAAATAATAGTAAAAAAGAAAAAACATCATAATCATTCATGTCAGTTTTGCTAGTGACCAAGTCAAGCCCCATCTCTTCACCTTCCACTTTTTTAAAACTAATCAGTATAAGTGATTCTGCTAAAGTGAAGCATTAACAAAGTAGTTTGAATAATTAATCATCTAAAAATGCTCACAGCCAAAAAGAACTGCTAACATGGCATTATTAACTGGTAGTAGTAATAGATGCCATTTCTACTGAAAATGATCACATGATCAATAGCCATTAATTTCTCTCTTCTGAACTGAATCATTGTGTCAGATAAAGCTGAAATACTTTACACAATTTCCTTTACATCCTGTATTAATGTATATAAATAAATATATAGATATGGCGATATTAATGCTTCCTTTCAACAGATAGCAGATAAATTGTTTCTGTGATGTCTAAATGAGTTTCCATTTGTTATTTCGCTCAAGGGTTTCTCCATATACATACAAACACAGACAGAGGATTACTTCCTTGCTTGACTTGAGTCAAATATAGACATAACAGTATTGTGATCATACACACTACATTAAATAATCCTTAGTAATATATTTTTCACTTTTTCCTAAAAACTAAAAATATCTACATGTAAAAAATTATTTGCTATATTTTAACTCTAAATTATACAAATATGTTTCTCAATAAATTATATAGTTTCAATTGTTTTGTTTCTAAGAGAGAAAAGTAGTGAACTGAAAAAGAAATTACTAAAATATCAAAAATTTAAAAAAAATTTTAATTTATAAATTCTAGTGTTTCTCAAATAATAGTACTGTATTATGTAATCAACATTTTTTTGCACTGTTTTGACTTACATAATGATATCAAATCAATTTTTAATATTTAACTGATGACAAAAATAGTTTTACAGCACCAAGAGGGCAAGGAGAACTGTAATTGTTTATATACTTAGTTGTCTACGAACAGCAACAAAAATAGTTCATAGTTATTATATAATCAAACCTGAAAATGATGTACATATCAAGTGATTGCTTTTAGACAATCATACATATGTTAATATCTTTTTATTTTAATTCAAAAGATTGAAAGATCAATTCAGATTTTTTTCCGATTTAAAAAATACCTTTCAATTACAAAAAAGAAAAAGAAATTTGCATGAAATAATTCACACCTAAATTAATATTGGCCAATGAAAAGTGAGGTTTACTATAATTTGTTAAAATCCTTTGATTTTCTGCAACAGTATCCTCTCTCTCTCTCTCTCTCTATATATATATATATATATATATATATATACACACACATACTTGGTAATTCTGCTTCTTGAAAAAAATTCTGTAAATTTTTTATTTATGATATTCATATAATTATAATATTATATCAAAATGTCAGTCCTAATACTTGCTAATTGAAATTCAACCAAAACATTGTTGCAAATGTTCATACCTTATTATACAAAATTATTTCACTTGTTGAATTAAATAAATACTTCATTTAATTTTTTTACAAGACAGTTGTTCAGTAATGCAGAATTAATATTATAATTTACAGCTATATTTCATTAGAGAAAATTTTAAAGCATATTTCATACTTATATTTAAGGCACCAAATCAGAGAGTACACATTTTTACAATAAAAATGTAAGGGAATGATCATCAACATTTTAATCGCTGTATATTTCTGTATTTAATAAACAACTTGCAGCTTTATGTTTCTTTTGAACTAATTATGAAATTACTTCCAAAGGTTAAAAACCCATTTTGATATTTTGGCTAATACACACTGATTCTGTGTATGCATGCATGAACATTAAATCTCATAATGACATTCTTTTGACATATGGCAGTGAATTGGGCATGGATAAATACCTATAATATTTTACTTGATAAATATGACAAATATATGTCTTCTCTTGTTCTGTATAAGTTTCATTTAAAATACAGTTGATAATTATGAAAGAAAAAATATTTTTAAAAAAAGTGTAAAAAATTTCTACTGCTTCTTGTATGTTGGCTTTTAGTATATTAATAACAATACACTAGTGTGTGTATATAAAGTATATGCCACATACACTCTTTGATACACACAAGTGTAGGTGAATGCATATTATTAATGCCTGCATCTGTTTTTTGTTTGTTTTTGTTTTTTTCATTTTGGGTTACTATAAATTTGGTATTAAAAAAATTTTCAAAACTGTTGTGAGGTATTTTTGAAGTGTTAAATCTCCCATGTCAAGTGACTCTTTTGAGTGTTGGTTATCGTCATATTCTGCAACATCAATACAATGGATGCACAGGTGAAATGATCCCTTATCTATTTCTACAAGCTAAATTTAGCAATTTTATTGTGTGTGTGTGTGTGCGCATATATGAGAGAAAGCAAGCATGCAATAAAAAAAAAAAAAACCTTCCTATCAAAACAAATACTTTCATTTGTTTATGAGTGTATGTATTTTTTTATACTGGTAGGTTCCTTACCTACTTATCAAACTGAGTGGTTGTAAACTGTTCCAAAATCAAGGCAGGGAATGACTAGATAAATAGATATTGGTGACACATTATAGACAATTACTCACCAAAATGGAACATTTTCAAATGTGTCTGAATGGTCACTTGTAATTGATATGTAGTTTATTTTGACTGCTTTATTCATTTTTGTTTTCCTTTTTAGTAAAGTTTTGATACAAATCCTTACATTATCAAAACTCTGAATGTTTGGTTAGAAAATACAAATAAAATTGTTTGTCCTCCAACAAACTTTAAAAAACTGAGATATTATTCCATCAGAAACCTTATCAAGAAATATATTTCTGCGTCAACAAATCTCAATTTGCTGGCCAAATGCTTCAATACAAAAGATTCTGTTTAGAGTTTTATTACTTATACAAAAGATCTATATTTTATAAATTAATATTTGTCTATTATTTGTGTGTGCGTGTGAGAGTGTGTGAAGAGGTACTGTGCATTGCTACTGCTGTTCTTCACATCCGTCTACATTTGTGCTTCTGTCAAACATATTCTAAAATTATACTTTTGAGATAATAATTTTTTTTAATCTACCTATATCAACATATATCTAATTATCTCTCTCTCTCTCTATCTATATATATATATATATATCTATATATCTATACATACATAAATATATATAAATGCTGTCCCAAATAACTTCTATTCCTTCCCTATTTGTGATGCTCCTATAATGGATTGGACAGAAATCTTTCAGCCATGTCTTTCTTCACAACCAGCTTCAAGTGATCAGATCTATCAATGTAAATTCAGTCTTGAGCATGTATTATACAGAAAACTGTTAGTTCTCACATTATGTTCCTTTCTCCACCCCAACCCCCACATTTGCAAGCATATTGAATGAATTCATAAGATCTTTGAAAAAACAAAGATCCACAACTACAAGTCAGATGAATATCCCTTGCACTTAAATTTGATTTACAGACATATATTGATGCTTTTATAAAGCGGTGTTGCAATTATCACATTCAAAACAAAGGAATAGATAAGGGAAATGAATATACATTGATCTGCATCCATTGTTTTTATTGTTTAAAATTAATTTTGTTTATTTTTTTATTTCTATTATTTTTATTTTCAAAATAGCCTGGCTAACAAGATGAGAATTGTTTGATGCATTTATGTCTGTTCTACCTCATTTATGGAAACAGTTGTGAAAGCATGAAGGTATATATAAAGTGTTTATGGAACGTAAATGTTCGTTCTTGGGCTGAGAATGGTTTCCTTAGCTCTTTTGTCATCATTTCTTTAAGTTTTAATAGTGTTCCTTTTGTAAGTGGTTAATTCTCCTGTAAGAATTTAGGAATTGTCAGTGTGTGTATGTGTGTGTTCAAAACTGAATTTCTTTCCTACTTGAACAAATTGCTGAGCAGGAAAATATTTTAAATTAAGCATATTTTTTTTTTTGTTGTTATTTTATCAAAAAAATTAAGTGTTTTGCATATAAAATCTGCTGACAAGATATTGCTAGTGAACCACTGATGGATGCAAGTGGGCTGATAACATTTATTTGGGCTTCTGTTCTTTTACATTTTTTTCTCTCATCATTATTGTCATCATCATCAAACATAGACTGATATATTGTTCTATGATAGGGTTTTATCTGTTCAAAACCCTATAATGGTGGAACCTTAGTTCCATAACCATCTGAGGTGGCAGAATAATGTGAGGTGGCACCTGTGTAGAAGAATTTTTCCCCTTATCTCAAATATGAAAATCCCTAAATCTGACATAATTGCTGGATTACCAACAGTATATTTTAAAATAATTGCTTTTCTTTCTCATCATGCATATTTAAAAAAAAATCATGCTGCTACAAATTAGTCCAATATGATTGCTGAAATTATTATTTTGGTATTTTTTTTTTAGTAGTAATAATCCATGCGTATTTTGATATCACCTATGAAAGAGTAAAATAATTTCAGAAAAGTTGTGCTTTTTTCATCCAATTTTTTTTCTGCAAAATATCTACAGAATAAGAAAACCTAATTTTCAAAATGTTTCTTTTAAAGTTTCTTTTTATTTTCAAGTATGTCAAAATTACATGGTAGCATTAACCCTTGTAATCTAATAGATGTAGAATATCCATGCTCTTTTTTTCTCTCTCTAAAATATCAAACAAGTCTTTATTGTGCATATCAAAGCAGTATTAGATAGCTTACTGTCCTTTCATGGATTTCCCCTCAATTCATTAAATCTATCCCTCATAACTTTTGAATATCTATTTTTTTTTCTTTCATGAGCATGCAAAAACATTTCCTGATGCCATGAGCTATATGGGAAAACTTTCAAGTTAAGACAGCAATGTGTTTGTGTAAACATGCATTTGAAATATATATAATATACATGTATGAAATATGCATGTAAACACAAAATACAGCGCATACAGTGAAATGAATGTATTGAGTGGAAAACAAACACATTGTGAAATATGTCAAATAGCTATCACTGGTACATAGAATAATAGACTTTATCTATACCTTCATACTGATTATTATATGTTAGCTGAATTTCACGTATATAGCTTACTGAGTTTTACCACTCCACATTATATAAAAGAGCTGTATTATTTCTGTGGCTTTTATTTTATTTTATTTATTTATTTAATTTTACTTTGGACCACTTGTTGGGTTCCTTTCTTTGTGGTTCTATCACTTTTGACTTTTTCTTAAAATTATCTTTCCCTTATTTTTTGTATGCAATTTTTATTGAATTGTCTCCCTTAATTTGTGCACGCTTGTACATGAAATTAATCACTACGGTTTTGGTTATATTTTTTTTTTTTTAATCTTTTCCTCTTTTCATGTAAGTATTAAATGATTTTTATTTTGTTTTATACATGAAAAATCTGAAATAATCTTTTTGAAAAAAATCTTTAAAATATTGTACTTAAAAAAATTACATTATATATATATATATATATATATATATATATATATATATATATAAATCCTAATATTTACACCTTACCTAATATACTTTAAGCCTCTCCTGAAATTTATTCCAACCCCTGAAACCAAAATCCAGTGTTGGCTGTAGTTCTATATGTGAACAAATCATATTAGGTTGCTACTCAGGAAACATGAAACCAATTCCACTTTTGTATGCATGTATGTCTACCATGTAAGTAAACATGGATAAAAATTGAAATGTCATTCTGATACTAAAAACATTAAAAAAAAAAATTAAAATTAAAAATAAATGAAAAAAAATTTTTTTTAAATGCTTGATACGGGTCAGATAGCAGTATATTATAATGGTGATATTGTATCCGCAAACTGTCTGCTTTTTAGTAATCAATATGCTTCTTGGTGGTTATAGGAAAGAAAGCTCTTACTTTATTTTCTAAAACAAACAAACAAAAAAAAAAGCCACAAAAACCGTATTATAATTATTATGGAGATGTATTTAATTTCTCCAGAGTGCAGGCGCTAGATGGGTCAAACGCCTCATTATTATTTTGTGAAGTGCAAGGATGTGATATAGATTCATGGAGACCTGTTGGAACAAAGTACTTTGAAGAGTATTTCCTAACTGCTCGGGTGTGTTATACGCACACTTCATATTCAGCTTCTGAGGACATATAAATGACATTGTGTTGTCTTCATTATTCATTGATTAAAAAAAACAAAAACAAAGGCAGGACTCTTTGCATGCTGTTTGAATTCTTCCTCAATTCCCCCACCAACTATGATGCTTTTGGCTGGGTCAAGAAGAACCAGACGCTTTCATGAAATAACTTAAAAACCATGGCAGGGATGTCTAAAGACATAGGAGCATCTTAGAAATTGAACATTCATATATCTCCACCCTGTCAAGCCCCACAGGATGCATGAATTTTTTTTTCCTTCATTTCTTCCTACATGTGATTTTTCTATGAACTGTCCATTTTTTAATTAAATGAAAGATCCATTATTAAGCTGTAACTTTCTGGAATCAAAAACTTATGACAAAAACAATGATATGATATAATAGCACTGGCAGGGGCTAATTCTTATTTTCACTTTGTGGTAGTGGGGAATCCTATATTTCCTTGAATGACTTTGATATTGTGTGAAAGCTTTAAAAACTGTTTCTGGAATAATGGACTCAAATGTCACATGAAAGAAACAAGAAATTATGAGCATATATTTGCACATAAAAACATGTCATTTTTCATTCTTGAAATAATCTCAGATTTTCTATCAAATATGTTATTTAAATGTTTAAGAGTTTAGAATGTACTTGACTATTTTAAGTATTAAGCAAACTTTAATAATATATTTTTAAAACCATAGTTTTCCTTTTTTATTAACCCACTCCTAAAGCTTTTATGTCTGTTTTTGAATAAGTATTTCATAAAAAAATGACTATATAAAGCATTCATAGATAAATTTGATGATTTATAAAAATTATTTTATTGTTATATTTCTAATAAAAAAAAATAATCTTTCAAAATTAAGAACATTTATTTACTATTATTATTCACATTTCAAAAAAGTGTTGAGGGGGGGGGGCAAATAAATTGGCAAGAAAAATGGATTTTGAATGTATGTAATTTGTTGACTAAATTCTGAACATTTAGCATCCATTAAGTATTATCTTTTGAGATATATTTTTATTACTGAGATGTAGCAATCTACCTACACCATAATATAAACCTTTCGATAGATGAGCCTTTTTTTAAAATAATTTTTTAATTTTAAAACTTAAAGTAGTTAAGGATGAGGCATTTAAGAAACCACTTTTCTTTAACAGTATATCCAGAACCTATATTTGGATAAATTTTATGTACCAAGCTGTATGGATTTAGAAATCCAAGGTGGTACAACAGTTATAAATTTGGAAAATGGAATCAAAGCACTCAAATTCCAGTTGAGGTTTCTTATATCACTTTTGCACCAATGAGCTTTGTAAAGACACTCTGTCCTGTCATTGGCCAGCTTGATCATAGTTTTAATACAATTATATCATCATGGTAGATAGAAAGCAGAGAGTAAGTATATAAGAAATTCTACCTAGATAGTGACAGCAAAAAGACTGCTATATTCATTGTTAAATTTGATGGATAGCATCCTTACAATTTCTCATCAATTCATTTCAATGTGTATTTTTTTCATTGAAATTCACCTTAATGAACAAACAATTAAGTGAGATAAAAAAAAATGTCATAGTAAAATTCAATCAAGTTTTTCAAGTGCAGTGGAGTCCATTTTTTTAAAACAGTTATGCAAGTTGAATTTTTTTTTTTTTTTTTTTTTTTTACCACAAAGAGAGTATTAAAAGAAAATCTATATTTATGAACAATACATTTTTGAATTTTATATACTGAATCCAGTGTGAGTTACAGTAAGCAGTAGTGGATCTCATTTTTAATCCCTTTCACATTTATCTCCCTTTGCTAAAGAAAGAAAAGAATGACGGGTATCCATTAAAGAAACTGTGCTTAAACAGCTTGCATGTATATATTTTATTGTTTATTTGCTATATTTCACACAAGGACTGGGTATTTACTGCTTGCTCAAACCAGCTGTGGTGTGGCTTTGAATCCCTTTCCTTTTCATTGCAATGTAAAAAGAAAAACGTCTTCATTGCAATATATTCTTTGTTTTTCTCTTCCTTCTCCCCCCAAAATTTCTGAATAAATATCATAAATATTTTCACTATTTGATTATGATACTGTTGCTATGATACAGAATTTAAGGGACTACTTTGAGGACCATGCTTTGCTGAGAAAATGATATGCACTATCACAACATTACGGGTGTATGTTCAACATGAATTGAGCACATTAATGGTTATAATCACTTCAAGTGTTGGACTTTTCCAGAACTTTTATATACCCTACAACCAAACTTCCTCTTTTTGCTTTTCTTTCATTTAGTCGTACTGGGCAGTAATACCACTGGCCAGAACATTCCAGCTTCAGGCATTATAAAAGTTTTTTTTTATTATTAACAATATTATTCGTTCAGCATATCTTTGATCATGGTTTTGGAAAAATCTCAGTAACTGACATGATTTCTCACTTCTTATACATATACAGTAGGTAAAAATAAAAGTTTAACTTTCCCTTAGACATTGAGCTTCACCTTACCAGATCATTTAAGTCAAAACAACTTTCATGCAATCAAATATAACTGGGGTTTATATTTTTATATTCATTTAATAAATCTCAGTTATAAGTGATTGTTGAGTTTTTTAATCCTAAATGAGGGTAAAGGCAATTCGAAAGCTATATATAATCAAGTTGCCTGACCAAATTCAAAAGAGCTTCTCGCTGTCTCTCTCAGTAGAAAGCTTAAAAATATGAGTTTTATACTAGCTATCTACAGGAATACAATTTCTATGCTATGTTTGTGGCTAAATATAGATTTTTTTTTTTTTTTTTAATGGCTGTTGGCATAAAGACATTAGCGGAGAAATAGTAAATTTGTCTCATCTGTTTCTACTGTATATTGTATGGCTCTTCAAATACATGCCCTTACAAATTCTATGTAAATATGTAATGACTTTTTTTGTTCATTTATGTAATTCTTTTTTTAATTTTTCTCAAGTGACTCATTACCTGTGAAAGGTTTCATTTCATAAAATAGTGTGGCAGTTTAAAAAGAAATATATACTTATATATATATATTACTTTGTTTTGAGTTTGTTTTATTCTTTTTCATATTTCAGGAAAAAGTCCTGATTTTTTGAGTACTCTATTCTAAATGTAATGTGCATTAAAATTTTCTTTTCATTATTCTTAATATTCAAATTAGATTTCTCTATTAACTTAACTGTAGTATGTAATCCTTTCCTCTTTGCGTAAGACAGTGATGAGATAAGTACCAAAATGGAAATTTGACCTATTGTAAATAAATATGTTTGCTGATACTTTGTGAAACAAGGTCAATATTATCCCATTCAAGGAATGATTGGTTTATGATTTCTATCACATACTGGCAAGATATGGAATCATAACCATAAAAATCCACACAATTATAAACCAACACAATTAGTTGGCATTTGGATTACTATAACAAGCCAAACAAAGAAATCTGGCAGGGATCTTCCATGTTTCTGTCAAAAAAGAGAAACTTGAAAAGGTGCACTTCACTTTTTTACCCTTAGATTTAATACTTGTAAAAATAAGTGTACCACCTACAGTCTATTATAATGGCATGGTTTTATTTTTTATTTTTTGTTTTCTTTCTTTTCTTTTCATGGAACTTTCTACTAAAAATGTAAAAATGCTTGTTTCTTGGACATTTACGGCTTGCTTTCACCAACATTAAACTGTGATATCCTGTAGTTCAGAGATTAACTACAGCTTCAAGGGAGGCAGGTTGGTGTGAGCAGGTTCTGAAGAGCTAAATGAAGCCCTATCTAGAGCTCTGAAATATTAAATCTTCAGGTTTATTATAATGTTAATAATATCTCTGGGTGGGGAAGGTACACTTCAAATTTAATTTTTTTAAAAGACTTAGAGTAGTATATTCTGTTTATTGAATGTTGTTGACAGCGTAATATGGGTAGAGTTAGCAAATGCGTTCAGTTCAGCTACCCTCCAAATGTAGCTAACAAGGAAACTTACTGGACAAGTTTTTAATGGCCAAAAATTCACTGAGCTGTGATCTTTTTTTAGATCAAAACAGTTTATTATTAAACTGTTGCAGTAACACTGCACTTTTTGTAACTGGTGACTGCAGAGGGCTTTCATATGAAAGTTATGCTACTTTCCTACATTTTGTATACTGATTGCTTTCTCTTGAGACCCCAGCACCCCAGCGCTTTGTAATTTTAATTCAGACATTTTCAACAGTTGGTAATAGTGAATCTGTTTCGTATATATGTACAAATCAACTTGTCTTTTTTTTAAATGCCACGCTAGCATATTTAAAAATAAAGTTTATAGTCTTTCTCATTTCATACAAGTGGATTTTTATGTCATGATTTCTCTTTAGAAATTTATTCCTTTTAGCACTTATGCATAATGTAAATGGTTTCTCTACAGAGAAACTAGTTTACAAATATTATTATAAAGCCTGTTTCTGGCCCAAACTAATAGTTATTTGTATTTACATGTATATTCAATGATTGCAGCATTGATTTTGAACAGAATATGTGTGTCTCTTTTCAGTCTTTTTTCATTTTTGAAAGAATTTTCACATTCTTTGAAGATATAGATAAAGCTGCTGACTATTTTATCTTGAGAACCTACTGTAAGATATTTTGGAACCCATTTACACGGTACCCAACAAATATGTAAGTCTAATACTCAAAAAAAAAGTCATCATATACAGAAATTATAAGCATACTTCAACATATCTACAAAAACGTATTCGCTAGCTCCAATTATTTTACCAAATAAGTTTTCTTTGAACCTGTTTCAAAATATAGAATGCATTCAATGTGCAATGAAATTTGAATATCAAATATTTGTTTCCTGTTGATGTATCTCTAATCATGAAACATTAACTTATCTCCTGAGAATTAACTAATACATTTTTGACATTGAAACTATCATAAATTAAACCTTGTCTTTAAAATATAAATGAATCAAGAACCAGAAATAATGAGAAAAACAAAATAAGTTTGAATCTACAACTTATATTTCTCCTTTGAAAGATTCCTTAATACTTATTCAAGTTTTACAAGTGTTTCTAGGAATTATTTCAGTCTTAAAAATACACATCTTACCAAGGAAAAGTGTCACTGACCTTGCTGCTCATTATGCTCTTTTTACAGCTTGTATCCCATCAACTACAAGAGACTATTGGAAACTGAGCTTATTATCTATAAAAAAAAAGAAACATATATTTTTAAATTACTAATTAATGTTATTATTTCAACTGCCAGTCCAGGAACATAACATGCCAAATTACTAGTTTACAGTTATGTTTTGTAAAGAATTCTGAGGAGGAAAAAACTTGGCAGTTTTTATACTCTACGCTGGCTCTCAGAATCTCTTGGAACTGTCAGTTGAATAGAAAATCTGATATTCTTTGATTGAGAGTATTTTTTTATTTTTCAGTTATAATTTGCATAATTGCACCACTATCTTTTATTAAATGAAGGCTGAAGATGCTTCAAACTATTATAATGCAATGTTTTTCTTTTAGTTTTAGAGTCTTTTCATTTTTAGACATTGTTCCTTAAAGATCTCTTATGAAAATATGAATAAAATACAAATAATATTTGTTTCAATTAAAGTTTAGTGGAATAAAAAAATCATACAAATGTTCTTATTCAAAAGAGCATGCAGTGAAGATGAAAGTTTTTGAGTCAGTTGAAAACTTATTCTCTTATATAATCTATTTGAAATCCAATTTTAGGTAAAGTTTTTTGCTTAAGGAAAAGAAATTTCAAAAGTTGTATTTACATCTTGTAATCATGTTTATTAATAAGAACCTTAACAAGGGAAAAACTGTTGGCTGAAAGAATGTTTAAATAAGTTTTGTACAAATGAAAACAGAAAAATTGAGTTTTGATTATTTGATATAGCCAATTCATTTTTCCTTTGTCATTTTAGAAATAACTTGCCTAAGTGTCAATGGGTTTACCTTTTATCTTACTGAACCTATTGAAAGCATCCACTTTATGACCCAATAAATCTGCTCTAAGACAACTCATTTTTGTCAACATGTGAAAAGTTCTACTGAGACAGATTTTAATGATCATCATGGGCTTGTGGCCTTCTATGTTCCCTGATACAAATGATTAAACATCTTGCCATTTATCTCTGCTAAACATTTTGACCTTTTATTTTGTATAGAGATTGAAGGCCAACAGTAAAATAGGACTATCCCTTGTTTTTACCCAATTATTTGGTATGTAAACAAACAAGCTTGGCATAAAATATGACACCACATCAAAGTTGGCATTAAGCAGAGGATTGTGTATAATAAAACAATTCAAAAAATTCTGAATTCCTAAATGCACAAACCAAATCTCCTCAGAAGATGTGTGTCATATTAAACAACAATTTTATGTATACCATTCTTTAAATAGTTGATATCTCTGCATTGTGCCATATGCTTTATGTGGTGCCTTACTTAAACCCCACCTGACAAATGGCTGTATCACTGAGTAGAAGGTATTATGGAATGTGCATGAAAACAAAGAAAATCAAAAGAATTATCTACTACATATCTTACAGGTTGAAGTGATGATCCTTTTTCAGAAGACAACACATGTTCTGGATATTACTAAGTTATGGTAATTTATACCAGCATTTGGGGGATATCCAGTTTTATTGTCAGCTGTTCAAAAAAAAAATTTTTTTTCAAATATCTCTTTCAAAATGTCCGTTTTTGATGTGAATAAAAAAAATGGTTGACATCTTTTGCAAAATGGTTTGGGGGGGATTCAATTTTCATACCTACGAAAACCCAGTTTTCTTTTCTGATTATAAAGACTATTTTCATCAAAATGATACACATGTGATTAGTGATAAACACCAAAAACTGTACCATAACCCCATTCACATGAAAAATAAATAAGATAAATGCATTCATTGAATGGATTTATTTACAATATAATGGGGTGTACATGTGACCAATACTACTTTCATTAGTAAATAAGAAAAATAAATTCACATTAAAAAGAACCTTTTTTTTTAATCTTTTGTATAGAAAATATAATGTAGTTTGTAAATATGTAAAAGTATTTTGTCTAGCTTATGAGCTGATGTGTACCAACCCCTGACTGCCCCTAGTTGATTCTGTGTAAAGTATTTCAACATTCATGATGTCCTTAGTAAATCTCCCCACTGAAACCAAGTTTGAGCTTCATTCTTTCTCCATTTGTGTACATGACTTATTATTTTATCGCAAATGTATCATCCCTACCCATTTAATTTTTATAAATCCATGTAACTATTAACAAATAACATTTAACTGAAATACATACATACATACATACATGTATTACCTTTGCTTTGGCAATTGCCATTAGTTGTAGTTACAAAGATGCTTTGGCTGTTTGTCACATGAGATGGCTGATTAAGTGAACTGTAGATATAATTTTGAAGAAAACACATTTTATACATAATTGTTTATCTGGGAATATATACTGTGATGTGTGGCTCATACAATTATTTCAATGATAATTCTCTTCATCCTTATGACTTGTATTATCATGTCAATAATTACATGTTTATTTTCAACTTTAATTTTTACAGAAACTATATATCTTTATTGATTTACCCCTTAGCATCCCTTAATGTTTAACCCCTTTTTTCTTAAATAAATGGAGAGTTTTCATAGAAAATGGTGTAGGAAACGTTTCCATTATTTTTCTTTTTTTCTGCTTACAGTATATTTGAAGTTTTGTTTTTGTTTTGACATTTTTGTTTGGTCTTACAAACCTGGTTTGAGTAAATATTAAACACTACATTTTCTTTAATTACCAGCATTTGTTGATTTAAAATAATAAGCTATAAGAACTTTAGAAATGTTTTCATAACCGTTTTTTACTTTCAAAATTACAATCCAATATTAGTTTAAATTTTTTGCCTTTTAAAATATTGAAAATTCCACTATTTTTAATGTTATCAGGCAATAAGCAGCTATTCATAATCAAACTGTTTTTGAAAGCATCATAATTTTACTATTTTCTTATATTCATTTTACTTTATTTTTCATTATTTTCTTTCAAAACTAAATATTTTGAGAAAATAAATCTCTGATGCATGACCAGACAAATTTGTCAATAACAGTTTTTTTTTTCGATAGTTAATTAAAAGGTAATGGCAACAATATGACTAAATCTAAAAAAAATTGTGTGTGCGTATGTGTATGTCTGTTATAAAAAAAAATTATGATGATGGATTTCTAATATGTTCAAGTGCAATTGTATGTTGCCCAAAGACAAGCTGAAAATGAGAAGCACATTTTAGGATCACTGAATAATACCATAATGTGATGGACAGCCAAATTGGCTTTGTATTGATTATTTTACAAGTATATTTCAGAAATCTATTGAGCTTTGTTTGTGCTTTATCACAGTGCATGAACCTGCATCTTTCAGCCTGTTGATCTCACGTGATATTGCACTTGTAAGAGGAATAGTTAATGGAGTCCCAGCAACCAACTCTGATTTTACAAATGAACTTTGTTGTCACAATTGAACATGACTATTTTTCTTTAATAATTTGGCTGTTCAGCAAGAACAACCCTGTAAACAAAGAAATGGAGAGGGAGCACCTATCTATCTATAGAACTGCTGATTTGTTTCATTTTATTAAAAACACCTAAAGATTTTAATACCTCAGTTGCCACTCCCAGCTTTAAAGAAAAAAAAAAAACATCTAGACTATATGTATGAATGATTAGCTAAACAATTTGAAAGATAATACTACAGTCAAGTTTACTCTAATTTTTTTTAATTCATTATACTGGTACCTACCTGCATGGCAACACTAAATTAGAAGTGAAAAATTAGCTCATTAAAAGCTGTCAATGTAAAGGTGTAATTTATCAGTAAATATGTTAATTTCTAAGTACGCTACAAGTCTTGTCAAATAGCTAACATCTGATAATCCTTTTTCCTCTAAGATATTTTCATTTTAAAACAAGGATTATTTTTTTGTTTGCCATCATATTAGATTTAAATATTCTGTATTGCCCAAATTAAATTTCATTCATCGTACTGAATTGGGGCTATTATGATATTGGGACTCCATTATGATAATGTAAAGCTCAATAAACCAACCCTTTCCTGTTTTACTTTTGATTTTTTTCTTTTTTCTTTTTTTGATATTCCGTTAAGAAGATACGGGTATTGACTTCAACTTGAATGTGGGCTTCAATCTGTTCAACCAGTCTCATCATGACTATACAGCTTGACCAACTATTGTCATTTTGTAATTAGTAGCACCTTATTGTTTCCAGTAGAACTATGTTATTTTAGTATGTGTACATGTCTCTCTGTGAAGAATTTGCAAGTCTGAATGTGAATCTAGTAATAAAGCCACTATAAATTTATGTGCTTGATTACAAAATTAAGCCACTTACCCTATGAACATTTTTCATAGTGGAGACTCTTCACTCTGAAAGTAACCTAAGTTATTTTCAGATGTGAAGGAAATTTTACAGGCTCTGGATGCCTTTGAAATGTCTATTAAAGTTCCAAAGATTAATATATGAAAATAGAATTCCTACTTTATTTATTTATAATTCTAGAGTGACAACTGTGCAGATGTAATCATATCTGCCAATGTATTTTTTTGTTTATCTGATTGGTTTATAAAAAAATGTCTAAATCATGGAGTCAGCCTTCCTTCCTAGGAGATGCATTTTATTATTGGTTCACAAGGAACTTAGGAAGAAAATCAAGACTCTCCATCCACAAAACTAATTTTCCCTTAATATTTTTACTTAAGCTGCATATTCCCTCCATCTATCCCTCACATGGAATGGTTAAACTCTTAAATCCTACCAGACCACGCCAAGAATTACAAAACTTTCCTTTCAAATCTTGACTTGAAACTGAAAATTTTTCACCATTTTGGTATTCATTTCTGAACTTGAGTTGAAAAATATTTTTCATAAAATTAGTAGTTTTTAATTAACCTTAATATTTTACTTTCCTGGCAGCTAATTTAAAGCTAATGGAGGAAAATTATTTTACAGGATTTTAATTATTGTAACATTATTGTTTCTAATTTAATTTTTGTTTAATTCTATTTTTAATTCATATTTAGAGGCTTTTTTCTTTTTTTTTTTTTTTTGCTGGGAATTGTCATAAATACTCAAAGCTGCACTCTAGGTGACCAGCTGGTCATAAATGTTTTTTTTTATCATGAATGAATGAATGAAAATCAAATACTTGATAGCAGCTGATTACTGCTCTGCTAAGTATTGACTATAATTCTTGGAATATTCCTCTTCCAAAGCTTTGCACTTTTAAAATTGCCTCGGAGCTGAATACTCCTTTAAAATTGTGCCAACAAAAGATAAGGAATTTCTAAAAAATCCATATAGACTATTACAGCTTGATCCAGTGAAAAAAAAAAGTCCTTTCACTTTGTTTACAGCAATTATTTTTCACTTGAGAAATTTCAAACAGTTGACTTTGAAGAGAAGTACTTTTCTTTTATTTGCTTATTATAAAGTTTGCCATGTTTTTGACTGTTATCTGTCAGTTATAGCTATGTTTTGAACTTTGAGAAAAATAAGCTTTTCAGTATTTAACCAAAAATTGCTGAACAAAATCAGTGGATAAATAGTGGTCAATACTTTTGGAAAGCAAAGAATTTATAGTTTACTTGAAACAGAAAGTGTTCTTTCTTTAAAAGTTCAACTAACAAAGGCTGTCAATAGAAGTACCCAGAGTTGGTTATCTGAACACACATTCCCAACTCTAAAATAAGTAAACTGAAATATTGGAAGACTAACCTACCTTTCTCTCTTTAAACTTCATCATCAATGCTACAACTTCTTGAATAAGGTCAAACAAATGCAATAGTCATATAATTATAAAATGTTTCCTTAATCAGTATTGGTTGTGATGACAAAATCAATAATCATTCTTTTATTTTATTTTTACATAGACAACTTATTTCATCATCAACCAAAGATTTCTTGTGAGATTTTAGTTTGTATATAAAAATATACACTCATCAAACCACCTGCCCATTTAATTCATCTTATTGTAAACTTGTCATTTCTGTTTGTTGAAATCTATTCAAATTCACTGTTCAATACACAGCACCTTTCAGTTTATCTTAAACAGAAACACCTCACTTTTTCAACATGAACAGAGACTGCTAGACGAATTCCCTGTTTTGAAGCTTTTGAACATTAATGTGCAATGGAATCTTTCTTTGCATTGCAATATATGAAAATTTGCTATTATGACAGATGAGGGTGTTAAGACATAGACATATTTAGAAATAATAATGCAAGGTTCCAAACTAAGTAATACTTATAAAGATCTGAGGTATGTTTTTAACACCACCATGAAAAGGGTTAATACTATTGCATGCATTTTAAAAAAACAACCATACTCAAAGTCAGTCTTGTATGGAATGGAACAGGTTTCATGTGTTTTTAGTTGTAAAATAATTTTAGAAATTATAATTACCCTACTTAACTTTATTGGAGTGTTTTGTTTTTTATTGGCTATGGTAGGTTAGCTGGTGTTAGGGAGAGGAGGTTGGCTTTCTCCTGTGAATTTAAATTATTCCCTCCACCTTTATACCACTGTGTGATACCTGTCAGCAACAGTCACTTAGTAAATTACTCCCCCCTACAGTTGTGACTTGCTGTAGTCTCTACAGCTGTATACTACTGAAATGGGACCACTTGCTAGCCCCCATTTTCATCACAGCTATTGTCACATTTATATCCTCAGATCCATCCACATCTCCTCTGCAAAAACACTTGTCATGAAGAATTATTTTCTTGTTATAATTATTGCACAGAGAAATTGCCCAGTACCCAACATCAGAGATCAGTTTTTATTAATATATACAAGCAAGTAACCAAATAAACTGCAAACATATAATATATACTGACATGTACATTTCTTTTCAAAATTTTTCTAATTAGACATTTCTTTCCAAAGCAATTTGTGATGTATCCACGTTGGGACACTTACCAATGGCGTAAATTCTCTACAGTATTCAAAACAGTATCTCCAGTCCATCTCAGGTAGCTTAAAGAAGCAGTCTTTGGTGAATGATAAATTTAAAAAGTAGATGTTATCACAAATCCCAAACCGTCTTTGCTAATCACCTTTCACTCAGTCATGGGCAAAAAAACAAAAAAAAAAAAAAAAAAAAATTGTATACATATATGTATGCAAATATGGTCATCATCTATCTGCTACAATCTTTTCTCAGGGAATCTTACTTCTGGATCTATTTAATCAAATGGATCTACATATACTATCTCATGGAGCACCCTACATAGGGTGAAAAAAGTTGTTTAACAAATTATTTATATTGTATATCATATACTATATCAAATCAAAGAGGAATACACACATTATTTATAAGGTGAAATGCAAATTTCAAAAATGAATTACAACTCTGGTTACTGTTTGAAATTTTCAAGTTTTCCTAAATGTCCCTACTATTTTATTCTATTTTTCTTTTCAAATCTATATCCACATGGCTCTCAAACTACTTATGTTCCAACCAATGGGGACCGTAATCTTCCAATAGCAGTTATGTAACAGATCTGGTTGAACAGATGAAATAAGCTCACATAAAATTGGCAGGGATTTTTGCATTTTTCACCAGTTGATATTATATACAATGTAACTGGTAAAAAATTTTATGTATTGACTACCTCAGTATAGATCAGTGTATGTATATGCATTTTTTGTTTTTGTTTTTCAATTCCTATTCCTTCCCACCCCAATTCCCTATTTTTTTTTTTCTGTGCACTTGGCAATGTTTTTGTTCACCATACTGAACTCAGGGCAGGTTGTTTCTGGCAGTTCTTTTTCTTTTTGCTTTTATGTCCCACTTTTTTCTTAAAAAATTGTGCTCTACAATGTATTTTCTGACATATTCTGGTACTTATATTTAACTCTTTCTTTTAATTATTTTGTAAACTTTAATTACTCAGTTTATCTCAAAATTTATTTTCACATGTATATATATATATAATTTACAGTAAACATTAGAAACATGTAATATCACTCTATTGGTACTGGTCATCTTCATTTAAATTGCTTCCTGTTAATACATTTGATATATCAGAGAGAAAAGTTAACCTAATCCCCAGTTTTCCACATGTATCTTTTTGTCTGGTAACATATCAGTTATGCTCAGAATAATGTTATGTTTGAAGATTTTCGACTTGCCAACGATTAAGGTGATGCTCATTCTGTAATGAAGGTAGGCTCTATTAAAGTTTTCTTTGATTTTGTCATATTATTTACTTCATTGTAGTTGGCATATTAAGTAGATTATTTGCTTATTAATTTCAAATAGATTCTAAAAAGTAGGTAAGTGAGCATGTATAAAGCAAAATCAGAATGAAAAATGAACATTTCTTATTTTCCATTTATAAGATTTTTACTAGCAATGAATTTGATTCAAGACTTTTTCCAATTTAATTTTAGAACATATTTTATATTTACTCCATGTAAAATTTAAGCAACAATGACTACTTTTATATATTCTGCCCAGCTTGTATTTATGTATATAGATAAAAAGTTAAAGACCACTATATAGGTGTTGGCTAAAACAGGAATCGTTCCAAAGTCCCTACTCTTTCTCTTTGGTATCTATAACAGAAGCATAAAAATCAACAAAATAATGCAACTATTAGATGATATTACATGAAGATAATTGTTTTGTTTACCACATACATAATTGTTTAATTGGGAAGGGAAATCTATTCTGTATCTGTCCCCCCTTCCTAAAATGTAAAATGCTGTGTGATTAAACTCATTCCTCACTCTATGATAACAACAGCTGTTCTTCAGCTTTTCACGGCGTCTTTTACTAATATGCATTAATGCATAGATAATTTATATCTTGTCGTTTATGTCATGAAGCAACTTTTGATTACATAGTAATCTTATTATTTTTTTAGTTGAATCAAATTAGGCAAATGTTTTTGTTCTTTAGTCAGAGAGATCAAAACAATGTTTTGTTTTTTGTGGCTTGAAACATATTAAAATTTCTATTTTATGGATACCCATCCCCCTTTTTCTTTTTAATCTATAACATTTTATGCTTATTTATTTACTTGTATGAGTAAGGAATAAATATGAACATTTATTTCTTGGAATTTTTTATGCACTCAATATTCTGACATAGCTTTGGAACTATGAAAAACAAGGGACAAGATTTATTTAAAATATAGCACAGTCAAATTAACATCAAATTTACAAATTATTTTCCAATTTATATGTACTCTTAGGTAATTGTTAAAGCTCTGGAGGCTTACATTTAAAGAAAGCAAAATAATGAATGCTGCCCTGAGCCTAATTTTCAAACCCTGACAGAGGACATCTAACCTTTATCAGGTCTGCTAACAGTAGTCCGAGTAATTTGTCTGTTTAAACAGCTTACATAATCAGTTAGGATTTGTTAGAGGAAATATCAACCTGTCAAGCTGGTGAATTTACTGTCCATCAGTTGATGATGTTGATGCTCGTATCTACTGGACAGCTTTGTGATTTGATTAAAATATTTCATTATGTTGCACTGTTGAGCAGTAAAATAATTTTAGTCTGAAAAAGAGAATCATCCATTAAACCATTAAATTGTTTCTATAATCCAATATGGTCTCATACATACAAAGTTAAGGCAAGAATTTTGAAGTTACTGCACCATGATACTATTTGTGTTCTTCAGTACAACATTAAGATTATGGCCCCAGTTTTTCTCAAATAGAATCCATTTACAATGTAAATAAGAAAAATCTGTCTCTGTTTATTTTTTTCTTCTTCTTCTTCTTCAGGTTTATGTATTTGGTATTTCTGCACAGTGACTTGAGCAAAGTTCTCTTCTTCAAATATTTGATAACAATATAAAAAAAATTTCCACACTTCATTAACTTATAGTGCATCCATAAATTACAGATTTAATCTCAATAAATGCAAGAACTTATTCTTTGAGTTATTAAATATAGCAAAAATAAATTAAATATCATTTGTTGTGATAAAAATCACTTGCTTATTGGGTGATGCAACCTAAGTCAGAAGTACAATTCTGAAAGTCATCTGGTTCTTTATCTGGAATAAGACTCAGTATAGCAGTAGGTAAGAAGACAGATTTTACAGCCAAACATAATAAAATGAATTGGATTTTTTGAAAATCTTATTTTCATATAGAACTTCCAGATATATTGTACATTTTCATATGCATTTTTACAGAGGTTTATTTTGCTTTTGAGTTTCTTAATTCTATCCATGTTTGTGCAACAATATTAAGTAAAATCACTTAATGAACTGAAAAAAAATCGATTAGTAACTCTTGTGGGTATAAAAGCTGAAACCTAATATTACTAAACAATCTTATGTCTGAGTTATCAAATAAAGTTTGTTTTTTGGGGTTTTTTTTAATTTTTTTTTTTTTTTTCTAAAAAAATTTTGATAACCTGTGATTGGCACAGGCCCACATTCAAGCTTGTCAAAATTATTCAATATACTGATGATTGCATTCTATACCAGTGATTGTAGCTGTAAACATTTCGAACAAATTGGCTGGGTTCATTTGAAGAGAAAAGTAATTGTCATTTTCTTTGCATCCATAATTGTGCATTTCCCCAAGATGAACCCAAAACATTGCAACATGAAATGTGGAGAGCCCAAGATTCATGACAGTCAAAATAAATTTAAACATGCTGCTTATAATGTTACTCACATTTGTTAAGTTTACAACTGTTGAATACATAGATCAGTCAGCTGTTTTCAAATGTGGTAAATATCAAAAGAAAAATGACCTTGAATGGAGGTATGTGTACAACAAACTTATTGAAATATTTTGTTGTTCTTAGATTTTAAGAAAGAAAATTGCTTTTTAACCTCTTCTTACACTGTTTTGTGAATTGTTGAAAACTTGTAAAAAATTAAATATTTTGTTTCTTGTAAAATAGATTATTTTTAACTTTTTATCCCATTGTTTTTTTATTTTGCCTTGCTTTTTTTCCTTCTTCAGAAATGACTGAAATACACATTTTTGTAGCATAAGAGTTTGTACTTTTGTATTGTCTTTAAACTAAATATTTGTATCCATTGTAGTACTCAAGAGAATTTGTGCATTTTTTTGTTATCGATACATGCAATGAAAGAACTAAACACAAGTAAAACTAACTTTAGTCCCAATTGCTGCTCAGATAAACTATACAGAATTGTTTTCTGCATGTACACAATCATTTGTATTGACCAGCAAAATTAAAACAATCACTTTTCATCTGACAAAATGATTTCAGTATTTGGTTCAGCTTTTAATGTTACTGCCCATTTGGAAGACAACTGATAACTCTGGGATAGTTTAGCATAGACTATTTTACTGGAATCATTACCATATTTTGATAAAAGTCAAGTACCAAAAACAAAGAGCTTACACCAGTATCAATATTTAATTTTCATATTTTATTTACACACCTATTTATCAAAATGAACACATTTTGAATCAGCCATTAGCAAAACTACACAACAGTAATTGAACAATATTTTGTTTCACGTATATGTTTGTCATTAGCTTAATCAGCTGGTGTAACAAATTTCTAGTTCATTTAATAATAATTTATTTCATAATGTCTGCAAGTTAACTATAAATTAGACTGATCTGTAACTGAAGATAATTGTTATAAACCAAATGTTTATTTACTGTTGCTATCCCAAAGTTGCGTGCCAATACAAAGTGAACCACTAAGTGCTAGCACATTTTGTTCTGCAACATTTCAAAAGCACTATCAAATAGAACAAGCTGAGCAACAAATTACTATCTCATTTCTTTGACTTTATACCCTATCCCATACTTAACTAACACTTGACCAATACACAATTTCAAGTTTTGCTCTCTTGGCACTTATCTTTTCACATGAGATAATTTCAATACCTATCAAACTGCAATTGAAGTATTGACCAGAACATTGGTATTTATGATTAACTTATTGGCAAACATTCATATTTAAAAAGGTCATCTAAAATGTCTGACTATTGCTAATTTTCAAAATGATAAAAATCATTTTTTAAAGAACTTTTTGTACAAAAATAAATGTTGTATTCTACAAGGCTTTCTTCTAGATTGTATAATTATGAGAAAGAAGTTTTAAAATACTTGAAAGACCAATTATTTATCTAGTTCTTAAGTGATCTTTTCAAACTCAACAAAATGACTTAATGGCTAAATAAATTGATAAGTAAAGATTTCTTCATGCAATGTAATCACATTGTCTTTGCAATATAGCGAGATAAATTGCAAAAGTTAAGTTGGCAATAAAGACCAAAGAGTGAATTAAATTTATTTAAAAAAGTATAAAAATAAATTAGTGGTAGTATGAAATGTTATTTTTTGGTGTCTTTATTGTGTTTCATATTGGTGCTAATGACTATCAATTGACTGATTAATTGGATCCCTCCTGAGCTTTGGTGAAAGCTCATTCCATAAAATATCACTTTATGCCTTCAGTCAAACTCAAATCCAGAGGCAGGCAATAATAAAAAAAAGGAAATGCTCTAATTGAAGCTCCTCATAATCTGGCAGGGACAGCTTCCTTCCTTTTTTTTTTAAAGTAAAATAAATAAAAGATCTTAATGACAATTCACTAACGCCAGTTTAATTATGTAAAAATTACACCAGACAGAGTGGAAGTTAATAGAGCATCAATTCTACTTAGTTTAATGAAATATGTTAAACATCTTTAATGCCTATATGGAGAGAAGCCATATGGTAAGAGGAAAATTTTAATCTGATTTCTAAAAGTAAAACTTTATATAAGTCATCTTCGATTATTATATAAATTCTAGAGCCAGTACTGAGATAAATCTTTCCACATTATAATGCACTCGCATCTTGCATTCATTTATACTTCTCTCAGTGAGAAAGACAACATTTATCGATTTCTAACTAGGTTCTTAGTGAAAATCCATGTCAGTAATGTACCTTCCAATGTTTTGGCAATACTTCAAACAAACTATTGCAAAAGTAGCAATAGTATTTTTTATCAAAAATTAACAAGTCAAAATTGTAAGACTTATTTTTGTTAGATAACCTGATAAAGAAACAATTTCATGAAAATCACTTTAAGTCAATAAAATATGGCTGAAATTAATGCTATCAGGTTTATAAGGCACAAGCTCATTTGTCAGTAATAAAGTTTATTTATTCTCTTTAACTCTTCTCTGGACCATTTGAAAATATCTGAAAAAACATAACTCAAAACTTGAAGATTTTTTTTCTTCTTTCTAATAAAGTGATAGCTTGCTTAAATTGTTGAGAGATCTATTTCTGAAAGTCAAATGAAATATATTAACTTATGTAAAACAACAATGTTTATTTTTGGCATCTTTTGTGGAGAGAGGTGATACAAAAAAATTCAAAATTATCAACATTTTAGGTACACAGAAACTTTTTACTTATTAAGTTTGAGAAAGAAAATATGAAGCATTTCATATAAATCTTTTCTTTTCTGTAGAATTCTCAAGCTAAAAATGTGCATTTTTTTTTCCCAAAGAATCTATTTTTGTGTTTGGTTGGTTGAAAAATATAATAGACAATGATAAAGGAATTTTTTTTGTTTACATTCATTGTAAGTCTTACAATTTTTTAAAACCTTTTCTTGTTCATTTTACAGACTTTCTTGGTGTTTTAGATAACCATGTATGACTGTAACAAATCTATGTCAGAGTTGAATTTAAGTCTCCCCAGTTTATTCTTTTCAGTATTCTTGCACCGCTTCATACATATGTACACTTAATGCCAATTTCACTTTAAAAGAATTTGTTATATTTTCATTGCTTCTTGTTATATGCTTGTTTCAATTGAGAACTGACAGTTTATGCAACTTTTAAATGCTGTGATAAGATGTTGAGCTGGGTTGCAAACATTTCTATTGGGTCTCCGATAGGTCTTGATCTGATTCACCCCAGAAGTCCAAATACGGGGATTTCCTCCTGTTTCTAAATTGTCTTGTCATGAATAATGTCTGTATGAGTATTGACATTGTAGTGCATATATAAATACCTTCTTTTTTTTTTCTTCTACTTTTTTCTGGCAGCAATGTCCTTTAAATAAAATTATGTTTGTTTCATTTCTTTAAATTTAATCTGATTTTAACCAAGTGTTCTTTGATTTTATCTTCCTTTTTAAAACTGGGACCAGACTAGCCAGGTATGGTTCAATGGATACTAATTGCTCAGGTATCAGGTGGTCTATTCCTTACCCTTCCCTTTAAAAATGGAATGAGTTTTTGACCAATTAATAGTTTCTTCTAAAGCTATCTTTCTGTTTCCTATCTTCTCAAGTCACTAATTTATTTAAGGGTAGACACCACCTCTGGAGAAAATTAGATATTTACTGCTTAATTTAAAGAATACTATTATATTTTCCTTTAATTTATTAAAACAAGTATGCACTGTTATCAATAAATGAAAGATTTGAATACTGGTGATTGACAATCTGAAACATTATAATACTATAGAAAAAGATTCCTATTTTATACATGTTAGTGTAAAAAAAACTTTTCTAAATGGTAAAATAACTGCATAGTTCTATTAAATTTAAAACTGTAGAAATGAGAGTTAAGCTTATGATCTGAGCAATAATAAAACTTTATTGAAGTTGCTGAGAAACTGCCCTCAGTTCTGGATTTCGTTAGCAATAAACAGAGATACATCATCTGCAAAACTAATATTATAAGACTTAGTCTCAATTTAGGCTGGCACATGAACATAAGAAGGTAAGACACAGTACCTGGCTAACAAGGGCCTCATTTCCTTTCAAGATGGGATTCTGGAAATTTAAAAAAAAAAACAATACAGCAAAATTGTTATTCATCTTTCTGAGTTGAACAAATTAAACAGTGAATACAAAAAAGCCAATAAATTTTTTGGAAAATTTTTCAGAATTGTAAATATTTAAGAACTTCTAAATTTGTGAAAGCCTATGTTGTGATCGATACTCTTTTCATATTGTGTTTATAAATTTGAAATGTAATAAAAACGAAAAAAAAAATTATATGCACCATACACATATATAAAATTGTGTGTGTGTACTTGTAAAAAAGAAATTGGTGTCTCCCTTTAAATTTTCTTACATGTACATACATTTATTTAGTTCAATATATTTTCTAATTTGATGAATGAGGGTAGCACTGCAGGGAATTAGTGAGGGTAATACCTCAGGGAAATTAATTGCTTTTGAATATATTTGCTATATGTTGCAATGTCAGCTTCTGCTGGCATCAGTCCACTCAGTTGTGAAGTTGGTGGGGGTTTGAATCTTTCTTCTACCTTTTCGGAGATCCCAATATCATTCATTATTCATTCACTGCTAGGCACAGGCAAGAATGACCCAAGTGATGTCAGTAAGTTATTACTGTAATCTGGGTAAACAAAAAAAAATTTCTTTCATGTAAGTAATTTTTAAATCTTTATTTTTTTTTTCCCAAATTTTTTTAATCTAAAAATTAAAAAAAAAAAAAAAAAAAAATTATAATAAAAAAACATGAAAACTACCAAAAAGCCCTCCCCTGCCCCTCTGTTTCCCTTTTGGGTGACTTGAACCACTTATCTGTTTTGCTTTCCTTGGAACTGTATATCTAGCATATGTCTTTTCTCAGCAGCCAAGTACAACCCTGCCCTTGACAGACCCGACCCACCTACCCTATTGATTTCATTGGTGAATCGTTTTTTGGGGTGTATGTTTTGTTATGTACCCTTCACTTGGCTTATGGGTATGTGTGTATCTCTGACTGAACTTCAACCAATCAGCGTATCTATACCCATTTCAAATACCTCAGACTTTTGCAATACTTCGGTATGGCTTTTTATTATCATTAGTCTGATTGATTATATATCGAAATAAAAAGTATTGGCTAGTTCTCTTTGTTGTTGTTAATCTTTTTTTCACAATATTCTCAACTGTTCTTCTTTTTCCCATAGCTATTGATGGAATAAGCCCTATATGCACCAAAAGATATTTAAGAAAATTCTATATAACAATGCCGTTTCAGTGTGATTAATATGCTATCAGTTGTAGCATTACTATTCTTAATACTTGTAACAGTTAAGAAATGTAATGAATTGAAAGTTTTTTTATAAAGTTATTAGAAAAGTAAATTAAAATAGAACTGTGCAAGATGAATGACATTTTGAGAGAATGGCTAACTAGAATTTCTAACGATATTTGCAATTCATTTGAATGAATAGCAGACTTTTAGACAAAAATTTATCAATTGCAGCAGTATGATATTTCTCTTAGATAGTGATCAATCTCATATTGCTATCAAGTGATCATGTATTTACGAATCAAAAACATGTATCATTGTAATGAAACGTTTTAAGGTACTAAAATACTTTCAATTTTGTTATGATTATCCAATATATTGTTATTATTATTAAAGAAAGAGTGCACACACTCTCTCTGATAAAGTAGGATTAAATCCTAGTAGCAAAACTACAAGTATTTTTAGGCTACACCATGATTATGTATACATCCTTTCTTCAATTGTTGTGGCTAACAAATCTTTTCAAACATTGATTTATGATGAAATTTCACTTCAAAACAGTCAACTTAATTTTGAAGCTTTTGTGTTTTATATTAACAACAAAAGAAATTTTCTAATTTTTCACTTTAGATTTTTATAAACTTTATACAGTTACTTTTTAGAGCAAGCAAACAATCAGCTTCTAGAGTCACATAACAAAACTCATCCAAATTCTGATGAATAGAGTGTGCAGCAGGATCAAGTCAGAAATAGGACAAGAACAACGCAGTTTCATCAAGGACACTGGAACAAGGTATGCGATATTTATGCTTAGAATACTATCAGAAAAGGCAATATACCTGTGTTTCACAGACTACACAAAAGCATTCAACAAAATACACCTTGATAAAGATGCTCAGCAACTTAACATTAGAGCAACCAAGAACCTGTACTGGCAGCAATCTGCATGAATATGAGCAGGAAATTAGTTCAGCAGATTTGTAAATATAGAAAGCGATTTAAAACAAGGATGTGTCTTCTCACCAAGTCTATTCAAACTAGACAGCAAGACAATTCTGACAGCTCTAGAAGTCCTACCAGAATTCATCACTGGCGGCCACAATCAGAACAATGTAAGATAGATGATACAAAGCTGATAGCAGACACAGAAAGGAAACTACAAAGCCTCCTACAGAAGGTAGCTAAAGAAAATAGAAAGAAAGGAATACATATAAACTATAAGAAAATGGAATGCATGGTCATCAGTAAAAAGAGGAGCCCAAAATTCCAACTACAGGCTGGGGATACTAAAATCAAACAGTTACAGAAATTTAAATACCTGAGAAGTGTTCTAACAGAGGACGGAAAGTGCGACACTGAGCTTCAAAGATGTATTGGCATGACCAAGGACGCATTCCAGAAACTGAGTAGAGTATTGAGAGACAGGAAAATTTTGCTGGTAATAAATAAGAGAGTAATGGATTGTTATGTGATGTCTGTCCTTCAATATGGCAGTGAATGCTGGACAATCGCATCTTTGATGAAATAAAGACTTGAAGCAACCGAAATGTGGTTCTACAGAAAGATGCTGGATAGACTGAACATGTGAACAACGATAAAGTTTTGGAGAGGATGAAAATGAAAAGGAAACATATCTAATATCAGGAAAGAACAGCTGAAGTTTCTGAGACATGTAATGAGGAAGAAAAGCTTGGAGAATCTGATACTCTCAGGACATATAGAGAGACAGGGGAAAGGAATGTGTGACATATTTAATGGGCTTGAGCAAATGAATGGCAGAGCAGGATTTGGGAAGAGTAACATGAGAAAGTGTGTTAAGAACTACAAGGGATAGGGAAATGTGAAAGGCCATGATCACCTCCGTCCTGAAGAGATATGGCACATAGAAGAAGATCATGAGAAAATTTAAAACGATCAACCCAAATACAGCAAATAAAAAACAAACATTTCTTTTATGCCACTGATATTTATGCTTCACCAGCTTTTTTTGTTCAGTATGCATGAAAAATTGATGGGAACTGACCCACTAAAAAATGAATATACTAATAATGTTCCACTATCACCAAACAGGCCCTGAAATTTTACCTATCAAGGAGTGTTTTCTCAAGGACACTTCTTGCCTTGAATGTATACCGGAACTCCTACTCACCCCAGATGACAAGTGGAACTCAGATATATAATATATTACTAAAAAATGCTGGAAAAATGGTTGGTTCCTTCTATTATTCCAGTGTCTAACTCTCCTTGCTATACTCTTTACAAAAACCAGATCACACTAAAAAAGGAGTATTGCTGCTATTTCTCAGATGTAGCTGCTAGTCTTGATAATATTCAAAAGTATCTATAAGGCCTTGTAGGTGATTAATTAATTCCAAACTACAGCCTCTTCTCCATAAAATAAGCAATGCAAGTCTCTCGCTACTCTATCACTATTTTCATGGCAAGCATTGCTATCAGGCACCATTCCTCCGGCCCTCACCTTTGTAACTAGGATCCAGGTGGCTTCTTCCCAAGAACTGCAGCTTTGTGGAACAGACTCTCAGCAGGATGTTTTCCCAATCACTAAAATCTTAACCTCTTCAAGTCTAGAGTAAACCATGATCTTTCCTAGATAATCTCATAAACTTCACTTCTTCCTTTTTTTTACATTAGTGCAATACCACAAAGTAATCATCTATTTTGAGAGGCTCTTGAGCCTTGTACTGAGTGAATATTAATATAAAAATACTTGGAACAAAATATTCAAGATTATTGTCAAAATGAAAAAAGGGTATTTCATTTAATGACTATTTTTGCCTCTTCTATTAATTAGCCATAACAACAAACTCCCTAAATCTCTTTCAATTGTAAATCTTGAAACAAGTTCTAGTATAAATATCAGTGAATATAAGTAATATGAAAATTTCTTACTTGAGGAGTTGGAAAAAAAAGCAACACTAATACAGAGAATAAGGTGTCTCTTTAAATATATTTTTAAATATTGCATTCCTTTACATTATTCTGTTTTGCTTTTCTCAGTTAATATTTTAACTAATGAGTAACTATAAATACACATTTAATCAGCATTAGCTATGATATTAACATTTAACATAGTTTTTCATTTCTTATCACACACAATCTTAAAGTGATTCAGCTCAAGAGAATGAGAATATAAGACTATATAAACAACACTTTAATATCTCTAAGTAAAAGATAAATTTGCATTCTCTCTAGAACACTTAAAATCATCATACTTTCCGGAATTTGATTTAATGCATAGCCTTTTTTTTTTTTTTTTTTTAGGAAAACATACTGGTTAAACAGTAAAAATCCTCAAACTTGAATACAAAGATGAAAATGTCAAAAGTAGTCAGTAAATTAAAAAAAGACACCTAGTCACCTAAGAAAAAAAAATATTGATTTCATAAGACTTCTTCATGTTACGTGTCCCTTCAGGATGTAGGTGATCATGGACTTCCAATTGGCTCTGTCTCTTGTCGCTCTCAAAATTCTTCCACTTGGTATCTCTTCCAAACCCTGCTCTGCCACTCATTTGCTCAGGCCTATCAAATAGATCTCACATTGCTTTCCCCTGTCTCTCTTTCCCTCTATTCATTCTGTGAGTATTAAATTTTCCAGACCCTCCTTGCTCACTACTTGTCCCAGAAACCTCATCTGTCTCTTTAATTATGAGTTTTCTCCTCATTTCCATTCTCTCCAACAAATAGTTGTTAGTCATGTGCTCAGTCCATGGTATCCTCAGCATCCTCCTGTAAAACCACATTTCTGCTGCCTCAAGCCTCTCCTTCATCCTTGAGGAGATTGTCCAACATTCACTGCCATACAGAAAGACAGACATCACATAGCAATCCAGCACTCTCTTCTTAGTTTCCAATCAGGTTTTCCCGTCTTTCAGACACCACTGAAGAAAATCCTAGAATGGCAATTAGCAGAGTCATAACCAAAGATTGGGTTTGTTGAAAAACATTTTTCAAAATACAAACTATTCAGTTGCATATCCCAAATCAATATATTTAACATTTTCTTTTGGATACAGTATATTGAGGCTCAAAAAAGTCATCACACTTCTAAGTTTATGTGAAGGTGTCAAGCTATAATGGAAATATAGTTTCAATGCTAAATCTTCAGTTTAAGTTCTTTTTCTAAAAATGATACTGACCAAACATAAGTAAAAGTTATAGAGTTAGTATTGCAAGATTTTTCAAATATCAGCTAAAATTCAAGATGTTTACCTTATTTAAGAAACGGATATCTACTTAAATAAAAATGTCCACTAAATATAACATTTATTGGAAGAAAACTATAGTATAGACAACATAAAAATAATAGGATTATTTAAGTATGAGCAGGGCTACCTGGCATTGCACGAGCATGATATCCAAATAACACCACTAATGTATAATTTGATAAACAATATTCATTATAATTTAATTTTTTGTCACTATTTAAATATATTGTCTATTATATTAAAATAACACCATTAAACAGGGCTGGTACTGATATTTTGTTTCCACAGATCATGCTCTCAAAAAAAATAAAGATAAAAATAATAATATATATGAAGATGATGAATGGAATATTTACTAGCTATTAGTTGCTAGTGATGTTAAATCTTCATTTTCCTCACATTTGTTTAAGAACTGTTTAATAGAAACTAACTTAATAATTTTAAAAATTGTCCTTCATTAAAGAAAATGTATGCAATATTAAAACATTCATTTTTTATTCATTAACTTTGCCATTGTTTATTAAAAAAATAACTGAATGACATCAATTTTAAATTGAAAATATTTATGATATATATTTGTCTGTGTGTGTGAGAGAAAGTCAGCAATTAATTGCCTATCTATTCATTTCCACAGGACAACAAAATTGAAAAAAAAGTAAAAAGAGTGTGAATAGTAGAAGGTAAAAAAGTCAATAAAAAGTTCAAAGGAAAACTGAAGGGATGGAAAAGGGAAAGGTTAGAGATGAAGGAATAAACAGACAAGTTTATGGTTTTGATTTTTATTAGTTCTTTATATACATATATATACATAATGTGTGTGTGTGTGTGATGGAGAGTGTTTGTGTGTGTGTGTGTCAAATTTTATCTCAAGTAGTAGATATATATGTATATGAGTTGAAGATAAAATGCAGATCAAATATGGATCAGAATTTAACAGGACAATAAAATAAAAAACAAATAGAAAACATATATCAATCTAACATGTTTCACTTTTATTAAAGCTTCATCAGAGAATGAAACATTAATAAAAGTAAAACACTAGATTAATATACACTTACTATTTGTTCTTCTTTTTATCATACATATATATAAGTAATGAAAGTAAATTAGTGACAGATAACTGATAATTAGTTTATCTTATAATTGAACTGGAATATTTCATGGTACTGTATTTTTAGTAAGCCCCCACAAGGCAACACTGATTCTCAAGCTTAACAATCTTGGTTAATCATTCTCTACTGCTATTCAACTGCTATTTATTTGCTTTGCATTTTTTTCCAAACATTATTTCTATCAAAGCACATCTCAAAGAATAAACCAATCTGCAAAATAAGTCCTCATAACCGCAGCATATTCAAAATTTCTATGGATAGTAATTCAAAATTGGTACATGGTATACTCAGTTTTTCTACTTATATAATGTATTCATTTTAATTTTTAGATAGAAATATGTTGTTTAATAAGTAGGTTTCAAAATACCTGTTTAATTTTAGCTCTTGTTCAAATTAGTGCATTGGCAATTCCTATTTTACAAACTTTTTTTTTTATTTGTACAAAGATTTATTTCAAAGAAAAGAAAATGTAATAAGATCTTTTGGACTTCAAATGAAAAGCATAATTGAAGAAGCTAACATTCCTCTCTCAAAAACATACATGACACCATCAAACCAACTATTACACCTTGGAAAATAAAAACAAAAGTGGAACTGAAGCTATGTAATCTCAACAAAAGCACCACACACCCACACATCTTTAAGGAAGCTCTACATAAAATTCTGAACAATTATTCCAAATATAGTACAATATTTACAGATGGATCTAAGGATAAGGACACAACAGGATGTGCAGTTGTTTATGAGAATCAAGTCATTCAAAAACATCTTCCAAAGGAAGCATTTATTTTTAGTGATAAATCAGAAGCCATTGATTTGGTACTTAGCAAATCTCCCAAACCAAAAGAAAAAAGTTCCTGATTTTTTTCAGATTCTCTATCAGTACTGACAACTGTACAAAATAAAAAATTAGAAAACCCACTGATCATAAAACTATTGTGCAAATTAACATCACTGTCAGATACAAAAAAAAATTATCCTTTGTTGGATTCCAAGTCATGTGGGAATCCGAGGAAATGATAAGGCTGACACATCCACCAAAAATGCACATAAAGAGCCCATTGACCAAACCTATAAGATTCTATACACAGATTTAAAAGTAAAAATACAATCATATATCCAAAATAAATGGCAAATCCACTGGAACAACTGCAATCCAAATAAATTACTAACAATAAAACCCACTCTAGGTGAATGGATACAGGGTTACAGGGAATCATGAAGGGAGGAAGTTATTCTTTCTCAACTCCGTATTGGACATACTAAAATAACTCATCTATTCATACTTGAAAAAAAGGAACTGCCATGGTGCACAGCTTGTCATGCCCCTTACACTGTAAGACACTTTATAATGGACTGCACTGAAAAAGTATATGGAAAAAGTATTACAACACAAAAACAATAAAAGAATTATTTGAACACACCAAGATAGACCATTTAATGGTATATTTAAAGAAAATAGGACTATACAATAAAATTTAATTAAAATAAGAATTACACAACTATTACACCTTGGAAAATAAAAAACCAAAAGTGGAACTGAAACTACGTAACCTCAACAAAAGCAACCATTCTAACAAACATGGAGTAACATAACCATTGCTGCTTTCAAAAATGCTCGCTACCAAAGTAAGAGAGTCTTGGAAAATGTTAAAAGCACCTACACACAAACAGTTCAAGCTAAAGTTGTAAACTTGGTTTCTGCAAGTTCTGGAAAAATTCAAATATGATTCTCAACAGAAGCAAGCTATCAGTCCCTCCATTATAAGTGGTCCCAAAGTCATCTGTATAGATAAGGCAATGAACTTTGCCGCTAACTTCATGTTACATGACAATGGCCATTCCCTACCTGACTAAATATAAACTTTACAATATGTTTCTGTTCAGGAAGTTTTAATATAAAAAACTTGACTCTATGAAAACTACTGGTCCAGATAAAATTCCTGTAGTTGTTCTTATAAACCTTAGTCTGATGTTATCTCCATTCACTTGGCAAAATCTTTTAACCACTGCCTAAAGGAGAAATGTTTCACAGGTCTATGGAAGGTGTCAGCTGTATAACCAATTTTCAAAAACGTTTTTAGAATAAACTTAAGGGGAATAGCAAATTCAGTAAGCCTAGATGTGCAGATGGTTTAATGGATAAAGGCTTGGAATTGTTAATCCAAGAGCCGAGTTTCAATTCCTGCTGGGTTTGTTATATTCACTAACATGCAAATACCCTTGCAAAAACATATGAATCCAGCTCTTCTTCCCCCAGCTATGTGTTAATTATTAATACTTATATCACTAAATCATGATTATCTCAAAAAAAAAAAAGTTCTTACAATTTAAAAATATTTTCTGGCTTTAAATAACTTGCAAACAGCTATAGAAAACAACTCAATCAACTTCCTGAGTGAAAGTGTGGCTATCTCTCCTCTACGTTCAATGCCAATGTCTTAAATAGCACTTAATAATAATACATCACAAAAGCAATCACCTTTGATATCTCAAAGGCATTTGACAAGGTGTGGCATCGGGGGACTGCTACACAAACTCCCCAGCGATAGCATTTTTGCTAGAGTCTTTTTTATTAAGTCCTTCCTCTCAGGTAAGTCCATGAAGGTTATTGCTAATGGTCAGTCCTCTAAAGCCCATGAGATCAATGCAAGCATCTCCTAAGGCTTTCTTCTTGGTCCTACTCTTTTTCAGCTATATGTTAACAATCTACCTAATAACATTTTCAGTTCACTAGTAAATATATATATGCAGATGATATCATAGTTTATTGGAGCAACACTAAAAATCAAGATGACCAGAAACTGGCAGCTGATCTCTCCTCTGACTTTGCTTGCACAGTTCAATGAAGGAGGCACTGGCTTGTAACATTCAATACCTTCAAACCAAGATAGTAGTATTTCATCATCACAGACCCAGAGTTTTCTCCATTCAGATGAATAGTTGTACACTCAATAAGGCACCTCGCCTGGAATGTCTATTGGAACTCAAGCTCACACCAAACCTCAAGCAGAAGTCATATATACAATCCATCACTAAAGATGCTGCAAAATTAGTCAGCTCCCTGTCCTGTTTCAAAAGGTACTTGCCTCCTCCTGCCTGTTGATCTTTCTGTTCCTTCCTACCACTTTTGTGAATCAGTGCTCAAATTAGACTCATTTGTTCTAGATCTATATGATTAAGAAGAGAAAATCAAGAGCATGTGTTTGTTTTGTACCACTCCATAGTACTCCCACCTGCTTATGTCAATTACTGGGGAGGAGTGAAAATTTATGATGGGAAAATACTGACCCTTGAATGTGACCTCATCAAAGAAATGGATGTTTATTCAGAGAAACATTTTCACAAGATGTCCAATGAGTAATTAAAGTTGGTTAGCAAACAGGAAATCTAACTAGAAATGAAACTTTTCAACTGCTTCAGATGAATAAGTTTGATGTACTCTATAGTAAGAAAAGTTCAATCAATAAGAAAGTGACTTTTCAAGCACAAAAGCTTGAAAATGTCACAACAGTTACAGTACTTCTCAATTTGAAAAATGTAATCAAGTGTTAATAGAAGCAAATGAGCTTTAAGCACAAGTGCAATGGTTGGGAAATCTGTTTCAACATTAACAAAAAGAACTGGATGGTGAAAGGCAAAACTTTGCAGACAAGTACAAAAAAGCTAAAACAATTACAGGTTCATATTTAAATAAAGGAATATGTATTCACTAAAAAAAACTGATTTGGTATCAGCTATTGCAAAAGAAATATAATAAAATGTGTCTGATAAAAGACTGATAGAAATTGGAGTTTACAAGAAATGGGTTGCAAAATTGCAGTGAAGCAGAAAAAATGCCTGGATTTTAACCAACCACACCAATCATTAAAAATGATATTTAATAATCAACCAACCAATCCATAAACAGTCTCTATAAGTCAATCAAATAATCATTAAACATTTCTTATATTGTGTTTAATAGCATTTAATAATGTGTGAAACTAAACAAAAGTCTGGGGCTGTGTAGTGAAGTGAGAACAAGTAAAACGAATCTGTTAGAAAAACAGGCAACAAAACGCTTGAAAGTTTTCAGACATCTTTTGCTCATATAATGCAAGGAAGTTCATATATTTGTTTGGGATCTACATAAATTCTGTTTTCTACATTTGTGCCTGCCAGTCCTCAGTTATTCAAGTTCTAATTACTTTCTTTAACAAACAGAATTCGATTTATTTCTACAGCTAAAGATAAATATTTCAATCTGATATAACCAACGTCCAGATTGTATCAAACATTGACTCATTAACACCACAAATATTTAGCCTTGAGTGATAATGTAGGACAATTGTAGAGGTTTATTTAATATTTTTGTGATTAATGACAGTTTATTCTGAAATTTGTTTTTGTAAAAATCAATGTCTGTCTCAAAGTTTCTTCAAGATGCCTGTAATGATTTCAGCAAGACTTAATCTTATTTTAGTTTATGAGCAGTTTCCACAACAAATAAAATATTTTAAAAAAAAGCTTAAATCATTAAAAAAAGAACACAAACATTGGTCATATTCAACTTCAGTAGAAATGTTGTAATATAAGCGTATCTGATTGTATTTACTAAAAATCAGATAAACACAAAATTGAGTGTGAGCTGTTATTCATTATAATATATCACAGACAAAGCCACATTAAAACATTGACACTTACATTGTTTGCTGCTGATGATGTTTCATTTGTTCCATTGATATTCCTACAATTCTAACAAAATTTGTTGGATATGCAATATAAATGTAACAAATTTTACAAAGCATGCAAAACATAAAAAAATTTAATCAATGAAACAGTTTTTAATTCCAGAAAATTAAATCTGAATATTAATGTGTGCAAATTATATGAATTTATGGGATGAGAAAAATAAAAAATAAATGAACAATTAAAAAAAAAATAGTAACCAAATATGAAAAAATTTTTTAAAAAAACTTACTTTTAGTTGAAAATTCTCCACCATGTCTACTTAGTGACAAGAAGAAAAGCTGAAGTTGTAAAAGGAGAAAACTCCATAAAGCTGTCTGCCTGAAAATACAGAATTTTAAATTTAGTAACTAAAGATATTCTGAAGAAAGAGGACTTGTTTTTATGTACAATTAAAAGACAGAATTAGAAGTATGATTCCACTCTAAAACGACAACAGACAGATACAAATATATAGGTACCTTAGAGTGGGATAATGGTTAATAAACTAGTCTAGTTAACCACGATTAGGGATTGAGTTTGATTCTCACTGGATGCCTTATATTTGTAGCCTTGTATCAAAGCTAAGCTTAGTAAAGAACAACAGACATAAACATAAACACTTTTAGGATAACTTAATCAGAATACAACAGCCTAATGGCTGATAAGTCTGATTACCTACAAGAACTCATCAGCATAAAAAGAAAGACAAGAAAACCCTTCTAAATGTAGTCAGTGTTGGGTTTATTAAATTACAAATATAAAAATGATATAAATGTCGAAACACAAATAGTAGGTAAAAGAGAAAAAAATCTAAGAGAGGCTTACAACAAATGATTCACTTATTATCTTCTATAAACTGTGATGTTTAAGTCAATCTATTTCTTCATTTTCCTTTTGTTACCACTCAGTCTAACAAATAAAAACATTAAATTCTTGGGTGCATTTTATAGACAAAGATGTTTTATGTTTTGCATTGTTTCATTCATATTTTTATATTATTATCAGCCATTAAATATATCTGAATGACCATATATGTCATTTTTGTTCTGATATTAAAATTTAAAAAAAAAAAAACTAATAAAAAAATATAAGCCATTGAATATATCAGTTATGACATAGAATTGGTTGAGAATATATGAAATACAAATGTATAAATTTTAAAGATATTAAAATGAAAAAAATCTACTAGAATTTACTAAAAGCACTTGGTGCAAAACTGGTAACTTTTTCAAGGCTCAATTTTATATTCTGACAAAGTAAGCTTTTACACTGAAAAGATTTCTCAGATTTTGGTTCTATTGCTGTTGAGAGTGAGATTTGTTTTCCAGCATTACTTAAGGATGCAAGTTACAGATTAACGACAGGGTTCAAATATTCCACATGACTGCCATGTTTTTCTATCCTACTGCCAGTTTTCACATTACTCAAATACACATGCAATCATTTCTTTAACATAATTAAGAAATTCTAATATTAAATTTTTGGCTTTTCCTCATCTTACTTTTAATTTTAATCACAATTTCTTAGTCTAACATCTTCCAACTATTAAAGTATTGTGATCCAAGAATAACAAAGCAGCATTTAACAAAACTTGGATTTATATCCCATACCGTGGGAGTTCATCTTTCATGAATGATACCTTGACCCATACAATGCATCTAATCATAATGCAATTTGTCTACATCAAATCTTCACACCATATTGGTCGTGTTTGTTTTCACTTTTCTACTAATTAAAACTTATTTTAAACTCTAAAATGAAGCATATTTATTTTGAAATTTTTTTTTTTTCATTTTATTGCTGATTTTTATCATCATTTTCTTCATTAAATACCATTAAAGTAGATTCAGTTCAAGCCTTACCAGAAGCTGCCTCTTACTTAATGCTACTGTTTTGGTCAGGAAATATTCAACCTCGGAAGTTAGGATTATAAGAAAGAAATGACATGACAAAAATTAATTATTATCATGGAATTTATACAAAATAATGTGTAAAATTATTTAGAAATCTAAATGATCTATACATTTTACAAAATCTTAATAATTCCAGATTCCTGTAAATGACCTATAAGATGGAGAGTAATGTTAATTTCTTAATATATAATCAGCCATTTAAAAAAATCGGTATTTAAAGTTATCACCATAAAAACTGGTGAAGCTAAGGTTCCATTTAAGGCAAAGGTAGATTTCAAACAATACAAAAAAGTTTTGATGTTTTCTGACTTATTTATTTGGTTAATCATGACAAAATATACAAACCATAAAAGACAGTATTTAGAAGCTTTGGTCAAAACAAATCTTAAAATTACTTGTACAAACAAATTTTAAATTTAAACCATCATTTTAAAATGGCTAGTTCACAAGATTTGCTCATTGACATTTTTGATCAATTTGTTTTATGAAACAGTAAAACATATTAACATACAAAAATATAAGTATCTTATAAATGTTTTGAAGATCTTTGAACATATTCAACATTAAAAACTTAAAATGTACAACTTCAGTGTAGTGTTGCAGGGCTAATTATGGTAACCAACTCCACGGACTTTTTAAGAAAAGGTGAAGTGTCAACGGAAAGGCAAGGATGACCAAAACAAGATCTAAGATGACAAAGTTTCCTTAACTTGAGAACTTTTGTGTTGTTTTACAGTTCAAATTGATCTCTTGAGTTGCCACAGGACTGTTGTTGAGTGAGCAGTGTCCATCAATCATAGGCTTGAGTTGTTGGTGCATGCAGTTAACAATATGTAGGTCAGGAAATGAAGCCTGTGTTGTTAGTTGTTACTTGCACCAGGTAGATAGGATTAGTCTGTTGCATGTTTGCCATAGTCAAGTAGTGTAAACTGAACTGTCAAAGTGTGGGTCAATCTGTTTGATTGGTGTGTAGACTACATTAGATGTCAGAGGTCGATTCAGTGAAGTTGCTATGTTGGAGGTTGCTGTCATGTCGATCTGGACTGGTTGGTGCATATCTTACAAAGATACATTTTCCTGCACTGAAAAGGGCAGTTGTAGTGACTAGAGAGAAAGATCTGTTGATTGTCCTGAAAAGGACAGTTGCAGTATAAGCGGTAGGAATCATCAGCAAGCATAGTAGCAAGTCAGAGACTTCAGGCAACATGGTAGCAGGTCAGAAATGTCAGGCAACCTGGTAGCAGTCAAGGACATCAGGCAACGTGGTAGCAGTCAAATACATCAGGCAACGTGGTAGCAGTCGAAGACGTCAGGCAACGTGGTAGCAGTCTAAGATGTCAGGCAGCGTCAGGTCCCCCGGAACAGCATGGCATCTTTCCTTCTCCCTCATGGGCCAACTATTGACTTTAGACTGCTCTTTTTATACGCCCATGTATACATCAGAATCATTGTGAGCCTTGTTTTTGTTTTACTGAGTCATGATCATGTGATGTAAAAACCAAAACTTTTGAGATGAGTAGCCTGGGGCTACAATAATAGTCAGAAATAAAAATCTATCTACAAATATATTTTTGCAAAAATAAAATCTAAAAGACCATTCTTTTACTTTTCTAATATTCTTCAAGCCTGTAAAATAGAAATACTAGAAATAATTAACTTTCATTTGTTGGTAAAATTTAAAATGATTACTTCTGATAGTTAAAGTTCCTGGAAAGTACAAACTAGTATTTAAAATTATGAAAATTTCAATATCAAGTTTTTCAATATAAAATCCAGTCCACTAATGAAATATCTAAAGTTTGTCTTTATTGGTAGAATTAATAGCCAAATTAATATTCATTAACAATCTCTACTCTTTAAAATATATTAAAAAAGATGTAAATTCACTTTCATATGCATTTTTTTTTTTTACATTCGGTGTTTAAATTAAAATTGTAAAGTGTTTTATTAATATTTACTAAATTTTATACCATCCAATGCAAGATCAAGAAAAGAGATTGTGTTTCACCAACCAACCAACCAAATAGGAAAGGAAAGACAACTCATCCATTTCGAATTTTAGGAAGTATTTTTAGAATTTTTGAGAATAATTTATGTTCATGTTCCAAACAAATGCACAATAGTTTAACAAATTTCTGTATCATTTACACACTTAGGAAATGTCATAAGCCAATTTTCTATGCTTAATACAAAAATACATTTTTTTCAATAATGAAATCCTAAAATATAACAATTTAAATTCCTTTGTTTACCAAAATAAATTGTGAGATGCTCATATCATTCAAAACATCAATTTCTATTTTTTCTAATGAATTAAAAATGACAACACCAAAAATAAAAAAAAAAGATTATGTCAGTTTTAGAAATGAACAACCATTCAGAGTTTAAGTTACTTGTCTCTTCCTGTTAACCAGAATAGATGACATATTTATTTATCATTACTTTATGCAGGCATTGAACTTGTAACCATAAGATAACTACATCCACTTAATCAATGCTTTTATCAAGCAACCTATGTGATTCATACTTGACTTTCTTCAAGAAAAATTAATCTATGTAATATATCCCCTGTCATGGAGAGTAGAATGAAAAGAGTGTTTAAAGTGAGGAAAGGGTTTCAGTTCAAAATTTGGAAGGTATGATAGGCAAAACAATCTGACTATATAAGAGGCAAGATGAAAATGCTGGTCAAAGTAAATCATCATATGATAATTGCTCATCTAAAAAATTTAGACAAAATTGCTAAACCAAAACAAAGAACTTATGAACCTTATCATTAGATATTCTATGTTTGCAGTGCATGAGATAAATATCAAGTTAAAACTATATTGATCAAAATAAACCAGTCGGAAAACACATTTCAGGAAGAAGTTGTTTATCCTAATCTTCCATAAGCAATAAAACCTCTGCCAAATTCTACTCTGCACATTAACCTTGATTATGTAGAAATTCACTCAAAGAAAAAAAGAAATGCTGCAGATAAAGATGAAGAATTTGTCACAGGCAATGAGGGACAACCATTAAATCTTAATCTTCCCAAATGTAATGCAGAGCTCTTGGGTCTATATTAAAAGAAAAAATATTTGTATCCAGGACAACATTCTCTGAGTACCTAGAGAAAAAAAAATTGAACTCCATTTCATGTTATGTGACATGATGAAAAATATTAAAAGTATTTTCATTGTGCCTATCAGGACAGAAATAAATCACTATTCAGAATTGTAAAAAAAATTAATGACCTGAATTTTACAGAACGTATTGAGAAAATAATTTCCAAAATCTTTAAAATACTGAGTATTAAAACCAAATTTGAAGCATACAAAAAAGTCTCAACATTTATAAATCTTAAAATTTTGTAAACATTTTCTTTGATTAGCTTAACAAAATAACAAGATTGTCTATGCTCTAATGACATATAAATTACTCCATAAGTATCATGTTATTAAATAAATCATTTTCATGCATTCAATTTTTATAACTAAATTTTTTTAAATAATAAAATATTAATGCTACATAAATTTTAAAGTAAAACAAAAACAAAAGAACAATCTGTCACCAGTATATTTCCAACAATTTGGAGGTAAAACAAAATGTTTTCAAATATACATTTTAAAATGAATCAAAAACGTATTTAAACACCAAAAGTTTATTTGCTAATAAATGATACAAGAGTTTATATATGGAAACAAAAATATAGTAAATAAAACAGGTATACAATAAGATACAGCATGCATTAACACAAACATCATATATGATACTTTTAAAAATAAACTTATTCATACAATAAGCTATTAACACCAGGATCATTCAATACAGACATACATCAATGACTCTCATCAGATAGTAACTGCAATTAATTTGTATATTTGAAAAGTTCCTAAACTAAGTTCCCCATCTACAATGAAAATCAATGGCAAATAAAAAACACTTTAATATGCATGCATATTTAGATATTCCTGATATGTTACTGCAAAATATTTTCCATAACAATATTATCTATCTATAAATAGAAAACAAAGGTTTCAAAAAATTTAATCATATTCTAGTTTATTCTTTTTTCAGAACCACTCACAGGTCAATTTTATATTAAATAAGCAATCAAAAACTGCTTGAAAATGAACGCATATTAAATTGATGCAAAATTTTCACGCATCATTTTGAAAATATCTTTTATTCAAAGCAAAATCTTTTCCTCCTCAATCTTCTATGACTTATGTCCCTTTTCAGATAAATTGTGCATTTAATCAAAAAAGAATATTTTGAATTCAGTTAATTCTTCAAAGTGTTTTATGATATCTTGAACTTGCTACAATAACTGAGTAGACAAAAAGTGTTACAGAGTAAAATAATAGTCAAAAGTAACAATCTAGGGCATACTCAAAATGTGCAAGATTTCATCCTGGGTTACATTTGCAGCCTGAAGATAGGTGTTGTCATTGGCCAATTTCCTTATTCAGAAAAAAGTTCTTTAATGCTTCATTCAAGCCAATCAGTCATTCTATTAAAAGTCTGTCTAGCTTCCAGCAATTAATAATAATGATTTCCTAAAGTTCTTAAATAGTTTCATCAGATCTTGATTCTCAAATGGATCTCATGCATGGTGTCCAACTTGTTCAGAAATATCTAAACTATTAGCTATATATAACTGTTTTCTCAGATCAATGGTTAAATTGAGTGAATTAATCCTCCAGGTCTTAAAGATAATCCCTTATTAGATTTTATAAACTGATGCTAGAGAATCACAAAGAACTTTACCAAATAACAAAGATTTTCAACAGCAGCAACAACTAAAATGGATAACACACATAGCTCAAAAAGAAAATAATGATATATTACAGTTACTAACTTTCCACACTATCTTAAGTAAAAGGTTAGAAAAGAAACTCTCATCAATATTATAAAGAGCAATAAAAGTAGACTTAAGACTATTTTTTTGTGTTGTATAACCTGTAAACCAACGATTGGCTTGACATCAACAGCCAACACAAACAATGTTTATATATACAAATATTAACTTATTCTGTTTATTCTTTTCAGTGATGGTTGTGGTTGCATGTCGAGAGTAGTCAGAGGAAAGCACACATATGAGGGAGTGACAGGTTGGAGTTATCTTCCTTGTGTTCTCTGGCTCGTCTTTTTTTCGACCCAGGAAAATCTGGTCTTATTTAATCCAAGTCCATTGAGCTTTATCTAATTATGCCATCTCTGGGTAGGCACACCTGCTGATTATTGCATTTGGTCAGTTGCATCTTGACGTCATCACATTCTTGTTTTTCCCAATGTTTGACTGACACAACCACCCTTACACACACATTTTCTTTTTATTTGTTATTGTTTCTGATGTCAAAAACCATATTTTTGTCAGCTTACTAAAATATAATTCATTCTTTTAATGTAAGCTGATGTTAGTGGGTCACAAGCCGCATTCCTTTTCCCATTGTTTTATATTTCCGACCTTGAACGTTGTTTCTGCATTATTTGCTTCTGACTGAAATAATTAAATTTAAATTATACTGTGGGTCACAAGCTGCAATCCTTTATTTATTGTCTTACATTTTGTGAACTTGAAAATCAGTGTTTTGACACAATATACTTTTTATTTTGCTGCATTCCCGTTTTGATTAAAATCATTGCTTTTTTTTTTCTTCCTTTGACAGAAATATTTATTTAATATCAATTATATTCTTTGGTCCCAGAATATATAACACTTGAAAAACAGTTTTTAGAAAAAGATTTTATGAATTTCAATTAACAATAACACCAATTGTTCAATCAATGAATGTGGAATGTTTCCTATATGGAAATAGCTAATTATACCATTACCATTTGAGTTCCACTAAATATTTCTCCATCCCAGATTGCAAGTTGATTCTGTTTAGGCTAAAATGTTGAAGGCTGTCCAAGATCTAGCCACTATTTTTTTCATTTGGAATACTCATAAAGAATCATTTTTTCATATCTTTCCAAAAATTACGTTTTTTTGCACTCAGGAAGAAGAGAGAAGCCAGACCAAGATGCCTTTCACTCATCTTGATGACAGTGGGTTATAGGTAGAAATCTATAATTAATACAGGATTTTTATAATACTCGATTTCATAGTGGAAATTAATGAAGCTAAACAAAGTGGGAGGATTCTCATGTTTGATTTTTGGTCAGATTTTGGAAAGTGGGTTGCGCTAAGAACTTTTCAGCAGCCTCTTTACTTAGTCACAACCTACTTTTCAAAAAGAAAAAATATTAAATAAAACTTCAATCATTTCAAAGAATAGAGGAGTGATAAAATGCAACAAGCCAGTCTGTAAATAACTTTCTTTCATTTCGATCTCTTCTTAGATTTCTTACTTGCCCCTTAGTTATCCTTCTTCATACCTTCTTTCCTCCCTTCTCTCTACTACTTTTTTCTCTATTCTGTTGTGATATGAAAATGAACAGAGGCAGTTGATGGCTATATACTGTATGTATAATATTTTTTACACAGTGCATAGATATCACACTGATCTGAAATGAAAGTGTCAATCCATACCAAAATAATCCCATTTTCTATGGTGACTATGCTAGTTAAACAATAAAATGCAGCACTCCAATTTTTCTGACAAATTTTTTTCAGATTATTTTTATCAGTTATCTTAATGAATAATAGGTGAACAAATGCAATTATAACCACAAATCAAATCTAGGAATCTGAAAAGCTAATAAAGTTATATAAAGCAATTATTTGTTCATGTTTTTCTTTTCTTCAAGCATGAGAATCTTGAAAAATTTCTTTTCCTTTCTTCCTTCCTAATGACATTACTTTTGTATGCTCTTTTTTCCTTTATAGCAAATAATTCTACAAGAAGGTTATGTATTGACTGACAGAAAACAGTAAAACCCATCAGTAATTGGCTTATTTAATGCAATGGTCCTGGCTTTGGTGTGAGCAGAAAAAATTTGTGATGTCATGAGAGAAATCTGAGATAAGCATATTTTTTCCTTGCTTTTTTTTTTTATTTTTATTTAAAAAGTGATTACTTTGATTTATTTAATTATGCTCAAATCTGCACAGTCAACTGATTTTTTTGTCAATTATTTTCAGAATATGTTTACTATACCAATCCTTTATACATGGATGAGTTTTCTAAAAGAAGCCTAAAATTCAAATTACAGGTCAGGAATACTAAAACCAAGCAGGTACAGAAATTTAAATATCTGGGAAGGGTTCTAACAGAAGACAGAAAGTATGACAATGAGATCCAAAGATGTATTGAGATGTCCAAAGACGCATTCCAAAAGCTAAGCAGCGTATTAAAAGACAGGAAAATTTTATTGGAAGCAAAGAAGAGAGTACTGAATTGTTATGTGGCATCTGGTCTTCTATATGGTGGCAAATGCTGGACAACCTTCTCCAAAATGAACAGAAATGCAGTTCTACAGAAGAATGCTAGGATACCATGGGCCAAACATGTGAACAATGACAAAATTTTAGAGAAAAACAAACAAGAAACAAAATTTTAGAGAAAAACAAACAAGAAACAAAAAGGAGACTTATACTCAATATCAAGAAGAGGCAGTTGAAATTTCTGGGACACACAATGAGGAAATAGGGCTAAAAAATCTGATACTCACAAGGCAAATAACATAAAAGACGACATGGGGAAAGCAGCATGTAACATACTTAAGGGGCTTGAGAAAATAGATGGCAGAACAAGGTTTGGCAGAAATACAAAAACAGGAAGCTCTAGAGAGCCATGATTGCCTAAATCCTGAAGGGATATAACAGATAAAAGAAAAAAAAATTATCTTCATTAGTCAAAACATAGAACACTGATGTTTATTTTTTTATTGAACATGATATTACTTTCATTCTGCAATATTTCTAAGTACTATATTTGGTTTAGTTTTTTTACATTAGAAATATTAGTAGCAGCAATATGTTTATTTTTATTAAATAGACATTATCAACCATTATTTTTAATTTTTCATTAGTATTTATTTTCATTTTTAATTTTTTTAGTTGTTCTTTTGCTAAAAAGAAATCAATAAATCAAATTATCTATATAAAAGATTTGAATATTCCTACTTTCTTAAATTTGTTATTTTTGTACAATTAACCTTTTCTAAAATTTGTAAACTCGGAAAGTATATAAAAAGTCTTGAGATGTTTCAGTAATAAATGCATCCAATAAACAAATGTATCAACTGTCACATCTTGTGACTATGAAATATGACAATTTCACAGTATATATATTTTGGCCCATTATGTGCATTGTGGTGCAGTAGATATCAACTTGGAACAACAAATTGGGGTGCCGAATTCAAATTCCAGTTGAATTCCTTGCATTCACTTATGTACAAATACCCTTTGGGAAAGGTATTATCTTTCCTCCAGTTATGGGCTAAATAATAGGACAGATTGGGTTCTATAGATTTGGCAGAAAGCAATGGCAATCTACTGTGAGATAATATTCTGCCCAGTCAGTCAGGTCTCTTTCCAGACATGATCGCCCAAAGCATGTAACACGTATGGCACTTAACTGACTGACATTATGTCATAAATATTTTTCTTTCATTTAGGGACCTATTGTGGTGAACAAGCATCTGTGGATTCTAGTTCATTTACTTCATATCATGACTTTTGTGGGATAATACAGAGGATTTTTTAAACAAAACTTAGAAGAAAAATTGTTCAGTATATGATTGGAAATATAGTAAATACGAATACTTGATTTCCATAGACCAATATTGAATGTTTAACATGACAATAAATAGATAAGGTGTTAAAATGAATTATAATGTATATGAATACAAAGATATATAAAGTGCCTAAGGAAACTAATATTTTTGCCCATTCTCGTAGAAGCATTTTTTTTTTTTTTTTAATCATTTCACCCCAAGCAAGGCAGAAACGCCACTGATGTACAGGGGGCTACATAAATGTAAAAAGATTAATTAGAAAAGAGTGAGGAGTACAAACTAGTTAGAAAGGAACAATAGAAAGCTGAGAAAGCAGGTGCGATGACAGATACATAGGTGGAGAGAAAGGGAAGGTTATACAGGGGTGGGGAGAGAGTGAGAGTCCAGTGGTTAATAGATGAGTATTGACATCGCATTTAAATTTCTGGAGGTTGTAGCCGTCAGGAAAGCAAGAATACAGGAGCGAGTTCCACAGGCGGGAAGTGCGAGAGAAGAAGCTGCAGGAGTAGAATTGTCGTCTGCATTTGGCTAACCTGACTGTGAATGGGTGGGACCCAGTTGCCAGTCTGGTTGCACGAGTAAACACCTGTTGAGGAGGCATCAGTGACTTAAGTTCGTCTGAGCAGAAGCCATGAAAGTATTTATAGAACAGACAAAGGGAGGCCACCTTTCGAAGATGGGGAAGTGGCTGCAGTCGAGCCACCAGATCAGTACCTATCACATTACAGACTCTCCTTTGGAGCCTATCAAGAACACTGAGGAGAACGGCAGGGGCACCTGACCATAAATGCCAGCAGTACTCCATGCACGGACGGATGGTTGACTTGTATATATGCAGGATGGATTCAGGTGGAAAAAACATCCTGGACTGACATAGTGACCCAACCTTCTTAGCAGTAGATTTTGCTATGAATTCAATGTAGTGGTTCCATTTGAGGTCTGAGGACAGGGTAAGTCCGAGGAGGCGTAGTGTATTACTCTTCAGGAGAATCACTTGGTCCATGCTTATGGGAGGCAGGAGAGGTTGCCTGTAATGGTTGACAGACAACAGCTTGGTCTTAGATGAATTGAAGTTGACAAGCCACTTCTTGCCCCAGTTCACCACAGAGTGTAGATCCCGCTCAAGGTCAGCAGCGAGATTATGTCTGTCCGCCACGACAGGTTTCTTACTGGTGCAGGAGTATATTGTAGTGTCATCTGTGTAGATGCCTACTTGGGACTTGATCTCATCTGGGAGGTCGTTGATGAAAATAAGGAAGAGCGTTGGGCCCAGGATAGAGCCCTGTGGGACACCAGCATTTGTGCTGTAGGATGAAGAGGCATGCCCATTCAGAATGACCTTCATTTGGCGGTTATTTAAGAAAGATTGGATTAGGTCAAGCAGGCGACTGGTAATACCATAACCGCGTAGTTTGCATAGGAGGCCAGAGTGCCAAACCCTGTCGAAAGCCTTGGAGATGTCCAGAGCAACCGCGCGAGCCTTGTCAGACTCATCAAGGGCCTGTAGCATGTACTCCGTTACGGTTGTTAGCAGGTCGGCCATGGACCTGGCAAAGCGGAATCCATATTGCCTGTCGGAGAACAGTTTGTGGGTGGTGAGATGATGAACTATTTCAGCGTTGATTATAGCCTCGAATACTTTCCCGAATATCGGTAGAAGACTGATAGGGCGATAGTTGGATGGGTCCGAGGGTTCACCACAATTCTTAAATACAGGAACGACTAAAGAGAACTTCCAGCATGCAGGAAAGCAGGAAGCAGAAAGGCAGTAGTTAAATAGTTTAGAGAGGACAGGGGGAAGTTCAGGAGCACACCTCTTAAGGACTATCACCGGGAGTCCATCGTCTCCACACGCCTTATGGGGGTTGAGTTTTGAAATTACTCTGGATACTACTGTCGGGGTAATATATACGTCGTGCAGTTTGGCCTCAGTTCTAATAGGGAAGTTGGGTGGGTGTACTCCGGACGAGTCGAATGTGGAGTTGGATGAGAATCTGTGGGCAAAGCACTCAGCTTTGTCCGCAGATGACGTGAGAACCTCAAATCCATGGATTAAAGGAGGTATTGAGGATTTCCTATTGTTGAGCACTCGTTTACAAATCCTCCAATAGTCCTTGGAGCCAAACTTGCGCTCAGCTATGTGCTGTCACATTCTCTCAGCAAACAACTGTTTGGTGTCATTTAGGGTTCTCTTGCACTCATTGCGAGCAGATGTGAACAGGCGCCTATTGTGATCAGTTGACTGTCTTCAGAATAGACGGAAGTAATGGTTCCTGTGGGCAATGGCGGCTGAGCAGGCCGGAGAGAACCACGGAGAGGAATGAGGTTTTAAGCAATACTTCCTGGTGGGTATGAAGGCATCAATGCCAGCTTTCACCCATGACGAGACCTCAGAGGCACAGTCATCAACTGATAGGTCAAACACTTTTCCCCAAGGGACGTCAGAGAGGAAATCATGAAAGGCATCCCAGTCAGCTTTTTGGTAGAGGTAGGAAGTCCTATAGGTAGGGGGCTCCTGGGGGAAGTGAGATTGGAAAGAAATACTGAGAGAGACTCCAGCGTGGTCGGAGTTGCCGAGAGGGCAAAGCTGCAAGACTTGACAGGCGTCAGGCGCAAAGGTGAAACATATATCTAGCAGTGAGGAATGACCCGAGGGAGTGCTTGGGAAGCGAGTGGGGAAGTCCACCACTTGCATAAGGGATTGGGAAATAGCAAAGTTCATGGCGTGAATGCCCGCTGGATCAGTAATGGCGTTTTCAAGCCACTCAGAGTGATGGGCATTGAGGTCTCCAAATACAAATATGTGGGCAAATGGGTGATAGGAAATAGCCTTATCTATGTCGTCAGCAATGCTATCTAGTAGGGAGCAGTCAGGAGAGGAGGGAAAACGGTAAAGAAAGAATAGGTAACTAACCGAACTGAGGAGAGACAGGTGGAGACATATGTATTGGTGGTCAGTAGATTCAAGTGAAGTCACCCTAGCTATGGGGAGGTGTTCGCTGACATAAACACCCAGCCCATGCATGCGGACAGTGGAATCCTTCCTTAAAAGGGGAAGATAACCAGGGATGAAGAGATCATAGGAGGGAATAGCTGAGTTGAGGTTAGTTTCGCAGAGCGGAAGGATGTCAGGGGACTTTTCATGCAAGAACGCTTCTACACTAGGAAAGTTAGTGCGAATGCCTCGGATATTAGTGAAGGAGAAGTTAATGGGTTTAGGTGGTTTGGATTTAACTGGTTTAGGGTCATTTCTGATTTGCTTAGTCATGATTCTGTTTGTAGAAAGGGACCTAGGGTAGAGGATACAGGCGGTCATTATCCACGATCTGTGCTGGGAGGGAAACTGGCTAGGGCTGCAACAAGGTGTGGCCTCAGGGTTGCCCACTAAAAGCGCTTGTAGGGACACCTATCCATGCGCGACATGGCACTACAAGAACCCTGATATTATACAACAGTTGATCAGAGCAGCTGCTCTTGACGCTACACAAGAGTTAGGGCTCCTAACTACCAGTCGGAAGCAGCAACCAGGAAACTGCCAACCCGGTACCCTCACAGTGATGAGCCGTTGCCACCAACAGGCCAGATCGCAGGAAATTCACAGAGGCACCAATACCAAGGTCTGAAGAGAGAGAAGAGAAAGCCGGAAACCACATCCTAAACAGGAAACAAGGGGCAAGCCTCTACTCCAGTTCAATAGACGTGGGAGGAGTATTGACCGGGTGATAGTGTGACCTATCTACTCCTATTTAAAAAAAAAAACTAAAAAAAAAAAACAAGACACAAAACACAAACTTCCAAAGGTGGGGAGTTAACTAAGTTTTAACTTAGTGAAAGTTCAAATGAAGCACGAACGCCAAAAAGTGAGGGGAAAAAAAAAACGAAAAATACAGATTTAAGAAATAAATTGTAACATACCTCACAGTTTAACACAGGAAATTTGAATTAAGAAAGTTTCATTCTTCAATTCTTGCTTTTCCCAAAAATCAACATCGAGTTAAGCTGCTTGGTAAATTTCGATTCAAAGAACAGACCATAGCGGGGAGGGGTAACAAGTGGCTGCTGATACCTTGGCCAGGATAGCTTCGCATAACAGAATAAATAAAGAGAGTTATCCTTCTTTTTAACAAAACACAACTTGAAGAATCTTATTTAAATTGCCATTGTGAAAATATTTTCTCATCAATCCAAGTTATATTAATACATACTGCATAAAACTAATAGCTAATTGCTCTGTGCCAACATTTTTGAAACTAAGGTATTTATCATCATTTAATACTATTGAAGGTGAACGATATCATTTATGCTAATAAAATATTATACATCTATATATGATGAATGCCAATATACAAAATCTAGGAAAATGAAATTATGAATATTAGCAAAGTAACAGTTAAGTTTAATTTTTGTTTAATGGCATATCAACCTCTGTGGGTTATTTAATGCCAAAAAGGTGGGTTTTTAAGTTATTTTTTATTTTTTTAAATGTTCAGTTATAGTGAGAAAGTTGATTTAGTCAGATTTTTATGATTTTTTTTTTTTATAGAAAACTCAAGATGTCTTCTGTTTTCGTATTTTTGAAAAGTAAATTGTAGATCAGGTTTCACTGATATTATTTTTATTTTACAGCATATCAACATCAATGGGTTATTTAATGCCAACAAAATTTTTACAGTAGATTTGTATGAATAGAATATATATCCTTTCTAAGAAATAAGTTTGTAGCCTTTTTTTTAATGTATTTTTGTAAAGTGGTTTTTGTTGAGAGTCAGATGCATTGCTGGAATGTTTTTTTTTTCCTCAAATTTATTGCTGGTAATATTTTTTTTTCCTTCAAAAATGTATTCCTAGAATTTTTACTATAAAAGTCTATTTTTATACTTTCATAGAGTTTTGACCCCAGTTTGAAAATAAACTATATGCCCATAGCTGGGACCCTAACAGATGCTACCACCCCAGGTCAGAGTCGACCTGAGAACAACAGCAATTAAGAAGTGGTTCAATGCTCCTCACAACCTAATTAGAGGCCTTGCTGCTGAATGCAGTTTATTGTCATATCCAGGACCAAAAGAAACAGTTATGTTTGTTTTGATTTGGAAGATCATACACACACACACACATATTACACACAAAAAGTTTAAAACAGTCATTTAAATTTAATGTAAAAGCAAACAAAACATATGAAATGTAAAAGGTATATAAACTATTCAAAATAGATATATTCTTAAAATAGATTCTATTTAAAAAAAGAAGGGATTTATGTCAAATGTTTATAACAGATAATGAAAGAGGATTATTTTACAAAATAATTTAGCTTCATGACATTTGAATACTTGATACAAACAGGAGTGTGGAAGCTTACAAATGAAGTTGAAAATACTTTTCTCTGTTCTGATTAACTCAAGATCAGAAGAATCATTTTCCTTACAAGAACATTTTAAGAGTTAAGAAGACTGATGCAATTCGGCAATTTCTCAACGAATCTTCAAATAAGATCCACTTTTCAAATATAGAAAAAGGCTGGTAAATATGGCAACTCATCAAACAGTAATCAATATTCTGTTAAACTTTGAAACACATACCTCTTATCTTTATATTATAGTAATTGTTTCTGTCTTCTTTTTGGCTTTATTTTTGATAGGGTCAGCTCTTACAACACATTAGAGATAAGAGAGCAGTCTGAGAGTTGCAAGTAAGCACAAAGTGAGGCTCTACAACTACATTCTATATATGATGTATCAGTCATGACTGAACTTTAAAGGTTACATTGAAGCAACAATTTCTGTAGCTACAGTGAAAATTCAGAAAGCAATTATTTTCCAGTTATTATGTATTGAGTCTAAACAGAATAATCATGAGATATAGTGAGTTCTGATAAAAGTGTGTAAAAAAAAAATTAGTAGGTAGTATTATAAATGAAAAATATCTTTATATCTTTTATACATAGACAATATATGAATAAATATTCAAAATAAATGATTCTGTGTTGCTGATTGTTGATAAATGAAAATCGTAAGTATATATTTTACTTCTGATATTAATTAATATATTATATATATTATGTAGTACATATTAGTATAATAAAAAGCAAACTTTCTTGAAGAGCAAACTCATTTTCACACTTTTATAACAATTGCTGAATTAGTTATTTGACTCTTTATAAAAAATTAAAATTATTCCTGCTGGGATTAGTGAATTTGTCAGTTTCCAAAATAATCTATCATCATTTTAATTTTTCTAATTGAAACAAAAATTCAAGTCCTGTTAATATCATTAAAAAAAAGCCCTACATTTGATTCCTGGGAGATCAAACACGGTGGATTTGAACCATATAACTATTTACAGACAAAAATATTTTCACTGTCTAAATTGCTGTAGTATAATAAGCATTTGCGTCTCCATTCAATTTCTTACCTCATTTTCAAGGATCCCTGGAAGAAAATTAGGATATCTACAGTCTTTTATTATTTGCTCATAATTTATTCTTGGTGTAGGTTGCATGTACAAAGTTTCAAAAGTTAAAAATGTCTCAAAATGAAAGCTGCTTCAAATGGGCACTCATCTAGATCTTACATTAATTCAGGTGTACCCCAAGATTCTATTGGTGAACCTAATTTGTTTCCAATTTTAATCAGTTCCCAATTCAATATCTATGCTGATGACAACTATTTAATCTTGCTTTAATGATAAGTCTGAATATGATAAAATTATCAGCTGATCTCAAAAATGACCTCCAGTTTCTTGTTAACTGGGGCAAGAAATAACTTCTTAATTTTAATGCCTCCAAACAAAATTGCCCTCTTTTTTACCTTCCATCAACATGGCTGATGCTAACCTCCAGGCAAGTAACTCATTGCACTTTCTTGGTCTAATATTTTCCACCAACACAAGTAGAACAACTATATCAAATCAACTACTAGGTCTACTGCCAGGAAATTTAGTTAATACTAGACAATTTTTCTTGCTAGAATCTATCTTGCACCTTTAGAAGTCCACCATTTACCCCTTGCATTGAATACAAATGCCACATCTGGTTTTGTGATTTTTTTATGTCTATATATTCTTGAAAAAATTTAAAGAAGATTCTGCGATGTTATTAGTCATGACCTGGCATCTTGGCTTCAGTCACTTTACTACTGTCATAACATAGCTTTGCTGTGCCTTTTCTATAAATATTTTCAATGTAAGTGTTCCAATGAGCTTTCTTTGTTAGCACCTTAACTTCACAAATTTAAGTGCAGAACAAGATTGGTAACTAAGTCTCATCATTTTACAGTTGAAATTGCTAGATGTAAGAGTAAGTGCTATGTTCACAGTCTCTTCTCTCACACTTCTCACTTGTGGAACTCTCTTCTAGCTTCTTCCTTTTCAATCAACTAGTCTTCAAAAATTTAAATGAAATTTTCTGTCTTTTTAACTCTTGTTCTTTTATTGTCCTCTCTCAGTTTTTTCACTCTCAATAACCTCTTATATCTTACTGGCTATATCGCCTGGCTTGGGATGAAGTGATTAAAATTTAATTCAATTTTTTATAAGGGAGATAAATCAATCAATCACTCAGCTGATTTTAACATATTCTCCCTCTTATGCAATTTAATTTATCATCTAATATTTTTAACAATCTATTTGTTCTTATCAAGAATTCTTGATGTCAGCGCCACATGAATCTAAACATAAAAATGAAACCAATTTTGGTTTATACAATTTCATTTGGTTTTTAAATCAGATGAAATTTAGAATCATTTTTCCAGCATAAATACAAAACATGTTGAACTTTTTGCCATGTATGTTCAATTATATTAATATGAACTTTTCTTCAGTAAAACAATATTATCATATTGTGAAAATTATCAATAGTATAGCTTTGATTTAATCATTTAATCTTTTTTCAAGTTTTAATTACAAAAATGTCAAACATATTTCTGTTGTTGCAATTACAATGACTTTAATGTCCAAGTTTTTTTAAATACAAGTTCTGCATTAGAAATGATTGTATTTTAATGAATTTTAATTTGAATGGTAAAGAGCATTTGTCTATCCGTATAATTTGATATTTGAAATTTATCCATTAGGAAAACTTGTACTGTTTAAGATCCAGGAAAAAAAAAAGGAATAAATTTTTCTTTAAAAAGCTATTTCAAAAAATCAAAATTTGTTTTGAATTCCTATTTCAGTCATGGTATTTAAAGAAGTATCACATTATCTATGTTATAAAAGAAAAAAAAATCCAACTTGCTTAAAAAAATGTAGACATTTTTTTATCATACCAATACACTACAGATTTTCTGATAACTGATGGTCCAGTTTTTTAATTCAGAGAAAATTACACACAAACATTTTAAATTTCACATGAATACTGGATACATTCACCCAGTGGCCACAGATGAAATTGTGTTTAAGTTTCTAACAGTTGATGATATTGTAGAGATATGAAAGATGTATAATTATGAAGTTAGAATCATGCTATTGAATTATTATTACAAGAGTTCTGTTGATCTGACAAAACAGATAATTTAGTATGGTTCTGGAAAGAAGGTACTAAAAAATCAGAGGTGTACCAATAGTATTTTCCAGATTTATATTGTGAGAATAATTGATCTTAAGGCTCTCATATATAGCATAATAGTAGATATTTCAACAGGCACAATATCCACAAAAGATAATAAAAAAGTAATCAATGTTAATCCTTTTAAACTATAAGCCTGATATTGCAGGCCAAGCTTTATTTTACTATACACCATAAGCCCTTCATTATTCCAGGCTTATGTTTTATATCAGAATGTTTTGCTGAGTTTTGTAATGATCAAGATCAAGAAAAATTCTCAGTGTACTTGTCAAAAAAAGTTTAGTAAACCTACTTTGCCAAGTATACAAAAAGTGTTGCAGGAATATCTATGATTCAAAGAGTTAAACTTGATACTTGTTTAACTGACAACCTAGCTTTTCATTTTTTTTTGCAAAGGGAATGAGATTTGTCTTAAAAAAAAAAACAAAAAAAAAACTTTTTTTTTTAAATAATTTAAAAAAGTAAATCATGTGCTATAACAACTATACATACAAAATAAAATTTTATATATTGGATTATCTTTGAAAATATTTTAATAACTCAAACAATTCCAATTTATTTTCTATTATCAAAAATACTGGCTGCATCTAAGAACAAAAGATATAACCATTTATAGATATTTACTAAGCATTGTCTGACACAAGTGATCCACCTAGTGAGAATCAAACACTGCAATTATGAACAATCTGTAAGTCTAATTTGCTAATCATCCACCTGCAGTAAATACCTAAAGATGCAAACATTTATAATATTCAAATATACCTTGTGTAATTGTCAGTGGATATGAAAAGCAACAAATAGTTTCTGAAAAAGAGGAAAGCTTCTGAAATTGTATAATTTTGCAAATGAAGTTTGTTTGGTATGAAACTTTCTAATAAATTTGCAATAAATAATAAATAAAAAAAACAACTTTGTACTGTATTAAAAATCAATTCTGATTTTAAAATCTATGACAGTTTTCCAATAAAACCAGCTTGCCAACTTTACATTATTGAACAGGTCTGTTGTCTCGATGAAGAGAGTTGTGAACTACAGTAATCACAAATGATGAATGAGTGAAATTAGAGAATAAGATCTCTTGGGAAGAATGTAGACTTTAGAAAATATTCTGCTCTGCCCTCCAGCATATAATGCTTATTTACACTCATCAGCTTTTATAATTGTCTCAGTCGATTCATATTCATAGGCATACATTCTCTCTGGATATCAAAGTCACAATCTTGCATGACATTGTTTTCTTATCTTTGTAAAGAAAGCCAATGGAACCTCCTATCATGACAGTAAGAAAATCAATTTTCTCAATATAACAATAAACAGAATTATAGAATTTAAGTTTTTTTTTCAATTTCTTATCCCAATGTTTAACAAATTGATATTCATATCAATTAAAAATTAACATTTTTCACGCATTTTTTTAAAATTGTTTTTCATTTATCAACTAAAAACTGCCAAACTCTGTAAAAAAATATATATATTCTCACTAAAGATCATGCAAAAAGAAAGTACAAGTTTAGTATCAAATCAAAGTACTTGTTCCACCCTGGAGCTAAACCTTGCAACAACAGATTGGATTTATTGACACTAGTCATTTCTGACTGTTTACAGATCATATCACCATTTTTCTTTTTGGTTTATGCTAGGATTCCATGTCTTTCGGGAGTTTGTGAAATTTGAATAGTTGATTCGTTTACAAAATTCCTCCTTGGTTTCTTGCTGGCAATGCCTTAAAGAGATCATATCTAACTACAGGCCAATGCTTGAACTAGAGGTCATTATGGGCATGCTTCTAACTTCAAAGAAAATAACTGTATCTACTTTGATGTGATCAGTGGCAGACAGAAAAATATCAAAAAGGGCTTGCCCCCCAGACAGTCAGCACTAGCAACAAAGCAACAATATTCTTACTGCTGCAGTTCATTATTACAGCGATTTGCACTGCTCGTCATAATTTAGTAAATTTGCTTAAATTTGTTGGAACCACAAACGAAAGGAGAAAATCAAATTGCATTGAAAGCATCCATAAAAGACATCAAAAAGCATCAATCATCTAGCTACAATTTTGCCAAATTTATCTTTTTAGATACTATAGCACAAGATGAGGGTGGGGCCAAATGCTTATAATATGCAACCACAAAAACTCTAATGCTTTAACCAGAACATTAACTTGATGAAAGACAATCAAATTTAGCATTTAAAATATGACTATGAAGATATTTTCAACACCATTTTATTATCTGAAAGCTTGTTTGAACTACTGAACTCATTTTATAAAACAAATGATGCTGTGAGGTCTATCATAATGAGATGGTCCAATCAGTACATTTGCCACCATTTTGTTTCTCTGATTTATAGTATCAGAGGACTGACCTGAAGAAATGAGACTCTCTTTACATATAAATTCTACATCTAAATAAAGCCAGAGAATGACTCAACCAAAACATTATGGGAACAAAAAGAATGAGATAAATTTTTCAAAACAATTCTTGGAATGACAAGTTTAGTTTTTAAAAGAACACATTTGTATTCTGTATATGACTTATCAATAGACAGGCATCATGTGTAAGCTTCTAACATACATATAAGGTATTTCATAGGTGCACACACACATATGTATATGTAATAAATCATGAAAATGTATGAACTGATTACAGAATATTATTGTGTGAAGACAATACTACTACAACAACAAATCTTCCATCCCTTCCTTAATCAATAAATTCGAGATCCTCACAGCATCTGCAGACAAGACCGAGTGCTCTGCTCACAGATTCTCATCAAACTCCACATTTGACTCGTCTGGAGTACCTGCACCAGATTTCCCTCTTAGAACTGAGACTCAACTGAAAGATGTTTACATAACCCCATCTCTGGTATCAAAGATAATATCAAAACTTGACCCCCAAAATGCAAGCAGAGGCGATGGAATCCCGGTCATTGTCCTGAAGAAATGTGCCCAGTGGTGGACTGAGGTTAGAAATGGCTTGTAAATTTCAATGCTTCTAAAACAAAATTGCTATCTGGCAACCATCACAGGCAACCTCTCTTGCCCCCCACTATAAACATAGTCCAAGCAAGTCTCCCTGAAAGCAATATACTGCGCCTCTTCAGCCTTACCCTATCTTCCGACTTCAAGTGGAATCATTACATTGAGTCAATAGCTGAATCCACTGCTAGAAAGGTTGGGTCACTGTGTCGGGCCAGGAAGTTTTTTCCGCCTGAATCCATCTTGTACGTATACAAATCAACCATCTGTCTGTGCATAGAATACTGTTGTCATATCTGTTCAGGCATCCCTGCTGTTCATCTCAGTGTTCTTGACAGGCTCCAAAGGAGAATCTGTAATGTGATAGATCCCGACCTGGCAGCTCGACTCCAGCCACTTTCTCACCAGCAGGATGTGGCTTCCCTCTGTCTCTTCTTTTCTCACACTTCCCGCCTGCAGAACTCCCTTCCATATATATTTTGCTTTCCTGATGGCTATGACCTTCAGGAATTTAAATGCAATGTCAATTCCCATCTCCTATCCACTTGACTCCAGTCCTTTCTACATCACCCTGTATATCTTGTTCTTTTCCTTTCTCTCTACCTTCACAACTGTCTTCACACCTGTGTCCCTATCCTTCTCTTGCCCTTTCTATGACACCCCCTGTAACTGGTTCGTCTTTCTCTTCACTTTACTCCTGTCTGAATTTTTACTCTCTTATGTAGCCCCCTGCGCATTAGTGGTGGTACCACCTCACTTGAGGTGAAACAATTAGAAAAAAAACTTTATAGTAAAATAGTTTATTTATAAATCTGACACTATTTTCTTCTTAGATATGGTAGAAATTAGCATTTTACATTACCTATAACTACATGGGTTTGTAAAGAATATAATTTGAGGCAAGAAAAATTTAATTAAAAGTTTCATTTTTGCTGACACTTTTCTAATTATTTACTGGAAAGTATGACATGTTCTATAAAAAATTAATAAAATTTGTCAGTGAATATTGAAGAAATTTTATTTGAGAATTCTTTTGAATAGTCAATAGTTATTAGTTTCAAGATGTTTTCTTTAATATATATTAAAAACATAAATATTTTTTTGTATAGACATATATAAAACATATATACAATCTCAAATAAATTATTTCTAAATTATATTAACATTTATCCAAACCACTGATGTGCTTACAATTATCACTGAATTAATATACTAGGCTCCTTATAAGAACGACAAAGCTGGTACTGTTGTTCTTCATATCTCAAAAACATTTGAGAGGATTTGGCATGCTGGCCTTTCGTGCAAGCTCCAGAAATAGGATAGTTCTGGATGACTGTTTGACTTAATCCAATTGTTCCTATCTAATCGTGAAATAAAGGTTGTTTTGAACAGGCCACCTTCCCAATCCTTCCATACAAATGCAGGTATCCCTCAAGGCTCAATCTGCTTTTTCTAATCTTCATCAATGATCTTCCTGATGTAAACAGTCCCCAAGTAGGCATTTATGCAGCATTTACTCTCATTTCAATAGTAAATCTGCCAAGACAGATAACATAAACCTGGCTGCTGCTCTTCAAAAAGACCTCCAATCTGTGATAGAATGTATTAGAAAATGGCTCATAAATTTTAACGCTTCCAAAACAAAGCTGCTCTTTATTAACCACCACAGAGAAATTTTCCTACTTACCATCAGTATGGTTGATGCTCATCAAGAAAGTAACACACTGTGCCTCTTTGGCTTTACTTTTTTAACTGACCTCAAGTGGAATGACTACATTGAATCTATAGCTACATCTACTGCTAGAAAGGTTGGGTCACTGTGCTGGGCCAAGAAATTTTTCTCATCAAAATTCATTTTTCACATCTACCATTTGTCCATGCATTGAATACTGCTGATATATCTGGCCAAGACTCTTGCTATTCATCTTGAGGTTCTCAACAAAATCCAAAAGAGGATTTGCAATGTAATCAATCCGGAATGGCAGCTTACTTTTAGTTACTTTCTCATGGACATGATGTGGCCTCCCTCTATCTTTTCTACTAATATTTTCATGGCTACTGCCCTGATGAGCTTTTTTCCCTGGTATCCCGACTACTCTATTTATGTGTGCTACTAGATTGACATTGAGGTCCCACCCTTTTACCATCAAAATAGTTAAATTTAACGATCTCTTCTACTCTAACAGCTTTTTTTCTCATACTTTCCATTTGTGGAACTCCTTTCCATTTGCTTGCTTCCCTGATAGCTACAATCTCCAAAAGTTTAAATGCAACATCAATTGCCATCTTCTGTCCTCTTGATTCCTATGTTTCTCTTATCCTTTTTTTGATATCCCCTGTATCTTTTTTTCTTTTCTCTTACTGTAACCTCCTGCACACCAGTGGCAGTCATGCCTTGCTTGGGGTGAAATGATTATTAAAAAAAAAAAGAAAAAAAAAGATGCATCAAAGTATAATATTAGTATTTTTGTGAATATTATAACAATACAATTATTCAATTAATATAACCAAAAAATATCTTAGTTGCAAATGTCTAGTTTATTAATTATTTTTAACTCTACATTTTTCCCCATAGATATACATCTATACAACTGAGTTTTATTTTGTATCAAAAAATCTTAATTTCACACACCAATTACAAGCATAAAACAATGTTTAATATATTTAGGTAATATTTTAAAAATTTAATCCTCTATACTTAGCACTGTATTTTTTTGAGCTAATAATCCTAAACAGTTTATTATACAAAGTCAAAACAAAAGTGATTAACTTTGTTTCAATTATATATAATATCAACTGATATAAAACTGACAAAACTCATGAGGAGAAATATGATAAAGAAATGAGTAGATACATATGCAACATTCAAGTATTTGCAATGATTTAGGATTTAAGTTTTTAAAACTTATTAATAAAAATATAAACAGTTGTAAATTCCAATAAAAAAACAGAAAAAAAATTTTCTCTGATTTATCCAAAGTACTGAGTCATGGTGCATGATTGTCACACTTATTCATAGATGTAGAAAATCTCAAAGAATAATGTCAAAAACCAATCTTAGACTAGTAAAATCCATGAAATATAAAATATCTGAAATAAATAAGATACCTCATTATTTTTACTGTTTGCAATATTTCATAACAACTATCACTCTTCTTAGGTGCTTTATCCCATATTTCCAACTGGTGTTTCTTCTGTAATGTTTTCAAAGTTATCACTTGCTTATTAAAGCTATCTCTTCAGCCAATATATGTCTTTTCATTTGTTAGGTGTATTAGTCTTCCCTGAAGCATGTTTGGTGTCTGTTCTGTTCCTAATGTAGTCAGATCAATTAAGCAGACCAACAGAATTTGCCTCAGTGGCTCAAATCTACAACATTGTTCACTAAAATAGTTGCCAGAGATCTGAGGCTGTACTGAACAAAAGCATTCTAACTCCAAATGTAATACACAATCGTACTGCATCTGGTTTTCTTGGTTAGAATCAACTTGGATATCAGGGGCTTCTTACAGTAAAGAACCTCCTTTATTCAAAAGAAAAAGAAAATGGTGGGGAATTGGAGTCTATGTCTTGAGGTGATTGTTGAAAAAAGAATTCTCTATGGAAATTTAGGAAGAAAGACAAAATGGCACTTTCTTATCCCTTGTGAACTCTTGGTGCTAAGCAAAGAATTCTGAATGGAGTTACCCTCACAACACATACAAATCTTTTCACTTGTATGTTTTTTTTTTCTTCATCACCCACAAGCAGAAATGTCTAAGAGCATCAAATCAGCTGACAGTGAATAAATGTGGACTGGTCCCTACAATCACAGAAGTGAATTACAGCTCCATGTCATGTCAGATTGTTGTGGCTGGACAAACAAAAGAGATTCAGTATAAAGAAAAATTTCTACAGAAATGACTGTAGGGAGAGAGAACAGGATGGTTCTTAGTTGTATGCACTGAAATGCCAAAGTTTTTTTTTTCTTTTTCTGTCAAGAACCAGAATGCACTGAATTCTGTTTTGAATTTGATAGGATTTGGATCCCAAAAGAGAATTAGATGCAACATATTTATTCATTCATTCATTTATAACAATGTACATTAGGTGAAAGAAACCATGTCAGAATGGAATTATGGTTGGTGAACTTAATATAAATAAAAAGTGGCCAAAACAGAAAATCAGATATAAATATATTCTTTTGTAGTTTCTGTCCAAATTTCTAGGATGAGGAGTAATTTTCATTTACACTATTTACATTAATTCTAGTGTCCTCATCTTTGTTGTTGTTATCACAATGTTTCAGCTGTTGGGCCCTCCAGACTTCCACAGATGTATATTGATCTGGGTAACCTACATAGAATTCTTTTGTATTGAAGTGAATTTGCCTAATATGCCCAACTACATTAAACTTTTGGTTAATTGAACTGTTCATTAAGTAACAAAAGTGAAATCACCATTCTTTCAGTAAGACTTTGGACACTCTATTAATATCTGTTAAACTTCAAACTTGCATCAACATGCAGTAAAATGTGGAAACAATACATATTTGAAAATAGATTTTAGTAGAAAATACACTTCATACTTAAAATTTTAAATACAAGTGCTTTTCATTATAAATTAAAAATGTATATATACACAAATAAACACAAAAGCATACTCCTAACTCAGATAAATATACATTTACGTAAACACATGTGCATGTTAACATCAATATTTTTCTCAGTTGAATTTTAAAACTTGAAATATATAAAACATGGTAGAATACAATATATATTTTACCTAATTCAAATTGTAACTGTTCTAATTTTAATGAAAACTGACAAAAAAACAACCTTTGAAAATATATCTTTATAGATTCAGACAATATAATTTTTTATAATACATTATAAAAAATAAATAAAAAATATTGTTTAAATTATTACATATCATAATGAATTACCAATAAAAATGCCCAAATATATCACTAACAAGAGACAGAAAAACTAATCTGAATTAAATGCAAAAAGCAAAATCTTGAAGTAATTTGGAAATAAATAATTTTAATTATACATTAGTCATTAAAACTTACATAAACATATAAAAGATTTTTGGAGTGTCCTTTATATTCCACTAACTTCAAGCTATTTACATATTTTTATAATAAAATCAAAAATAATTTTTTTGTTTTTTTCCCCCCTATCATTTTAGATAATGAAATCAAGAAGTGAGTTTTGGTTTGTTAGTTGCATTATTGAAATTGGAGCTTAGAAATAAGCAGATGACTACAAAGTAAAAAAGAGCAAATCATAAGATGTTCAAATGCAGTATATGCTATCTGAAATAAAGTTTATTATTTCCATCGGAGAAAAAAAGTATCTTGGAACCTACTACAGGCTAACTTCTACTGTGGAGAATCCCATCATACAATTTTGTACAATGAACCTGTTGTAATGCATATAACACAGCCAAATTTCTACCTTTGCCTTATTTTCAGTAGCCTATAATTCTGCAATTTTACAGATATGGTAAAGATTACTTGAAATAAAGAATACCAAAAAGCTTTTGTCTAGCACTTAAAAAAATCACTCCAGACAGTGTTCATTAAAGATTGATACCAGTAACTTATAGGCAGTCTATTGCACTATCAAAGTAAGGAAAGTGTAATCACTTATGCAAGTTAACTGCCTTAAGAAGCCAAGACCAACATAAACATCTACATAGCATAGCAAGTATGATCTTCCATAACTAAATAACTATTTCTATTCCTTATCTATGTAGAATACTGATAGATTTTCTGTTAGGTAAAAAACATGATAATTTACATTTGCATACTTGTAAAACTAATGATACCCATAAAGCAATTACAACATTACCAATCTAATTACACTTTGTCAAAGTATTAATTATCATGTCAAAGAATGCTCTTGCATATTATTCTCTAAATGAGTATAGATAAAAGAAATTGTATTTGTTGATCTTTTATTGTTTATGACCTTATATAAACAGAACATAGTAATTCAAATTTGTAGAAAACTATCACAGTCAGACTCAACTCATCTTTTGCAAAGACAAATCAGAAGAGAATAAAATGTTATTTTTGTGGGGGTATTGAAAAGTTTTCAGGCTTTCCAGAACCCTAATGTAAATATGATCTGTTCTCTTGCCACAAAGATATGCATGAAACTTTTAAGTTCACTTATCATAACCTTTGTGAAATGCAATGTTTCTTACAAAATATAGTTGAGACAAAAATAAAGAAACCGAATCTCACAAAAAGTAATCACCATTTTTCTATTTATCAAAATTTGCAATTGAAAAAATAAAATTGAACCTCTGTTCTTAGTGTTTTATAACAGCTAAAATATCTGGAAAACATCTCAATCTAAGGTAGAAAAACAGACTGATAACAATACTTCACTCCTGAAGTAGTTGTGTAGTACCCACTTAATTCATCTGGAAATGTGGCACATAAAACAGAAAACAAACCAGCTAAAAGAACCATTACAAAAGAAAAGAAAATTTAAAATTTTGTGTTCAAATCATATGAAGGAAATTTGAAGCGTTGTGGCGCAGTGGATATCGGCTCGGAACAAGAAATCGGGGAACCGAGTTCGAATTCCAGTTGAATTCCTTGCATTCGCTTACACGCAAATACCCTTGGGAAAGGTATTAATCCGTCTCTTCCCTCCAGTTATGGGTTAAATAATAGGACAGATTGGGTTCTATAGCCTTGGTCGGCAACCAGTCTACCGCAGAAAGCAATGGCAACCTACTGCGGGATAATCTTCTGCCCAGTCAGTCATGTCTCTTTCGAGACATGATCACCCAAAGCGTGTATCGCGCATGGCACTTAACTGACTGACTGACTCATATTTGTAATTGGCTAAATAAGGAAATTATTTATCAGTCTAATGGTTGAGATAGTAGTTGATTTTCCCACTGCTGCCAAAGATCAGTGTTTTCCAGCTGATGCAAATGTCAAGTATTGACTCTTACCATTTGAATGGTAAGAGTCAGCATGAGTAGAACACAATCTTCCAAACCCCAATTACACCCATTTGGGCTTGTGTCGTACTAAGCCTAACTTAGTACAGCATAATAAATAATAATAGTATCAATAAAAATTATGTTATACGTGCTTTAAGAATGAGATAGATGCACAGATCCCAATGATATTTGTTGTCTGTGTGTATGAGCCTGAATTTCATTTGATAATTTTCAAAGCAAACAGCCTCCTTCCATTTTTAAAACACAATCTTCATTCTCTATTTCCTGATTTTTTACTTTGTACCATACTTACTTGAAATGAGTACATATTTTCCAATTCTGCATTGTTTTAAACAAAGCATGTTAACAACAAAGACTTTCCCTCAATAGATAAAATAAAACTGAATCTACCTTTTGATGCACCTTGGCAAATATTCCAATAAATACTTATCCAAAAATAAAAATTTTAAAACAACATCAATCAGTTGAATATATTTCTGATTTTAGTTTAAAAATGATAAATTATAAGATATTGATACATCAGAATGAATAGTAAAACTATTCATGAAAATTTGAAAAAGAAAAAAAGATAAAAATAAACAGAAAACTAACACAAATGTGACTTTGAATCAAGTGTTCCAAAAGAAAAAAGGACAATCTGTCCAACCAAGGAAACAAAAGAGATGAAAAAAATCTGCCATGAAATATTTGATGGAAGACATTGTTATAGTTCTTAGTCTTAGAGTTTGACAAGAAGGATGATGGATTTGTAAATCTGATTGCTTTGATGGAAATCTATGTCAAATTGTTACTTGCAATTCCAAGTTACACTCAGAATAATAACAAGAGTAGTTGACTGATCAACAAAAGTTCATAAAGTAGCAAATAACTGCTTCCAAAAAAAGGTTAGTAGCTTAAATCTCAAGTAAGCTAATTTCACAACATTTACCAGGACAAGTAGGGAGTGATCCAGAGTAGCAGAGACATGATTGAAGAGTGATGGCAATCTTCCAGTTTCCCTGCACTTCGATTATCCCTAAAGCTGCTTCTAAGTTGCTGAAAATGCCAAAACCAAAGCTTAGCCAACATGACAAACTGATCAGTTACATGAAACACACACACTGAGTCCTGCTGACTTTCTGCAATGATTGGATGAAAAAGCATTTAAATGGAAAGAGATGTCAGAGTACAAGAAAAGAAAAGAACTATCAAGGAACATGCCTTGTCTATCTTATCTGACAGTCTAAAAAGCTAGATTTTCTTTCTGCCTCTAGATTGTAAAAAAGCAGCAATTTTCTCTGTGCCACAAAGTCAAAGTAGTTGCTGAAAACATTTTTAAATCAACCATCTTTATACACTGACAGAAAATAAAATTTCAACATTCCGAAAGACATTGCCAATTTTTACCTGGGTACAGTATTTACATGCTGATAAAATTTTCATACTTTTCAGTTATCTTGTGACATAGCAATATACATAACTGTACCAACTCTGAGTTTTTGACAGTTACATATGCAATAAGATTCAGTATGCTGAAAGAGTCCAATGCAAGTATATAGCATATCCCAGAGATGCACATATACTCCTGTTTGAAAGGAGTTGAATTGAAGAACTTTAAAAAACTGGAAAGTCATTTTGGGAAACTTTTACATATGTTGGATATGACATATTGGTGATTATTCAATGTTAACAGAAGTGGTTAAACAAGCATTTCTCTATCTATAGATCAGTGCAGTATTGTGCTAGGTGCCATATTACAGCTCTTACACAACTTTTTTTTTTATAATCATATCACCCCAAGCAAGGCATTTTACTGCCACTGTTGTGCAGGGGGCTACATAGGAGGAAAGTTATGAGAAAAAGTGACAGGTTATAGGGGATGTCAGGAAGTGGGTAAGAGAAGGATGAGAATACTGATGAGAGTGGAGTGGACAAAGAAAGGAGCATAAGAGAGAGGGTGCAGGTTAGTGAGATAGGAGATGACTATTGACTTTACATTTAAATTCTTGAACACTGTAGCTGTCGTGGAAGCAAGTAAATAGAAGGGAATTCCAAAGGCAGGAAATGCCAGAAAAGAAGCTGCTGGAGTAGAATTTGTGTTTACATTTTATTGGTATCACAGTAAAAGGGTGGGACCTAGTTGCTAATCTTGTGGCTTAAGTAAATTTATAAATAGGAGGCAGCAGTGAGCTAAGTTCATCGCTGCAGAAGCCGTATTTGTAAAAGAGACACAGGGAAGCCACATTGCGCCAGTGAGAAAGTGACTGTATCTGAGCTGCCAAGCACATTATAGATTCTCCGTTGGATTTTGTCAAGGACACCGAGGTGGCTAGCAAGAGCACCCAATCAGATATGGTAGCTGTATTCAATGCACAGGCAGATGGTAGATTTATATATGTGCAGGATTGTTTCAGACAGGAAAAACTTCCTGGCCCTACACAGAGAACTGTCTTTCTTAGCAGCAGATTTAGCTATGGATTCTATATAGTCATTCCACTTGAGGTCTGTTGTGAGAGTTAATCCAAGGAGGCCCAGTGTTTAGCTTTCAGGTAAACTAGCCTGATTCATGCTAATGGGGGGTAGGAACGATTGTCTGTGATGGTTGATAGATAGCAGCTTTGTTTTGAAAGCATTAAAATTCACAAGCCATTTCTTACACCAGTCCACCACGGATTGGAGGTCCTTTTCAAGCTCGGCAGCGAGGTTTGCTTTGTCAACCTCAGCATATTTTTGATCGATGCGAGAGTAAACTGTAGTGTCATTAGCGTATATGCCAACTTGGGATCTTATTACATCTGGGAGATCATTAACATAGATAAGGAAAAGCATAGAACCTAGACTAGAGCCTTGAGGGACACCCACATTTGTATGATAGTATTGAGAGACATGTCCGTCCAATACTGCCTTCATTGTGCAATTTGAAAGGAATGACTGGATACGATCAAACAATTGTCCAGTTATACCATAGCCTTGCAGCTTGCATAGAAGGCCAGCATGCCAGACTCTGTCAAATGCTTTGGAGATATCTGGAGCAACTGTTTGGACTATGTTGTTCTTGTCAATAGCCTGGCGTATATACTCATGGATGGTCGTGAGCATATCAGCGGTAGACTGGGTGAAGCAGAAACCATAGTGTTTGTCAGAGAAGAGTCTGCAGGTTGTGAGATGTCAAACCACCTTGGTGTTGATGATGGCTTCGAACACTTTGCCAAAAATCGGTAGGAGGCTAATAAAGCAATAATTAGAGGTGTCAGAGGGTTTGCTAGTATTTTTATATATTGGAACCACAGAGGAGAACATCCAGGAGGCAGGAAAGCAAGAAGCAGATAAGCAGTAGTTATAGAGCTTGGAGAGAACAGAGGAGAGTTCAGGGGAACATTTCTTCAGGAAATGTTCTTTAGTGCTTGTGGAGTAAGTAGTATCATGTACATCTAGAATATTGTTAAACACAATCATTTTTTTCATCTTTTCACCCCAAGCAAGGTAATAAAGCCACCAAGACACAAGAGATTACTAAGTGAGAGAGAATATGCAAAAAACATTAAGGAAAGAGAACAATAAAAAAACAGAAATTAAGATAACAACTGACAGCACATTTAAATTTTTGAAGAACAAAGTAGACTGAAAGCAACAAGCCACAAGAATGTTTTACAAGCAAGAAATGCAAGAGAAGAAACAGCATAGAAATTCTGGTTACATCTAGCCATTTTAACTGTAAAATGATGAGACCTTGATGCAAATCTAGTACTAGACTTAAATTCATAAAGTCTAGATATCAAAGAGGAAACTTATTAGAACAATGACCATGAAAGTATTTATCCAAAAGGTACAGAAAAGCTATGTTATGGCAGTTAGAAGTCACTGAAGCTGAAATGCCAATAACATTACAGAGCCTTATTTGGATTTTATCAAAAGTTTCTAAACACATTACAGAAGTACCAAACCAGATATGACAGCAATAGTCAATGCATGGACAACTGATAGACTTATAAATGTGTAAGCTAGATTCTGGCAAGAAAAATTGTCTAGCAGTGACACAGTAAACCAACTTACCTAGTGATTTATTCAATATAATATTTCCAGTTCACGTCAGCTGAAAATGTTAGCCTGAGAAGGCATAAGAAGTTACTCTCCTGGAGATTAGCATTAGCCATGCTAATGGAAGGCAAAAATGGTTCTCTATGACAAAAGAAAGAATTTTTATTTTGAGATGTTAAAATTAATGAGCCATTTCTTGCTCTAGTTAACAGGAGACTGTAAGTGATTTCAGAGACTATCTGCCAATTTGGCCTTATCAGCAAAAACACATTTGCAATTATTATAAGCAAACACAAAAAAGTATCTATTTTAATTAGAAGTATCACACTGGTACAGCCAAAAAAAGTTATTCCTGTGGGTTATAGTGACTGAACAGGCAGCTGTGACTCAAAGAGAAGATTGCTGTTTCACTTGGTATTTCAAAGAAGATTTGAAAGCATTGATACTAGCTTCAACCCAAGAAGAAAGCTTAGTGATAAAATTTTCAATAGAGAGGTTAAAAATATCAATCCAAAGAGCGTCTCTAAGTCACACAATGAATCCCAATCAGTGGTAATAGAAAGAAGTCTTGTGAATTAGAAGTTCCTGTCTAATAGACAACTCAAAAGAAATATCAACAGATATTACAGCATGTATATGACAATATCAACCAAACCTGTCCCTTATAGAATATGATGAGATAATACCTGACTTGTTCAGTTAGCTGACCAACAACTCTTACATCAACAGGTTCAAGAGGGATATAATAGTGTATCATCTGTACAATGTTATACATGACAATACAGGCCTGTGTTTATGCCCACAATGGATATAAAATATGAATACAAAATCTGAGTATATGTTGTGGCCTGGTTAGGAGCCAGAAATAAAGACACAAAGATGAAATAGAGTTAAATATATTAATAAAGAAACAGTAGTACGAACAGATACAACATGAGAATATCACCAGTGTGATGGTATTGGTACAGCTGTCAGAGTTATCTGCTGGAATAGACCTCTCTCTCTCAAATATGTCTTCTTGGTAGTACCTGCCCTTCAAATATGTCTGCTTGGTAAGATTTTTCCTTCAATTATGTATTCTTGGTAATATTTTTCCTTCAAATATGTATTCTTGGTAATATTTTTCCTTCAAACATGTCTTCTTGGTCGTATTTTTCCTTCAAATATGTCTTCTTGGTAGTATCTTTCCTTCAAATATGTCTTCTTGGTAGTATTTTTCATTTAAATATGTCTTCTTGGTAGTATTTTTTATTTAAATATGTCTTCTTGGTAGTATTTTTCCTTCAACTGTCTTCTTGGTAATATTATTCCTTCAAATATGTATTCTTGGTAGTATTTTTCATTCAAAAATGACTTTTTGGTAGTATTTTTCCTTCAAATATATCTTGTTGGTAATATTTTTCCTTCAAAAATGTTTTATTGGTAGTATTTTTCCTTCAAATATGTTTTGTTGGTAGCACTTGTCCTTCAAATGTGTCTTAGTAGTATCTTTCCTACAAATATATCTTGTTGGTAATATTTTTCCTTCAAGTATGTCTTCCTGGTAGTATTTTTCCATCAAATATGTCTTCTTGGTAGTATTTTTCCTTCAAACATGTCTTCTTGGTAGTATTTTTCCTTCAAATATGTCTTCTTGGTAGTATCTTTCCTTCAAATATGTCTTCTTGGTAGTATTTTTCCTTCAAATATGTCTTCTTGGTAGTATTTTTCCTTAAAATATATCTTCTTGGGAGTATTTTTCCTTAAAATATATCTTCTTGGTCGTATATTTCCTTTAAAAATGTCCGCTTGGTAGTACCTTTCCTTCAAAAATGTCCTCTTGGTAATATTTTCCCTTCAAATATGTATTCTTGGTAGTATTTTTCCTTCAAATATATCTTCTTTGTAGTATCTTTCCTTCAAATATGTCTTTTTGCTTGCATTTTTCCTTCAAATATGTCTTCTTGGTAGTATTTTTCCTTCAAATATGTCTTCTTGGTAATATTTTTCCTTCAAATATGACTTCTTCGTAGTATTTTTCATTCAAAAATGTCTTTTATTAGTATTTTTCATTCAAAAATGTCTTTTATTAGTATTTTTCATTCAAAAATGTCTTTTATTAGTATTTTTCCTTAAAAAATGTCTTCTTGGTAGTATTTTTTCTTTTAAAATGTCTTGTTGGTAATATTTTTCCTTCAAAAACATCTTGTTGGTAATATTTTTCCTTTAAAAACGTCTTGTTGGAAATATTTTCTTTATCAAAAAAGTCTTGTTGGTAATATTGTTCCTTCAAAAATGTCTTGTTGGTAATATTGTTCCTTCATGGTTTTCACAATGGAAAGACATTTTTCACCACAAATTTCCAAACAAAGACGATGATTGGAAAAAATGGTTATTCATACAGAAGTTAGGTAAAAAAGAAAACGAAAGGTTCATCAATTTTATTTTACTCAAACGACCTTCTGATTTGACCTTCACCGAGACCATTACTATTATAACGGACATTTTCGGAGAACAACAATCTCTGTTCAATGTTCATTACAACTGTTTCAAACTAGCTAAAAACCAGTCACACGATTTCGTCACTACGCTGGACGTGTGAATCGCGAGTGTGAGAGATTTCACCTTCAGATACTCACAGAAGACCAGTTCAAATGTTTAATATTCATAGCAGGTCTGCAATCACCCCACAAATCGAAAATACGTTCCCGACTACTAGTAAAACTTGAAACAGACACAAAGGTAACAGTCCAGAATTTGACAACAGAATGCAGCAGTTTGTTAAATTTAAGAAAAGACACCATGTTGGTTCAACAACAATCCACCTTAACTTCCCATCCTTCTCAAGTTAGTCACATTCATTCGAATGACAAACCTAAAGAAAAGAAAATTCCACTGTCTGCATGCTGGTCTTGCAGTGAATGGCACTATGCTTGCTTTTGCCTATTCAGAAAAGTGCCAGCTGTGCCATAAATGTGGCCACAAAGAAAAGTTTTGCCATCCTCTAACAGCCAAATCTGCTGATCATCAAACTAAGTCTGCTCATAGAACTCATAAAAAAATGAAGCAGAAGAGAAAATCAAATTCAGTGTCTGCTTCCTTCAAAATTGATTTCAAATCCCACAGGAAGTACATAAGTGTTGGTCTAAACAATTCCCCAGTTCGTTTTCAATTCGACACAGCATCTGATATCACCCTCATCTCACAGAACACGTGGACAAAAATTGGCAAACCTGATCTACTGAATACAAACCACATTGCCCAGAGCACATTGGGAAATGACATTCAACTCACTTGTGAACTAAATTGTTCTGTTTTTTTTCCGTGATAAACAATTCACTAGAACATGCTACATGAAAGATATAGATCTAAATCTGATCGGTTTAGACTGGATTGAAGAACTTGATCTCTTCACTGTTCCATTAAAATCTGTTTTCAACACATTTTCTCTCAAGTCAGTTCAAGACATTGAAAAATATTTTACTCAGAATCTTCAGTCTAAGTTTAGTGATGTTTTTCGAGAGGATCTTGGGTGTTGCACGAAACTTCAAGCCACTCTCAAGTTGAAAGCAGATAGCAAGCCAATATTTAGGCCCAAACGCCCTGTCTCTTACGCAGCTCTCAACATAGTTAAAAAGGAACTGAATTGCCTCCAAAAAACTGGAGTAATCAAGCCAACAAACTACTCCAGATGGGCGGCTCCTATTGTTGTAGTCAGGAAAACAAATGGCAAAGTCCGCATCTGTGCTGATTATTCCAAAGGATTAAATAATGCACTAGATACACACCAATATCCCCTACCAATACCTGAAGACCTTTTGTCAAGTTAAATGGTGGAATCTGTTTTGCAAAAATTGATTTTTCAGAAACATTTTTGCAAATGGAAGTTGATAAGGACACCAAGGAGCTTCTTACAATCAACACCCACAAGGATTTATTTAGATATGACCGTCTTCCATTTGGAGTCAAAACAGCACCAGCTATATTCCAGCAGACTATGGATGCCATGCTCACAGGTATAACCAGAGCCACAGCATTTATCAACGACATCATCGTCACAGGCACATACCAGGATGAACTTTTACAACAGCTAATCTCCGTATTTAAACGTATTCAACAATATGGTTTTTGTGTACGAGGGGGAAAATATCAATTTTACCGGGATGTCAATAAAATATCTTGGATTTATTTTTGATAAAACAGGCCGACAACCAGATCCTGAGAACATTTTAGCCATCAAAAACATGCCAGCTCCAACAAACATCAAAATTCTACGTTCTTTTCTTGGGTTAGTAAGCAGCTACAATTCATTTTTGCCAGAGTTACATCAGATCTGGTCTCCTCTGAATCACTTTCTGAAAAAAGAGGTTACATAGAACTGATCACAAGAATGCAAAGCTGCCTTTGCCAAAATTAAAGCTTTACTTTCTTCAGATCTTCTTCAATCCATCCTTGGACATTGTCGTAGTTTCTGATGCTTCTGACTATGGGGTTGGCGCCGTGATCTCTCACATCTTTCCTGATAGCAGTCAGAAAGTTATTGCACATGCATCTAGGTCAGTGACACCTGCAGAAAGGAACTATGGCCAAATCAAGAAAGAAGCTTTGGCAATAATATATGCCATAAAGTAATTCCACAAAATGTTTTATGGACACTATTTCACCTTGGTCACAGACCATAAACCTCTGAGGTTGATGGTGTACTTCTTTTTGCTGAACGTTCCTTCATCCTTACAAGACAGGATTATCAAACAGTTTCATTTTGGACACCAAGGCGTCAGTCGTATGAAGGCTTTAGCACATGGTTACGTCTACTGGCCAAATATGGATAAGCAGCTACAAGACCTCGCACACACTTGCACAAAATGCTAGCTAGCAGCTAAATCTCCTCGGAAATCTACACTTTCTTCATGGCCTGTTCCAGATTCCCCCTGGTCACGCCTTCACATAGATTTTGCAGGACCCACCAATGAACAATCCTTTCACATTGTTGTAAATGCCTACAGCAAATGGTCTGAGATTTTTCCAATGTCCCACATCACTTCTGAAGAAATAATTTCCAAACTTCAGAAAATTTTAAACAGATTCAACATTCCTGAGACTTTGTTCTCTGACAATTGCATCGGGTTTATTTCAGCCGAATTTTCCACCTTCAGCCAGGAAAATGGTATCAACCACATTCGTACACCACCATTTCATTCACAATCAAATGGTCAGGTTGAACGTCTTGTGGATACTTTCAAGGGAGCCCTCTTAAAACTCAGAAGAGAGGGGACAATGTCAGAAATACTGGAAACCTTTTTGACAAGCTATAGAGCAACACCAAACCTGTACACACCAAATGGTAGCTCACCTGCCAAATCCTTGATGAATTGGAAAATTTGATTACACATCGACGTCTTACATCCAAAACCACAACACTCCATCAGGAGAAACACAAAAATGGAACGGCAGTACAATCGCCACCATGGTTCTGTTCAAAGACAATTCTTACCCGGACAACAAGTCTTGACAAGAGACTACCAGAACAACACAGAAACATGGACTCAAGGACATATTGTACGCCAAACTGAAAACGTCACTTACAACGTAAATGTCCAAAATTCCATTTGGGTTCGACATTCCAACCACCTGAGACCATTACATATTCCAGCAGGAATACAACAAGACCCTACCATTCCATTGACTATCTTATTGGACACCTCTGAATTGCCACAGCAAACTCCAGCAACTCCCCAGAACACCAAAGCTGAAACACAAAACCAAAAAATCCGGAAGTCAGTTCGCACCCGCTGTTCAGCACAGCACATATTTGTTCATGAACCATGAATCATACTGTAAATTAAGGTATTTTAGTTATGAGACAAACACCCCATTCATAACAGTTCCCTTACATAATGAGGCTTTAAATTCTTCTTCTGTTTGAAGAGAAGTAATCACAATATCTTCAAGAGATTCTCTGTGTTTCAGGATAAATCTGGACAGTACGTCTGCATGACAGAATTTTTTAGACGATAGAAACTCCATTTTAAAGTGATAATTTAAAAGGATTGTTCCACATCTCTGCAGTCTATTTGCTGTATGCACAGGCAGGTTTTTTTTAGAACCAAAGACGGTCAGTAATGGTTTATGGTCCGTCTTCAACGTAAGTATCTGCCATGAATGTAGCAGTGAAACTTCATTACTACAAAAATAATCCCTAACGATTCCTTCTCAATTTGTGAGTAATTCTTTTCTGCAGAAAGAAGTGTTCTTGATGCATGGGCTATTGATTTGCAAGATCCATCTGGCATCTTGTGCATAATACATGTTCCAACGCCATATGAGCTGGCGTCGCTGGCAACTATAATTTCCAGGTCTGGGTTATAGTGGGTGAAAAATAAGTCCAACGTCAAGACTTCCTTTATTTTGACAAATACTTCTTGTTATTCAGGTGTCCACTTCCAGTTCTTGTCTTTTTTCAAAAGTTTGTTTAACAGAGCATGTAAGTTGTGCATATTCGGTATAAATGCCAGGTAATAGTTTACCCGTCCTAAAAAACTTTATAAGGTAGAGACATTTTTGGGAGCTGGAATGTCCTTGATTGCTGTAGCCCATTGTGAATCTGGTTTTATGTCCTCATTATCAATAATATGTCCCAAGTATTTAATCCTCTCCATAAAAAGTCACATTTGGATTCTTTCAATTTGAATCAGGACTCCTGAATTCTTTTGAAGACTTTATGAACATGTACCTTCTGCTGTTCTACATTTTGACTGGTCATTTATATATTGTCCAAATCTGCAATTGTGAAGTCAAAATTACTCAGCATAGTCTCCATCACTTGTTGGAAAACTGTTGGCACAACCTTTACACCAAACAGTAGACGTTCAGACTTGTACAATCCACAATGGGTGTTGATACAGAGCAACTTAGAACATTCTTCTTCCACCGGTATTTGAAGATATGCATCACTGAAGTCAATTTTTGAAAAAATTTTCCCTCCATTTACTTTTGCAAAAATTTCTTCCGGTCTAGGTAAAGAATAATAATAGCCTTTGAGTGCTTCAATAAGCCCCATCAAGAAATTGGCACAAACCCAGATTTCATTTGATTTCTTTTTCACACAGACAGGTCAGTGAAGACCATTGACTGTACACAATTTTTAACAAGACACTGCTTCTTTCTAGTCTGTTAAGTTCTTTATTTATTTTTGATAAAGAGGCAAAAGTCACATTTAGTTTTTTCTTAAACAATGGCTACATGTCATCTTTTAATTTTGTCATCATCTTATTACACCAACCAAGGCCCCAGAAAAATCTTCTGGAAAAGTTTCTTTTAAATTTTTTATTAAATTATTTGCCTTGGTGTTTAGGTTATACAGTTTTTGGTAAAATGAATTAATTGGCATGTTCCACAACTAAATTTCTCCATGTAGTTGGTGCTGAATAAATTTTCTGTATTCTTTAATACGAACGTCTTTAGTTTTAATGTTCTTCCTTGAAAAGTTGTAAGTTCTCCCTTAAATTTGATTTTCTCAGTCACAGACCTGGCTATTTTATTAGTTCTCAGCAAGATTAGTTTTCCCAGCCTTTTCCAAGTGTGTAGATTTATGATTGTTAAATCTGAACCAGAATTTAACTGTAGTTATTAAACTATTTTATTTAGGATTTGTACTTGCACATATTTCCTAATGTTTAACCCATCTTGTTCATCTGATTTTGTGTTTTTTATGCAGCTATTAACCTTTTTTACTCACTCAACAATGTGAGTTCTTGTGTCCAACATGGCTACAACTTAGGCACTTTTTATTCCAGTAAGGGCAGTTCTTATACCAATGTAGTGACCCACAACCATAACACAGGTTAGGGGGCAAGTTGTTTTGTTCCTTTTTTTTATTGGTTTTATTTAAAGGGAGAATAAAATTGCTTTTTCTTTTGGCATACTTTTCTTATGCGAGCTATGCCAAATTCCTTGATATTTTTTAAATCTTGGCATATGCTTACGAATCTCCAACAGTCTTTTGCTATTTGTTGGAGAGTAAGGTTTAGCTCATTTTCCAATTTATTCAGAACTCCACGTTTAATTTAAGCATCTTTAGCTGAAACAAGTCCCTGAACAAATATCAGACACTTGAAATTATTCACACTTAATTCTAACAGTTTGAAATTGCCGCAATGCTTGCTCACAATCAACACAAATGTAGTTTAATCTTCACTATCCTTTCTGGTTAAACTCATACACTTCCATCTCTCATGAAATAGTGAAGTTTGAGGACTAAAAAGCTCTGCAAAAAATTTAACCGTTTCAGTAAATGTCAGTTCACTTGTTTTACAAAATAAAACATAATTCACAAGTTTGGTGAGCTCTGTGGTGCCCAGTTTTCAAAGAAGGCAAACTTTCTTAGAGTCCAACCAATTTATGCAATCTGTGGCATAGAAATCCTCGAATCTTCTAAAATAAGAGGCAAAAGTTATATCCTCGTCCAGAAAATATATAAAAGCCCCAGATCGTATTTTGTGAGAATGCATTTTCTTTTTCACTAATTTGTCCCCTGTTTGCCAGTCCAAGCACGTTTCTTTGCTGTTGTTGAGTTTGAAGTAGAATTTTTTTCAAGTTTTTGATGTTCGATTTCTGTTTATTTTTGAAATTCAAGCCATTCTTTTTCAGTTTGCTTTAGCATTTCTAGTCATTCGTATGGCCATTTTGGCTCCTGTTGGTTTTGCTGTTCAAGTTGGAATTTAAGAAAATTGAACATGGCAAATTTAAATTTGTCCATGTTTGACTGTGTACTTCTTTAGGATTAAACTGAAATAATTAAATTAGAGTGAGTAAAAACAATAACTTTAAGTACTTACTCACTCCAGGAATCACAAGTGCATTTTTTTTCTTGAAAAAATAAAAAATGAATTCTCATAGTTTAGCAGCTTGTGTTCAAGTTTAGAGGATGTTAGTTTTTTTCTTTTTGTTCAGTTTCCTTTTCTGGATTACCAAGTATTATTGAGTAGAACAAGGTGTGACAAAAAGAGAATTTTTTTTTATTCAGTTTCTTTTCTGGATTGCCAAGTACTGTTGAACCAATTTTGACAATTTTCACACAGTCCTCAAGGGTCCTTAAGAGTCCTCATCCCAAAGTTGTTGTGGCCTGGTTCGAGGCCAGACATAAAGACAGAATAGAGTTAAACAAATATATTGACAAGGAAACAGTAGTACAAAATGATACAACATGAGAAGATCTCCAGTGTGACTGTATTGGTATGGCTGTCAGAGCTACCTGCTGGAATAGACCTCTCTCTCTCTCCTTGGTACAAAGCAGAAACTGCTGCTTATTTATAGTTTGGAAGAATTCATGTGTGCCATGGATAAATTACCATAACAGTATTATTGATACACCTCTCTATTTTGTAACCTGAGAATATACTGATCTGTCTATATCATCATCTATTTAAATCCAATTATATGTATGTTTTATCTTGAATAAACTGAAGCACATAATCAGTGGGGCAATTTTATTTTCCATCAGTTTATACACTTCTTACTTCAGAGTAGACAGGTTCACTTATCATCCAGTTCACACTCTTCCCTGGTCTTTTGAACAGAAGTAGAGGTTTATCGCTTGTTTACTGTTTAGGATTGGGTTTCCAGTTCCTTTAAAATTTTTCTCATTCTCTTTCACTCCCAATAGCCGTAGCCCTTTGCATCTAAGTAGCATTATTGCCTTGCTTGGGATGAATTAATTTGGGGGAAAAAATAAAGTTAAATTATTTTCATAAAAAATAATTATAATATCTGCTATTGTAATACACTAAAGAGTAAATCAGAATTAGCTTAATATTACTCTCACAAGAGACACTGAGCTTACCCTACAAGAGACTATCAACACATTTGGAATATAGATCAATCTGATTTGTCATGCTTTGTCAGAAATGTTTGTTTGTATAACAACAAATTCATTTAATTGATCATTTGGTTGCAAAGAAAGAATTTTGAGACATCTTCCTTTTGTAGATATTAAATAATCAATTTTGTGTCTCATTTTCTTCATATTTATGTTACATAAAAATAAAGATATGGCAAATCACATCCTTCAACAATATCTGAATTATTTTTCAAGCCAGTAAAAAATGAATGCTTATCATCCATTATATATATATAGGAAGCTCATCAACTTGGTCACTAACAATAAGTTTTGAAGTTGTCTATCACAAAAACATTTTTAGTTGAAAACTTTAGTGGATGAAATACTTTTATGGGTACTTACCCATATGACATATGAACTCTCCCAAACTACACATAAGCAGCAGTTCTGTTTTGTAGAGAGCACATCTTGAGAACGGAATCTATTCTAGCAGATAACTCTGACAGCCGGACTAACAGTCATGCTAATAATTGCATACAAATTCAGCTCTTAAAAAAACAAACAAAAATTACACCTCCTTGTCGAGCAATATCTCATTTTTAATAATGAGTTGCATCTATACAACTCAAAGTACACATGAATAAGAAAAAAGAGTATACTATATTCGTTTTGTGCAAAAGAGTTGAGCATGATACATCAAAATTTGTATTAAATGAACACACCCACAGAAACGTCATTTTAAATCAAACTTGTTTTATTGATGGATACTACAATTTAAATCTTTTCTCATAACTAAAGCTTTCTGCTGTGAGATGTATTTCTATTCAAATAGCACATAACTACCCATATTCTTTCCAAAAAAATACTAGTTTAAATTTTAATTTCACATCATTTACCAGGACAAGTAGGGAGTGATCCAGAGTAGCAGAGACATGATTGAAGAGTGATGACAATCTTCCAGTTTCCCTGCACTTTGATTATTCCTAAAGCTGCTTCTATGATACATATAATATTCAATAATATTTTGCACAAAAGAAGTTTTACCAAAACAGAAAAAGGCAACTTTTACTTGTTCCTGTATCTAATAATGCAAATTTAAAGAAAATATCTAAGATACATTCTACCTCATTAATGTGTAATAACATTAGAAAAAGACAAGGATAATGACAAATGCTATTGAGTTGATGTTGTTGCTGAAATAACTGATTCCCAGAATGTGATGTTCAGTGGAAGTATTCTTGTAAAAAAAAAAAATTAAAAAATCAAATACAATATAGAAATTTATTCAAGTTTTTCTGTTGACAAGAGTAGAGTATTTAGGCTATATCAGTATTTCAATATGCAGTGAAAAATGGTAGATCACAGATATAGCAAGCTACATTACAGAGAAAGCAGTGATAAGGTCAGTCAGTTATATTGCAACATAAAAGATAGAAAATGTCTATCCATCGATACTGATTGCAGTAGCTCTAGGTGTCATGCTATTCAAGCTATTTTTCTCTTTTTCTGTTCACTGTTACTTAGAAAGAAAATAGTTACTCAATGTATTAATTCCTATAGATTGTTAAGATAACTACAATCAACAAAGGTTACATTCAAATTAGATGTGTTGCAGTCATTTATAACATTTGTTAATAGACAAGAAAAACACACTTATTTAATCTGTCCCCCAACTAACTTATTCCCCATGCCATTTTATCCTCGGCTAAATACAGCGTGCAATGGATTTTCATCATTTTATAATTTGAATTTTGCCCATACGTGTTGTTTTTGTCAACTGCACAGTTATTAAAGTCAGTTGGGTAAAGTCTGTGAGAAAAAGAGTATCATGATGCAATTCACTTCACTAGAAATTTGGAAACAGCATGCTGTACTGCTTGGCATTCTTAACAGAAGCTCCAATACAAGCATATCAGAGTATTTGAGTGTCAATCTGAGGACAGTGCAGAGGATTCGGAAAGTGTTAAATTAGTCTAATGGCAATTATAAAGAGGTTTGGAGTGATGAATAGTGGTGGCAACGTTATGCCTCCATTCATCTTCCCAGAGGGCCTCACTCAACACAGAGGCCTACATTAAGTGCCTTGAGAAGATAGTAATGCACTGGGTCAAGTGGGTGGCAGCAACAGGACTGCACCATACCACACAAGCAAGAGAATCTAGTCATGGCTGTCAGACAATTTCTGCAATCACATCACCCCTTATATCTGGCTACCTAATTCCCCAGACTGCAATCCCCTTGATTATTACATATGGGGCACAGTTGAATGAGAGACCAACAAAAAAACTCCCTGTAACATCAAAGATGAACTGAGGGCAAGAATTATGGCATTATTCACCAACTTAAAAAAGAAAACTGTCTGAAAGAGATGCAGGAGATTCCAAAGTCATTTGCAGGCCGTAGTTGAAACCAATGTTGATTTTATTGAATAAATTTACTCTTTAGTATTTCAAGATATTTTTGTGAAATGTTGATAAATATATCTGTCAAAATGAGATGTCAATGTTATTTTCATTTTTGCATAAATTAGATGATAATTTATTGCAGCCTGTACATGAACATTAAATATATTCAAAGAAATGTTGAAAAGTTTCCAATTTGATCAAGAAGCTATTAAAAATAATAGATGTTTGGTCACTTTGTCAAAATTTGCTAAAATCTGAAGTATCTCATATAAGAGAAGGATTTCTTTAATTCCAAACTGTGAAGAAAGCAATGGGAAACCATTTCATATTTTCCAAAAAGTCATGGCTATCAACAAATAATAAAAAAACAAACAGAATCTGAGGAGAGCCATGACTGCTTATGTGCTGAAGGGATATGACATTAACCAAAAAAATCAACTAAATAAATTGTGTAACAATGGAAAAGCTATTGTTTTTCAATAATAATGAATTTGTCAACAGAAATAAGAAAAAATGTTCTTTCAGACTAAAATCAACATGGGTCATGAATCAATAAACACTAAACAGTTGGTTTATGCCATTTCCCAGAATGATAATGGTAATATTAGCAGTTTCCTTATATGGAAATATTTGGCATTCAATGATTACACACAAAGATATTTTATGTCTTTTACCTCCACTTCCACTAATTCAATTCGCTGAAAAAAACAACATAGCATAAAGAAAAAAAAGACCCAAACTTAACAAAAACAATGTTTATGTTATTAAGAGGAAAGATCAAGGTATTTTTTAAATTATTTTTGAAAACTGTTTAATCCTTTTAAAAACTTTTTCACGTTCCAAATTTTGGTAAAAATATATTTTTCGTCAGCGGGTAACCAAATTCAATTTTTACCAAGATTTTTTTAAAAAATAATGATTTGAAAAATAATTTCATTAGTTTGTAAATCAGTCCTGAAGGTTTCATTAAAATTCGACAATTATTTGATTTTTGCAAGAATTTGCAAATTATGTGTTTTTCACCGGAAAAGGTGAGTTATGTTTTCCATCTTGTAACGATTTGGTTACCAGCTGGCGATAAAGATTTTTTACCAAAATTTCAAACATGTTAGAAAGGATTTTAAAAATTTTGAAAAATAATTAAAGAAATACTTTGATCTTTCCTCTTAATAATAATATAAACATTTTTTTCATGGAAAAAGTTTGTTTTTTTTGTTTGGGGCTTTTTTCTTCTTACTATGCTGCTTTTTCAGCGATTTATCATTTAGTAGTAGCGGTACCTAGAATCAGTCTTCTTGTAAAAATCAAATAATTACCGGATTTTCATGAAATTTTCATTCACAAATGAATGAAATCATTTTTTAAATTATTATTATTTTAAAAAAATCTCATAAATATTTTTTCATACATCGGTTACCCGCTCCTGAAATTTCAAATCAAAAATTTTGTTTTATTAGTTAAATTTTAACTAATAAAACAAAATTTTAACTTAAACACAGGACTAATTAATTCATCTATTTTTTTTTTTTTTAACAGATAGCCTTTTTTCCGAAAATCTGCACCGAATAGTAAAATAAAAAAAATGCAATAAAACTAAAAGTATGGCATTTATTGACATTATTTAACTAGATAAGCTTTTAATTGCTTTTTGCTAGTAAAGAAAACAAAAAATGTTAATGAATTTTTAAAAGAATTTTTTTTCATCTTTTTCTTCTTTTTTAGTAAATAATTTAGTTTTAAAGTTTCAAAGATATTTCTTTCTTCAGTCTTGTTGCGGTTAAGTTATTAATAAGTGAAGAAGACCAATATTTAAAATTAAAAGTTTAAATCTTCGAGCCAAAAGATTTTTAAAAAGCCAAGTGCCATTTTATCTTCACCTAGAATGAAAATTAGACGAAATATATCATTTATTTTTAGCTTTTATCGTTACTTCTTTTGTTTTATTTAATTTATTTTTGTATTTTGTTGTTTATTTTTAAACATCTTTCCTTCTTTTTCTTCTTTGATTTTTGTATTTTTTTAGACAAAAAGCGACTTGTAAAAATTGTATATTGATTAAAAAATTATAAATGTGATATTTATTTTATTTCAGATTAATAATTTTACAATTCATTAAAAAAAAACATTCAACGAAATAAAATAAATCCGAAACTTACCATTTTTCTTTCTTTCTTTTTAATTTTTATTCTGAAAAAATAAACATGATGATGTTTTTTATTTGCAGGAGACAAGCTTCTTCCTAATTGAGCTAAAAAAAATTTCACAAATTATTTCTCTGGCGAAACAAAATAATCCTCTCACTATTTCCAAAAAACAAAAGAAAAATGACTATTTTCCTAAAAATATAATTTTTAATTATTTTTATTTAAGTCTCCGTTTCTTTTCTTTTTTTCTTATAAGTTTTTGTTATTTAAAAAATAAGGAAATAATTTCTCGACAACTCGTGAATTTGTTGGTCTTGAAGTCGAAACGAGATCAAGATACGTGGGCATGCAATAAACTCAAAAACGCTGAGCTTTTTCGTTTCGTCTGATACAAAGTCACAACTATGGGCACTCAGTGAAAGTTCAACTCATTTAAATCATATTTACTAAGGTTCTTAGCTTTCTTAGACAAAGTTAATACCTCTAACGAGAATCGAACTCTTAACTTTTAAACACAAAGCCACTAAAACGGTGACATCAAATAAGTTGTGGTACATGGGCCACATGACATCTCGGTGAGGAGACGAGGTAAAATATCCATGGACAGAAACTCTAGTCTAGAATTAGTGAAAAATCGAACTCTACAATATTGAAAATTATCAAATTCAGCGTTTCAAACGATTTTTTACTTAACAAACATGAATTCATATAATGCAATAATAATCAATGTCATTTTTTTCGTGAAAAAAAAAAGAACTGTTAGTGTTAATTCAATACAATTTCAATAAAAATAAATTCATGAAATAAAGTTCAAGAAGTTGATAAAAATGAAAATAATGTCAGACCTACCTTCATTAAAATAAAAATATACAGTTAAAAAAAATTTTTTATCTATGCAAAATTTGTTTTAAAGCGATTTAACAATGCCACCACTTGTTACTTTGTTTTTAGTAGACTCGAAAAAGGCCTAAAAGTTTGGGAGCAAACCCACCGTGATTGAAAATCCGTGAGAGGAACATGTTGGTAGACTCGAGTGTTAACTTGTGCTCCACAACAAGAATTATATATATATATATATTATAAATTATGTTTTAGAACATGTACATAATTTCTTCTATATATGTACTCTTCTCTACAATCATATGGCTGTTTCAGTGTTTGGACTCAAACACATCATCGGGAGAAAATATATATATATATATATATATATATATATATATATATATTGTCCACCAGCGTCGAAGAAGCTACTTTTGTTTGTTTGACAATAAAAAAAAAAATTCTGTTTGTGGGTATGTAAGAAATTTAAGTTGCTTGAGCGTGACTTGTCTGCTATTCTGGGAAAAGATATTTGTTATTTAAAAATGAACAAATGTGGCACAAGTTCTTAGAGGATGTGAGGAGTAACCGGTCGAGACTAACTTACTGTTAGTTCTAAAGTAAGTTATTAAAACTAAAACAACATGAAAGGAAACTAAACCCAAGGTACATTTACACATTTATTACAGGCCAAATAGTCAACAAATATAAGAAAAAAACATTTACATCAATCGGAAATATTTAGAGTTTATAAGACTCACCAAAAGTGGTGGAATTAGTGTTCTTGTAGCTCAACTCATGTTGGAAATTTTCAACGCTACCGTTCACCTCCTTGTCCAAAGACTCACTCCCAATCCTACACTGCCCAAGGTCAGATTACCCCTTTCCGGTCCTTTTTATTTTTTGTCCCCACATTACCTTTACTAGCTAACCAGTATCATGACTCTTTCATGCATTATAATTGACACATTTACCACAATAATTCATCCACCATCATTCCATACATGTACCACAATACCACATATAAACCAGGAAACCTACAAAATCTCGTTAAAAGCTTAAAATGTCCAATAAAATACAAAAATTTTCATGATGAAGAGGAAAGGGAATGAACTTGGTGTCTCCTCTAATTCATGGAAAAAACAGCACAACATGAAGAAAAAGGCCCTAAATTTAATAAAAACAAAGTTTTTCCCATCAAAATGTTTATGTTATTATTAAGAGAAAAGATTAAAATATTTATTTAGTTATTTTTTAAATTTTTTAATCCTTTTTAACATGTTTGAAATTTTGGTAAAAAATCTTGTTTTGTTTTTTGTCAGCGAGTAACCACACGGTTACCGGAGTTTACAATGAATAATATAATGTTAGTTACCTCACTATTTCCTGGTGTAAAGCACATTAAAAAAAAAATGCAAAAATCAAATAACTGTCAGATTTTTATAAAGCTGTAGTAAAAAAAAATTATGTGTTGGTAAAAAGCAAACAAGCACGCCAAATTCACACGTCTTGTCTTAATCTCCAAAACACTATTCTCACGCGAGCGACGGCTTGAATAGCAACGACCCCCCCTCAAAATGAGCATACCACATTTTATGCCCCCGACCTGGCTACCACTCAGTCAATGAGCACTCAGCACAGTAAATATAAATGGCTACAAGCAACACCAATTCTGTTTACCACAAAGTGCTGTCTGATTCTCCATCTGACCAACGCTTGCCAACTCGCCATCGCCACACTCCCTTACAAAACATACACCCAACTGTGGCCCATTTGGGTCACCAAGGCAAGTCACTGCTACAAAAACTTTCAGGATTAATTCACAAATAAATTATTTTTTTAAATTATTACTTTTAGAAAATCTTTGGAAGAATATTTTTTGACATCTGTCTCCTAACACGTAAATTCATAAAATTTTTAAAAATTAAATTTTGTAATGAAAATTTGTTTTATTAGTTAAACATAGGAATCCTTGCAAAATGTAAATCAGCTATTATTTTTTTCAAACAGTTGGCTGTTTTTCCGAAAATCTTCTCCAAATAGTAACATAAAAAATGTAATAAAACTATGACATTATTTAATTAGATAAGCTTTTAATTGCTTTTAAATATTTAAAAATTTAAAGCTTATCTAATTAAATAAGGTCATAGTTTTATTGCATTTTTTATTTTACTATAAATATTAAGGACATTATAATCTAATGAAAAAAAAATTCGATAAATAATTAATTTTTACAAGAATTGTTTCCAATTTTCTCTTTTTTAATTATAAAAATTCATAAACTTTCAAATTTTGTTTTTAAATTCTGCAAAGCCTTGTTGCAGTTTAGTTATTAAGTTATAAAGTAAAGACTATATTTTAGGTACCTCCACTTATTTTCAATCCTTAACTTTTACATTAAATTTTTTAAAAATAAAAAAATTTTCTTGGAACTTTTATTTTAGCTTTAATTGAAAACTAAATGATTAAACTTACTATTTCCAGTATGCAAATACTCTGGTGGATTGCAAACAAAAGTTATATTAATTGGAATCCAAAATTATGATTTTTTTTTTTTTTTTTTTTTTAAATTTTCAGCCATTTTTGAGTGATTGACATATTTGTAACCAAAAGTTATTTCTTGCTTTTAAAAATCTTGCAAAAATAAAATATACATCTGTGACACATTATTTTTGATAAATTAGAAAATTTAAAGTTAGATTAATCTGATTTACACAAGTATTACTTATTTATAGCATGAAATTTAGAATAAAAGTATTTCTTAATCACAGAGATTTGATTTTTCTGATCTTTGCGGTAAGTGATTGATGTGTGATGACAGGCAGATGCTGAGATAAGCTAAGTATGGTTGACCAGAATTGACAAAATTGTCCAATTTGTTTCCTGTATGGGGAAGAAACAATGAAACACCTGACCTTTTAATGTAAGGCAGAAAATACCATCCTAAAAAATTTTTTAAAAATTAAAAATTATTTAAAAAAATACAATGGCTCTACAATTTGTATTAAACTTTGCAAGCATTGATTAGTAAATATAGCCTTAATTTAATAACTTAATAACATAACTGCCACAAGAATTTATAGATTTTTTTAAAATTTGAAATTCTATAAACTATTATAACTAAAAAAGAAAAAATTAAAACAATTTTTAAAATTTCATTATTCACTGAAATGTTTTTCTTCAGTCTTTTTCAGTTAATATATATTATAAAAGCAATTAAAAGCTTATCTAATGAAATAATGACATAGTCTTATTGCATTTCTTATTTTACTATACAGAGCAGATTTTCTGAAAAAAAGCCAACTGTTTGAAAAAATAATAGATGATTTACATTACCTAATGAGCCTTGCATTTAACTAATAAAAGTGGTTGTTGTATTCAGCCAAGAGGCAGAATCAAGAAGAGGCAAACTCACTACGGTGAGTTTTTATGGGAGAAAGCAAAGACTGCATTGTACTCTGGCTTAACTTTTGAATTTAAAAAATATTTTTGGTATGTTCTGATTTGTGGAGAAATGATTGCATTTGTTTTTCATCCAGATCCAATCAAAAAGTTTCCCTCCAAATTACAAAAAGTGAATTTGTAGCCTACCTGTAGGTGATAAAAGTGGGGCCTAGGAGTTGAGTCAAGGATTCAATAAACATCTGGTGCTTGAACCCAAGTTACTTCAGACCAGAAAGAAAAACATTACTGAAAAAATTTGACAACCTCTAGACAAGAACTGAAGAAAACATTGAAGTCGCTCTCACATCAAGGAAAAGTCTTCTTTTGGTGTTTTATTATTCACTGTTACCAAAACTTTGCTTCGAAAGTTGTACCAAATTCTTTGAAAACTATTCAGAGAAGTATTTTCTCCTTTTTTTACATTAAAATTTATATGTATTTTTTTTCCTGGGTACCTTATGCAGCATTATAAATTTTATTGTAAAAACATAATTCATTTGCATTGATTATTTATTATTTTTTTTTTTTACATACATGTTATTATTGGCCATCATCTGGTACACAATGCACTTAATTTGTGTAAATTCATTCATTATTTGGTGTGTTAACAATAAATAAATTATGTTCTTAAATTCGGCTCATGTCGTCTGTCTTTTTGTTGTGCCCATAAATTAAATTTTACTCAAATATTTTGAACCATTTTTTTCGTAGTTTTTTTTTTTACCAAATAAAACATTCCTTTATGTAAGAAGAAAAAAGAGAAAATAAATATTTTCTTTTAAAATAAATAACATTGTTAAGAAAATTATGTTTACCTTAAAATAACTCGTGATAAATCTTTATTATTTTAAAATTTAAATGAGTTAATCTGAGTAGCAATATTGATTAACAGTTTTCATTATTATGAATTAAATTTGTTAAATACATTTTACTAAAGTCAATTACCTATTTTAAATGAAGATATTACTTATTTTCTCTTACATTTTTTAAAAATAATTTTTTTCTCTCTGTCTCTACCAACTGAACTGAATTCATTACCATGTGTTCTTTTGCCTAGTTACCAACAAATTTTGAATGTATTTTCAACACTTAATATTATATTGCTTAACAAATTAAATAATACTACAATACACCCATAAGTGAACAGAAAAAATAGCATTCTTTTTTCTTTTTTTTCCTCCTAAAACCCTAGCAAGGTCGTCGAGTACAAATTGAAACTTTCAATCAAATATTAACAATTATCACGGACTTTCTATAAAAATTAAAAATTAAAAAAAAACGAAAAATGCATTTTATATAATTTAAATGTCTTTGAAGTTATATTTTGTTTTATTTGAAAGATAATATAGCCTAAAGCTGTATGAAAAGAAAAATTATTTTCTGTCTGTAATTAAAGTTTTTAGGCAATTTTTAAAACAATGCCGCGTTCACTTGTCATTCATCGACTTGCCATTATAGATCAGAAATGTAAACAACATCACTTTAAAATCCAATGTTTGTGCTTGAGATATGTTTCAAAGTCATTTAAATGTAAGGATTAATGAATTATATTTTGTAAAAGTAACTTTTACATTTTACTTAAAGGTTACTAAAAATGGAAATTAATAATAGCATTCATTTTAAAATTTTAATACGCATAGTCTCCTGTGGAGGCAGAGGTTAGGAAAAAAAAAACTGTATTGTATATACAATTAAACCCCTAATTTAAAACACGCACTAAAAATTAAATTAAATACGAACACCAGCAGTGCAACACTCAGGAAATTGGTATTTATGTTTAAAATGAAATTATCTTTAATCTTACGTAACCAATAGTTTAAGAAGAATTTTTTAAAATTCTATGTTGTTAAAGTTAGAAGTACTTATTTTTAAGTTCAATGATACTTTTGAGTTTAAGTCATTACTTTTGTTATTATTTTCATTTTCTTACATATTTCATGTCATAAAATATATAAATGCACCCAATGTGATATTTTAAAAATTATTCTGAGTTTAAGAAAATGTATTAAAATAAAAAGGAGTTGCTGCAAACAAAAAAATGTTCAAAAATTTTTTTATTGATAATGTTATTGTTAATTCCCTTTGTTCACTTTAAGTTCTTTCTTAATTATTAAATGGCATCCAAATGATGCCTTTTTATTCTGTCTGTTAAATTATTATAATCCTATTTAATTAATAGTATAAGAATACAATATTTTAAATCTATGTTTCATGAAACTTTGTAGGATGGTCAACAAAACTGTGAACATCCATTTAAATAAAATTCCTCTAAAAGAGGTTCACACTCAAAAACTTTTTATTTTTTGATTATTCAAACACATCTTTTTATTTAATAAAAGAACCCTTTGTGATGCACATTAGCAGAATGAATTTTAAAATCATGCTGAAAAATTTTAAGTCATTTCATTTTGAAAGAAAATAAGGTTTTATTAAATTCTCAAAAAAATTATTTTTAGAGATTTATTGAATTATTTTTGGTAAGATTCAGAATGAATTTTCAATATGTTCACACTTAATATTGCGTAATTCTTTTTACTGAAATAACGTCTTTGGGGAAAAATTCTTTATATAATTCTAAAAAAACTCATGAACACTTTCCATATACATGAAAAATCAAAAGTGTAGCAGGGGTGAAACAAATCCCAAAAAATATTTCCACATAGTTTTTTAATAAAATAACAAATAACCTACTCAGTATAAAATTGAATCATAAGGTAATTCATGAATAACCATTCAAAATTTTATTTGAATCAGACAATTCAGTGATTTTCATCAATTTTTTAAAAACTGGTTTGTAATTTTTTTATTGTTTTTCATTTTAAACAAAACGTATCCATTTTGGTGATCAGTTAATTGCCATACAGGATACAGGCTTGGGGGATCATGTCTTTTTTTAGACATGACTGACTAGGCAGAAGACTTTCACAGTAGATTGTCATTACTTTTTGTGGTAGACCGGTTGCCAACCAAGATTATAGAACCCAATGTGTCTTGCAATTCAACCCATAGATGAAGGGAGAAGCAATAGATTCATACCTTTTCCAAGGGTATTTGTGCGTAAGTGAATGAAACGAAGTTGACTGGAATTCGAACTCGGCTCTCTGATTTCTCATTCCAAGCCAATATCCATTACACCACAACGCACAGTTAAAAAATATTTTGTCAGGCACAAAGATAAATGATGACATAAAATTTTTTATAAGCACATTTAAATGTACAAATAATGAAATAGTATCAACACTGAGATTTGACTTAGGTATCTTTTATGAAATTATATCTTGGAGTAAAAAAAATAACTTTTAAAAATGTTTCTTCATTATTCCGTTTACCTGCTTCTCAAACAGCTAAAATCTCCAAGAATTTGAATGTAAAGTCAATAGTCATCTTCTATCTCACTAACTTGCATCCTCTCTCTCATGCTTCTTTCTCCATCCACTCCACTCTCATCAATATTCTTATCCTTCTCTTACCCACTCCCTGACACCCCCTATGACTTGTCACTCTTTCTTATAACTTTTCTCCTATGTAACCCCCTTCGCACCAATGGGAGTAAACTGCCTTGCTTGGGGCGATATGACTATAAAAAATAATCTCATAATGTTGTGTATTAAAAGTGGAAAGCATACTTCATATCATTAACCATAAGGATTTTCTTGAAAGTAAAAAAAAATATTTAACTAAGTTTTCAAACAGCTTGGCATAGATGATATTCTTACTAGTTTTTGTTATTTTCTCCAGTATGATATTGCATTATAAAAAAGGAATCACTTATCAGAGATGCCTACTTCATGCTGAATAATTATTGCAATAGACTAGAGACAGTGTTAGTATTTGAACTTAGAAAAAATTCAGAGTTTCAAATGCTTATTTTTTAAGTAGACAGACAGGCAAGTCAGCTGTGACTGCTTAGAAGATTAGTGTAACACAATCTTCTTCACCTTATTTCCCACAACCACTAATTGACCAAATGCCAAACTACTATAAATTATAATTTGAACCCACATAAAATTCAGAGTTTCAAATGCTCATTTTGTAAGTAGACAGACAGGCAAGTCAGCTGTGACTGCTTAGAAGATTAGTGTAACACAATCTTCTTCACCTTATTTCACACAACCACTAATTGACCAAATGCCAAACTACTATAAATTATAATTTGAACCCACATAAAATTCAGTTTCAAATGCTTATTTTTGCTGTAGGTAGGCAAGTAAGTCAGCCATCCTGCTTTGGAAGATTAGTGTAACACAATATTCTTTACCTTATTTCCTGCAACCACCAATTGGCTAGAAGCCAGACTATCAACTAAGCTTTTGATCACAATGCCTTACTATAAATTAAGCTTTTTATCATAAGACTACCAATTGGCCAAATGTCATGCTATAAACTTATATTTTGATCATAGGACCACCGTTTGGCAAGATGCTATTTTATAAACTAAGCTTTTGATCACAGAATCTCTCTCACTTTTTAGTCCTGTCAAGAATCAACTATGGGATAGGCTAGTCATTTTTCTTTTCAATGACACTGATCTAATTCCAACAAAAATTATTAGGTATTCCATAAGATTTACGAAAGAGCACTGCTGTCTTAACAAATTGTCTTCACATGCTTCAAGCAAATAACTGTTTGTTTATTTTTCCTATCAGTTTGAATTTGTTCAGTAGAAAAATCATTCTCAACTGAACCAACACTAAAACATGAGGTTACAACTTTGGCTTATTTTTCCCTGAGTAAAGACAACATTTTACTGTTTTATTTTTTTAGCAGATTTCTTTTTTTCTTTTTATCTGCTCATTCTTCTTTTTTATTTTAATTCACTTCAGTACATAGCTGATCATCACTTTGAACAATTTCCTGTCTTTTGTGTAGATTAATAATAGAAATAAACTATCTACAACTGAAATTTTAATTAATATATTCCCCTGCTAGAACCCAGTCCTGGTAATATATTTGATGACTGTAGGAGTTCAGCCAGCCAGCCAGCCAGGTAGCACCTCTTTCACTGCATTTGAATGGGAAGGTGAAAATCAGGATCGATGCCAACAGATTTTATTTTACTCATAAATATTTAAAAATTAAAAAAATGACATTTTAACTTTACCTTCCTTCTTACCCACACAGACCAAAGTCATGATTTTATTTGTTTTTTTCTCTTTCTTCATGCACATATGGTGTACCATTTAATGATCAGAATAGGAAACCAATCTTGTATCAGATATTTAGCCAACCTCTGACAAAATTTATATAATCACCAGACCATGAGTATTTTCCCTCAGCATTTTTATTCTGCAGAAACAAACAAATCAGAAATAGGACTCAAAACAAAGTTTAATAGCTGAGTTCTCTAGTTTCATGTTCAAATAACTTTAAGTTATTTATATTAATAATAGCATATTTTTTCCTTCATCAAGTAAAGTAAAAATTAAGGAATCACTCAATATTGAAGAACACATTATAGAATTATGAAAAATAAAATTGGTTGGTTGTTCAAACTTTTATGATAGCTTGAATTATTTCAAGCATGAACTCAAGTAATGAAAAACAACATGATCCATCAAGCTGGTTTTAACTTTTGCAAATAGCAGTTGACATATTCACCTTGAAGGATGAAGCCTTATCATAGACCATTAATTTTTTAAATTTTTAATTAGATTAAGATCAACTGCTAGTCATGTCATAGAGTTGATTTTTTTTAATTAGTATCACCTCTTGCCAGTCAGTAAAGCCACTCAGACACAAGGGATTACAGGGTGTGGAAGAATTAGAATTAGGAACAAAAATACTAATAATGAGCAGAAAAAGAAAAAGTAATCAGAAGGACAATAGATAGTGATTGACACGGCATTTAACTTTTTACATATTAAAATTAGCTGGAAAGCACAGAGCTGGAATAGAGTCTCACGAGTGAAAAGTTTAAGAAAAACTGTTAGCATAGAAATTACAGCTATATTTAGCCTGCTAAACTGTAAACTGATGAGATCTCAACACCAATCTAGTACTGTGTTTAAATTAAAAAAAAGTCTAGGTACCCTAGCAAAGAGATCATCCAAACAATTTCCATGAAGTATTTATAGAAAAGACATAGGGAGGTCACCTTACAGCAGTAGAAAAGTGACTGAAGCCGAGCCACTAGATCAGGACCAATAATATTGCTGATTCTTCTTTGGATTTTATCAAGGAACTTGGGGCAAATAGGGGTACTGGAATGAAAGTGTTGTATCCTTTTAAGATGTTACAAACAGACAAGGTGGTACTCGAGTGAAAGAACAGTAACATGTGTAGATGAAAGTAGAGAGATTTATTGTAAAGAGAATACACTATGGCAAGACAGGGAATCTGATGGCAGGCTGGTAATTGCTGAAGTCATAGGTATCTCCTGTGCTCACTATATATGGCTACTAATATAGTCAGTCCACATAGGTGATAGGGAGTGTGGGACAATCCATTACAACTGGAAGTTTTTTCGTACTTTTTGCTCCCGGAAAGCAACTTTACCAAATGTATATTCTATTGATAGAAAGGAAAAAATGTCCTAACTTTTAATGTGCATTGATTATTGAGGGGGTAATTGTCTTTTCCTCTGGTCCTTTAACTAACATACAAACCTGGATCATAAATAAGGTGAAGAAATTTACTTATTTTTTTTTAAAGGCAGTCATCTTTATTCCATTGGTAAAACAGCAGAACAATCTCCAGTCATCACCTTGGCCAATACAGTTTTGTCATTTAGCATTGAATATTAGTTTTATCTAATCACTCACACTCCATGTTTGCTTTACTGTAACACACTTTGATCTTGTTTCCTTCTATGTAGGTGTTAGTGATATTTTTCATTTGGCTTTTCTCTATACAAATCACATTTCATTCAGACAATTGTGTTCATCTTGTCTGGTTTTCTGCACGTTAAGAACACTCTTTTTCAACTGAGAAAAAACCTGTGTTATATAGCTCTCCCAGTCCCAGATTCATGCTGACAATTGCCCAATATGTTCATATGCAAATTGTCAGTGCTATCTACAGTAACTAGAATGTTTTCTCTCAACAGCCCATTGCAGAAGAGAATACCACTCCAGTGGCCATAGAGCTTGCATCCATCACTGTCATTTCTCACACACCAGCCTTCTCATGTAGGGTCTTTTTGATGTACTCGTCTTGTGGATAATGTGCTTCATAGGGATATCACAAGTTCTCTTGTCCCACTCTTCGGTTATTGCAGTGGCTCATCATTTCAATAATACTGCTGCAGCCCTAAGCCAACCATATACCAGAAGGTGGCATTCCACGGAGCAAGAATGTATTATGACTTGATAACAGTCAGAATCTCAAAGCACACCACACTTCCCCAAACTTGCAAACCAAGCACTTTTGCACCATCATCAAGTTTTATGGTGCCTTGCAGATAAGTCCAAAGTCAGACATATGCTTTCTGACTGATGCCATGGAAACCTCACTTTTGTCAACGAAGATGTCCTCTATGTATACCAAAGTTGCATCTTGAATTGTGTCATCCTATGACAGTAAGTTTTGATAAGAGGTGTCACATTGAAGCTGAAGCCTAATTCCATAAGGCAGTATCTCCAGCTTTTCAGTAACACAATGACGAGTGCATGTGGACCTGTAAGTACACTCTTTCATTATCCTATTGTCACCATTCTCCTAGCTTGTGCACACAGACATCTGCACTTGCAGTGAACACATCTATGTACTCGTTTAACTCTCTGTAATCCATTTCAAGGCATACTTTTTTCTTTCTCTCTTGGATTATAGCCACCAGTGGAACTAGATCCTTAGAAGTTCCTCAGGATATGGCATGAGCCAGCCATTATCCAACCATACTTCTCACTCCTGATTATATTCCTTACATGCCAGTTCAGTTAAGTACCATACGTGATACACACTTTGGGCGATCATGTCTCTTTCGAGACATGACTGACTGAGCAAGAAGATTATCCCATAGTCGGTAGCCATTGCTTTCTGCAGTAGACTGGTTGCCAGCCAAGGCTATAAAACCCAATCTGTCCTATTATTTAACCCATAACTGGAGGGAAGAGATGGATTAATACGTTTTCCAAGGGTATTTGTGTGTAAGTGAATGCAAGGAATTCAACTGGAATTCGAACCCTGCACCCTGATTTGTCATTCCAAGTCGATATCTGTGTTGTGGGGCAGTGGATATGCCAGTTCAGACACTAGATACTCTGCTATCTTGTTAAATAGGCTCATTGGTATCTGATTTACAGTTCATTGTCAAGTTCTGTTGAAGAACTCCATTCCACCTGAAGGAGTGATTCCTACTCCCCCAAGTTTCTGAATTGCATTCATCCAGATCAGAATGTCAACACAAAGTTGCTTCTCTTGACCCACCAAGATTTTTGCAGGATTTCCACCTTGCAACCAGAGAGCAATGACTTGATCCCACAACAGGCACTGGTCTCCCCATTTTTAGTTGTTATGCATACAGGCCGTTTCATCTATGACCGGCATATCCCTATACTAGCTACAGGGAGCAATCAACTAGTACTGATCAGTATGGTGACAGTTCTGCCATCCACTGGTACTGCTAGGCTAGAGAAGACCCTGGCACTGACATTTCTTCTCTTGTCACGTTTTCCCAAAGTTTTGAGACATATGGTCCAATGCCATTACATCTAAAGCCCTTTCTGATATTGCCTTGGATACTTTGCATTGGCCAGACTGCCGTTGCTGTCCCCACAACATCCTTCATCTCCTTGTCTCTCACGGTCACTTTGGTTTAAGTATGCAGCTAGTCAATAAACAGTACATCCATCCTAGACAATTCACAAATAGCCCACTTTACATCACCTGACAACCTATGGACAAATACAAAAGCCAGTATACGGTCATTCATTCCATCTAACAAAAACATGAGTTTCTTCAATTCAGCCAGCCATAGATTCATCGTATCGCTTGATGAGTTGTTTGTATGCTATGAATGAATTTGTAGCAAATGCTGTAACTAAGACAGTTTTTATCTGGCCAACGTCGGATTTTTCTTTGTCATCCAGCTGCTGGTGGACTGAAAATGCTCTGCCTGAAAGTCTCAAAGGGATCATATGCTCCAGAAACTTTCCTCCACATAACCTGTAAAATAGTTCCAGATTTTCTATCCATTCAATCACTGGAAGACCGGACACCAATCCATCACATTCAGGAATTAATTTTAAGTCAAATTTGGTGCTTGTCATCGTCCATCAATTTCTGAAATAGCTTAATGTTGTTTAGTCTGGTTTCCTTGTACATTCAGTGCACTCTTTTTAGACTGAGAAAAAAAAACTGGTGTTATATAGCTCTCCCAGTCCCAGACCCACACTGACTATTGGCTTATATCTGCCCATTATTATTTATTTGCAAATTCAACGTTCAGTGGGAAAACTCTTAAATTAAAATTGTTTGTCATGAAAAATACCAACAACCTTTTTGGCACTGATTGGATAACACAATTCCAGCTTTGGGACTTACCTATAAATTTGTACTGCCAAAAAATTGAAAATTGAATGCCAAAGCTGAAAACTTGAAAAAAAGAACTGAAGGAATTATTCTAGTGGATTAGGCAGATATACCAAATGATGGCAAAAATTGAACTAAAAAACAATGTTCAGTCAGTATTCAAAAAGAAGCGTAATATGCCTTTTGTTTCGTTGGAACAAATTAATAAAGAACTTGACAGATTAGAAAAAAGTGGAGTTCTATCAAAAGTAGAGTACAGCGAATGAGCCACACTAGCAGTCTATGTAAAACAAAAAAATCAAAAAACATACACATTTGCACTGATTTTTTGAAAGGATTGAATGTTGTTCTGAAGGACTATCGTTACCCTCTTCCTATTCCCAAAGACACTTCTGAGAAGCTAAATGGAGGGAAATTTTTCTCAAAAATTTACCTTAGTGATGTTTATTGCCAATTTCTGTTGAAGAGGTGAGTTTGAAGTTATTATTTATAAATACACATCACGGATTATATAAATTCGAACATTTACCATTTGGGGTCAAGGTAATGCCAGCAATATTTCAACAAGTCATGGATACTATGCTGAGTGGCATTGACTTTGCAGTCGCTTATTTAGATGACATTCTGATGAAAAGCTGAAGTGTAGGCAAACATTAGGATCATGTCCACAAAGTTTTGCTAAAATTCAAGAGTACTATAGTACATTGCTATAGTTTGCTATAGTTTCATAAATTACATTTAGTAATACTAGCAGGATTGTAAGGATAATTCTTTAAAATTTAATGCTTTTGATTTAGTCATATGTCATTTATCATGTACTTCATGATTTCCATTTTTTTCCTTGCAGACAGAGGAAACACAGTTCATTCACCTATCTAGAGATTCTAGCTTGTTTGAGAATTTTCTATTTAACTTTAAGTGTTTTATTCTCCTCTTTTAACTTCCACAAATATTTAGAAAGTGAGATCATATTTTGTTTGTCCTTATTAGTAAAAGATGAGAGATGATTGTAAAAACGTTTTTTTTAAATGGTTCATTGTATTAACAATATAAACTTGGATTTTCTACTGATGAGATAGAGCACATATAAACAAGAGATTTAGTTAAACACTTGTTAGATAAAGGGCATTGGTCAAGGTTTCTACAAATGCATTGATTTTTACGATGGGCAAATCAAGATAAATAGTAGAATAATTATTATCGTTGTTATATAATTTCAATATTTTATTGTTATATAATTTAATTATTTTTTTAAATTATTAGTACAACTATATATAACTAGTAACAACTATAACTATTATTAGCATCGTTGTTAACTATCTGATGGGACATTGTTTCTTTCAATGTTGAAACAAAATGTACAATTTTGTAGTAGTTTGTTATTCTCACATGTTCTAATGTAACAATCAATAATAAGTATTCATTGCTCTATTTTTATATTGAGCACTGTTTTAGATTATTGTTTTGAATGTTGCAATTATTTTCTTCATAATTATTCATTTGGAGATATATATATATATATATGTATGTAGTAATATAATGTCAATGATCGCTCATGCTAGAGATATAATTTACACTGAGGTCTGGAGTGAGGAGAGGAGAAAGCCGGGGAGAAGAAAACAACCAGGTGACATTGAGGGAGAGCATCTTCATATGCATTCATTGCAATTGAGAGTGTCACTAATGTGTTGGCCTGGACAGTCATAAAAGATGCTGTAACACTATTGGCAGCTGAGGCATAACTCTTTGGGTGCAGATCTGAGGTTTTTTGAGACATACGCACACACACGCACACACACACACACATATATATATATATATATATATATATAAGAAATAATGAAAAATCTATGAAAATGAAGAGGATAATCTCCCAAATTTATCTACTTAATATAAAATATTAAATGGGTAAAAATAGAGAACTCAATGGATATTATTTAGAGAAATATTATATACACAAAAGAAAACTCAACACATAATTAAAAGGTTATAAATTCGGATTTATTTCAGCAAGCATGTAAAACATGCCTGTCTCATCAGATCCAAAAACTCAAATAGTTTAATTTAATTAGGAATATTCCCCCCAAAATATAGGTTAGCACTGAAAAGAAATATTGAAGTTAGGTGAAGGGTAGGGAAGTCTACAGCTTAATATTAAAGTAGTGATCATACCAAAAATATAACAAAAATAAAAAAAAACACATACACCAACCTGCACATATACAAAAATAAATCCTAAAAGAAAAACAATCTAGTATACAAAAACAACACAAATGAATAGATATAACCACACACAAACACACACCTTAGAAATCTATATATGCACCCAATATATACACTCAATATACACAAAATTTAAGGTAGCCATATAAAGACAAAAAAAAGATTCCAAACACAAACAGAAAATGAGCATATAGAGTTGAATATAATTACAATCACAAATAATAAAAATATTATAAAAAAAACAAAAAAGAAGAAAACTCCACCATATAAAACAGCTGAATTTGCTAGTAAATTATTAGTAGAGAAAAATATTCAATCATACTTAACAGTAATTTAAATCATTTTTTTTTTTTTTTTTTTAATGATATTTCATTTCTTTGGTTCAAAAGCTAACTATTTCCACCAAATTTAATTATTTTAATTTTTTAATCCAAGTGTATTTCTAAAGCTAATAAGAGTTTGTGATTTTCCTATAATTTTCCATTCAATTTGTGAAGAGAGACCTCTGTCTTTTAATCCCTTGAAATATTTTGAATTTAAGGTGGAGGCCAAGAGAAAGAACACATATGATTATAAAATGTTTCCAAGGTCTGGCAGAAATTCTTAAATATATTTTTCTTTCTTTATCAAATTCTGTAGGGAAAATAGTTGCTTTGTATATAACTTTTTCAGACATACATATACCTCCAAGTGGACAGTTATCTTTAATTCTACAATTACAGGAGGGATTTGTATTTATTTGGTGATTATTATAAAGATTATCTAGTATTTTATTATTGTGAGAATTAATGATGTGGATATTGTTAGTACAAAAATAACTAATTTTTAATGCTTTGCTATTAAAGATCTTAATTAGTGGGTTGTTATGATTAAAATGTTTATCAATCAATTTCAGAAAGTACTGAACTATATTATTCGGCAAGAAAGTGGATTAAACCATGTAACTTCTTTTTTTTTTTTTTTTCTATTTTGAGATTTATTAATACCAGTCTCATTGGGTTTTTTTTTTTTTATATAATAATTCCTATTAAAAGACACTTTTTTTTAAAGCATTACTATAAGGGATTTTATTATTATTCAATATTATTATTCAATATTATTTTATTATTATTCAATATTTTACTGTTGGAAGATTATTTATTTATCTTAGTATTAACAGTAGTGGGATTTTGTTTTATTACTTAGTGTGGATGGTTTGAATTAACATTTATGTCTATCTGAGACTCACTATTTTTATGATATGGTTTAAAAGTATTATTATAAAGGTTCAAAATAATATCCAAAAAATTAACTATTTTAAGTTTGAAGAAATTTCTATTTTAAATCCAAGTAATTTAAAATCCCTGATTATTTCCATTTGTATTGTAGAGGATAGAAAACCATTACTATTAAGTATGACAATAAGCTATCATCCCTATATAGTCTGATTTGTGTGGATTCAATAATCTTACTGAAAGTGTTCAAAATATAAACCAGCAATTTGAGTGGAGTCAAAAGCATCCATAGAAACATCAAAATTACCACAGTTACTTTTTATCCAAGTAGAATTATTATTGAATAATACCAATATTCTAAATGCTAAAATAACTTTTGGCAAGCAGGTTTGTTGTTGTAAAGTGCTTGATATTGGGGTAGAGATAGAGCCTAAATAGGTTTAATGCAGAAAAGTTTGTCACTTAACTGAGCAGAATCATGACAACTTCAAAGTTTTGTGAAGGCACTGTTATGATGTCTTCAGGATGTGGAAGTCTTCAGGATGTGGAAATTTTACAGCCTAAGAGATTGCAAAATTGAATGCACTAATTTTCTTAGGTTTAACATTAAAAATCTGTGTTAAACTATCTTTCAAAAGTAGCCAAACAAAGTTACCACATACTGATAATTACCCAACCCTATTTTCTTGTAATTTATTTTCGAAAGATTTCCAAAATTACACTTCCAAGTAATCAATAATTATTACCAGGCAAGAGCAATGCCTGATTTTGTTGATGTTTCAAAGTTTATTTTCATCATCACCAGAACATTATAATTATGTATGCACAAAAATTAGAAATGTTTTCAAAAACCTTAGTGAAAAATATCACTTTTTTTTTCCCTTTGAGATTCCTTTGTATTATTGTATATATTCTATTGTCAATATGTGATGTCATATTAAGAAAATATTTCATCAGTGACTCTGAAACAATTGTTTTGTGAAATATCTCATCAACCAGTCTTGCAAGATATCTTGTTAGCCGTTTCAGAAAAAGAATTCTCAAAAGATATATTAAAGTACATGCAACACAAAGCGATAACTTATTAATGATAAAAATGTAATTTTTATACTGCTTCAGATCAAAGGGATTTAGCTGATTATTAAGAAGCTTTACTTACTGGTTCATCTGATCAATTAAGATTCGAAATAATTATTTCTCAAGACACCTCACCATCACCAACGCCTGTTTAAATAAATGTTCTTTATTAATGGCATCACATCCTTTGGTGAAGAACAGCAGGGAACTGCAAGTGTTTGAAAATAATTAAAATTTGTTTCAACAAGTGGTAGCAGCAGGAGAATCACCAAAGCAATTAAGAGTATAATGAGATCAGAAGGATTTTTCTATTGTATTTTTTGTTGGCTATTAACTTGCAATTAGAAAGAGAGAAAAATCAGGAAATTAAACGGAAGAAAAAAAAGGGAAAACATTCAAATAAGACATATTTTACCTGTAGTTTATACTATAATGTACTTCATAAAAGTAGTTTTGCCAATACTATACTTTTGACTGGAGACATAGTCTTTACTTTTTATCTGTATAGGTTACTAATGGCTATAAAATTACAATATGAGTGGGTGCATTAAAAAGCAAGTGAAATTAAGATGACATATTACTCAAAAATTAACAATGGCTGACAATGCTTCACCTAATAATAAAATTCAAGATAATATTACTACTAATAATACTACTGGTGAAAATAAAGCAAGTAAAATTAAGAATAAAAAACAACTAGCCAAAAATTAATAATGTTTGATAAGGTTTCAACAAATAATAAATTCATGATAACACTACTACTACAAGCATAAAAATAGAAAGTGAAATTAAAATGAAAGAAATACTAGTTAAAAAATTAATCACTGACAATCTAGTATTTGTTTATATTTCTGAGATGAGGTGGTATTTACAGTATTTACATTATTTGGACTATTGTCCTCATCTTTGTTGCCATTTGTATGACGTTTCAGCCGTTGTACGCTCCGGCCTTGTTCAGGTGCTAGGAATTTCGAGCCAAACCCTTTATTACAATCACTGGGGTATATCATCCTCATTCCTTGCATAAAGCCTCAATTGGAAGTCATGAGTTATCTCCCTTTAACCCTGCAAGTTAGTTGTTCACCACTGCTGTAGCCTGTTATTGAACTCACAACTCATTGGGTCAAGTCACAAGAACTAACCAACATCTATATCCACTGGGCCATGTGTCCTTAAGGAATGAGGATGATATACCTCAGTGATTGTAATAAAGGGTTCGGTTCAAAATTCCCAACACCTGAAGAAGGCTGGAGCATACAACGGCCAAAACGTTGTACAAATGACAACAAAGATGAGGACACAAGTGGGCTTATCAACTATCTGAGTCAGATCATAAGCAATATAACAGTCATGACAGTACCTGCTTTCTTCATCAGTTATAATTGAGTGGACTAACCACTCTTTCTGTTGAACATTGGTGCCACAACAACTATGAATGCTAGCTGACGAATAGAATATCATCAATATTTTTAGATATTTTATCAAACATTCCAGTTTCATTACCCTGTGGATGATAGACAGTGAAAATGAACACATACTATAGACAAGAGTAATGCAAAAAAACATGAATTAGAAAGATGGGTCCTTGTATTTAGCATGTAACCCATCCTTAATATAGGTGCTGATTTCAAAGGTTGTCTTACTATTACAGGTAAATAATCTGGGATTGTCAAATCATGCACTGTTAATATTGGCTGAGATCAATTTTTGACAGAAGCATGAGGTTTGGTTTGACATTGTCAAAATAGAGTTTAACTTTTGGAAAGTTGGATCATGAACCCCTCATATTTGTGTAGAAACATGGAATCTACTTTTGTTTTTGTTGGGTTTAGTTTTTTGTCAATATAGTTAGATATATTAAAACTTTGGAACAGGTGCAATCTATGTAGTTAAGCAGCCATAATTGCAAATAGTACTTACAGCCATTAGCTGGATGAAATTGTCTAGAAGGATGAAGCTAACTGCACATTTCCTCATGGCTCCAGGTGGCCCAACTGGAAAGTACCCATTCACAATATAGCAGTACTGTAGTCATAATATGATGAGTGGAGTGCCTCCTCAGGAGTTACTCTGAGGTCTGGGTCTCTGACTATCAAGCAGTTAAATTCGATCCAAAAGACCTTCAGCACCCTTAATGAATAGACAAACAGTCCATGAAAGAAGAAAATGCTGGTATATTCCTTGGAGTGGACACATACCATCTATTAAGAATTTAAAACAACAGAACTCTTTATTAACTCATAAGCAAAATGCCTGGCATTGAGGCTGGGTCACTTACTTGTGAGGGCTAAAAAACCCAATGGGAGAAGGGGGCTTACAATGGGTGCTTGGGAATTCAAAATTCTCTACCTCCACTGAATTAATATCACTTAAGACATAACTACTAGATGGATAAGTTAGTATTAGGAAGACATGGGTTACTAGATAAACAAAAGAAGGACCGTAATGGATGTATAAAATTGTAACTAAATTAAAATTTCATTAGGCATTATCCAAATGAGAAAATTGAAAACTCCAAACTATTTTTTAAAGTGACATGAGGAAGACATAAATATTTTGGGTATATAATAAGGTAAAAATTTCTTTACATACATATGCCACTAAGATGAAATTTTTAGAAGTTTCTACAAATTTGTTTTGTCTTTTTATTCACCATTAATAGAAAAAAATAATAAATTACATAAAAAACACCTAAGTAAAAAAAGTAAGAAACTGAAATCAAAATACTTCTCATCATTCAGCTATCATTAGTTCACAATAAGGTTTTCAAAATGTACTCATTGTCAGTGTATGTTTTAAAAATATCAATTGAAACTAAGTTCCAAATGTCTTTAGTATATAGTAGGTGGCTTATCTATTCTTTTTCTAGTTGTAGTAGGATTCCGTTCTAGTGAAGGGTAATTGTATACTGTTGGAGGTTAACGAAATTTGGCCTTGTGGTAGATAGCCCACGATAAGTCATAAAATGATTATAAAATCAAGAAAAGCAATTTGAGTAGAAAAATAACATTTTTATATATACACATTTAATGTTTTTACAATTAAAGTAATAACTTGAAGTATAGGTCCAACATAGGTTAAAATGTTCCTGGCAAATAATAAGCTGAAAGAGATTTAAGGCTTAGGAATGTTGTTCATTTTGGTAATAGAAGGCTGACAAGGAGAATTCGATACTTAAAGTAGTGTGGAGGCGTCTTGTATGTAAGGAATGTCTTTGATGTATTCGCTCCTTAGGTCAGTAAGTACTTTTGAGACAGGGGATAAAGTAAGGAGAGATGAAGGAAGGCGAACATGGTAGCCGCTTGACTTAGTCAAGGGAGGTACTAATTACATTTGTCTTTCTGAGTCTCTGTGTCGGTCTGTTGGGTGCTTTCTGTCTCGGCTTTTTATATCTGCTTTTTGGATCAAAAGCAGCTTGTTTTGGGATTTCACACTTGTATTTGATTCTGGGTTTCCCATTGGCTGATAAATAAAATTTGCATAGGCTCGCGAAATGGAAATTTGATATTTGATTAATTTTTATTTTTCAACCAAAACATCTGCGTGAACTCGGATGCACACAGATGAGTTTTGGTCATTTGCTTTCTGGTCGTTAAAGTGCAAACATCCGGTCCCTCGTTTTTGCTCACCACAAGTATATAATTAAATATAAGTGATAACAGAGGAGTTTTTATTACTAATCACATTTCTATCACAAATAGAATGCAAAAAGAAAACTGCAAGCACAAGGAAAAGTGCTAAGAAAATGATGAATACATCTTTCTTACTATATCTGTTGCTTTTTGTTATAAATACATGTGTCAGTCTCTTGCTAATACAGTTCATTTTATATCCAGAAGACCTAATACTGTACATAATATTATATTTTCATAATTCCAATATGTGGTTTTAATGTTGCACTGGTGGCTTATTTTATTGGTATCATAGATAATTAGGATTTTGATTTCTTTGAATTTGAATAACAAACAGAGAGAAACTTTAGAAAATAAAGCAAGTGAATAAATTAGTGGACATGCCAGTCTGTATAAACCCAGAACAGAGTTGAACAAGAAGAAAAGAACTGACATGATGTTTAATGATTCCAAATTTCATAACCTGAATGTCCTACAGGACAACAGATATTACCATCAGTTGAGTGTACAGAATTTATTTTGATGTTATAAATTCATTGCAATAAAAAACATATATCTAATTCAGAAGTAGCATCACAAGTAAGAATTAACTAATTTAAAATATCTCACCCAACTTGAAAAGAAAAATGAAAACCGTCTACTAACATGGCTTAAATGAAGGGTTCAATTTGAAATTCTGTGAGCTTTATAAAATATAGCAGGCCAGACGACAAGCTGAAATATTGTTCTTACAAAAGAAAAAATAAATGATCATGGAGAGTGCCAAGTTTCATATCAAGGCTTTAGCAGCAGTAGTAACAAAAAAAAGAAGCAATGATAAAAGTGTTCAACTGTAATATCAGCAGCAAGGCAAAAAAATACATTAGATTTAAGGATCAAAGTTTTAGGTTTAGGGTTGATTTACAGAACAATGGCCTAGTGGATTAAATATTGGAGTATTTGGTAGCATAGTAATTGGGAGTTTGATCTGGGTCAAATAGTACAGACTTAATCTCAGTGGAAACAAGGTTAGCAATAACTGTGCAGTATTTAAAAGAATAAAATATTCTTAGACGTGGGGAACAAAAACAATCAACCCCATAGATGAAATAAAGGTTTCAAAATTCCCAGAATGTTACCAGATTGACAGTGAAACTTGAAAAAAAAATATGAGAACAAAGATGATGACATTAATCTGGATACAAATAAAGCAGCAAATAAATGTTTTGTCATTTTTTTATGACAAAAATTATCTGAATTTCTTTGTATGATCACTAATTTATTCCCCATCATGGCTATTGTTAACTGTTTACAAAGAGTTGGTATTAACCAATATAGTAGCTACTTATATACAACAACTCCAGCAGCTTTCATTTATTGTCATTTTTTTTTCAATGTCCAGGGCTAATGTTTCCTTGCTGTAAACCTTCTGATGATCTGTAACTTTTCTCAAGTTGACTTCTGATATCAATCAGATTTACCTCACTGATTTCTCTCTTTGCCATCATATCCTTTATAATGGCTTCATCCAGTATCTACCTCTTTTCTTCAAGAATCCTGAAAGAATGTAGTGTGTCGTCAAGGGATTTGCAGTCGGTAAAGCATTTGATTTGAATTTTGTCATCTCTTTCCTGAAGAAGTTCTTCCAGAATTGTTTTCCGGTAAAATGCTGTTTCCCTTGCTTCTTTCAGCAGCAAACATTCAGCTGCTAGTGAACTTCTTAGGATCCTCATCATTTTTTAATGACAGCCAATAAATAGAGCATGTGTTCCTTTTCTTGTCAGCAAGCAATATCAATGATCCTCTTTAAGAGGCAATGCCTGGAAGGTTTTTCCAAAAAGCATCATAAAATGTTAACATTGTGAACATTTTTACACTGTTTAAATGGTCAAGGACAGTTTATTTTGCTAACTTCTCAAATAACTTTGTTTACACTGGATATATCCAAGACTTAAACTGTTACTCAACTGGCATGTTTCAAAAGATATATCTGGTTTTATTTGATTTGCAATCCAGAGCAACTGTCCAGTGGTTGACTGAAACTCATCCTTTTCCATCTTAGTCAAACTCCTGTTCTTAGTTTAACTTTTTTCAAGCTGTATTGGTTCTATGGAATCTTCATATTTTGATTGATTCAAGTGAATACCTTCATTCAGTTGATTAATATAAACATCAAGGTATTTAAGAGCTTCTTGCTGTTCATTGCTGATATTAAAATTTCATCTGAGTTTGTTTATTACTGAAAACTTGGAATCAGTCAGTTTCAGACCAAAAGAAATCATCTACATGAGCTAATATAACACATGTTCCTCACAATGGCAGTAAAAATAGAAAATTAGAAGATATTGTTGTCTCAAAAAAGAAAAGAATTATATGCTAACCAAAAGCATCAAAGAGGAACTAGCAGATACACTCTCCATACAAAAGAATAGATTTGGCGGCGGAGGTAGAGCAGCTGGAAGTCGAACAAACAACAGAAGAGATAATGCAGCCTCCAAAAGTAGCATTGGCAAGAGAAACCCAATTGACCAAGCTGGAAGAACTACACTCTGCTATCATATTAGCTACTTACAATGAGTTGATGTCAACCAATATCGTGGCTACTTATATGCAACAACTCCAGATCAAGGGTGATAATCAACAACTATGTAAAAGCATATGAAATATAGTTTATAATTAGGTATCTCCAAAGTTCCAGCCTAAAAGAAATCATCTACATGAGCTGATATAATACCATGCAGATGTTCCTCACAATGGCAGAAAAAATAGAAAATTAGAAGATATTGTTGTTTTAAAAGTAGAAAAGAATTATAGCCTAACCAAAAGCATCGAAAAGAAACCAGCAGATACACTCGACATACAAAAGAATAGATGATTTATAATTCACTTAATTGCCATACGTGATACATGCTTAGGCGATCATGTCTCGAAAGAGACATGACTGACTGGGCAGAAGATTATCCCGCAGTAGGTTGCCATTGCTTTCTGCAGTAGACTGGTTGCCAACCAAGGCTATAGAACTCAATCTGTCCTGTTATTTAACCCATAACTGGAAGGAAGAGACAGATTAATACCTTTCCCAAGGTTATTTGTGCATAAGTGAATGCAAGGAATTCAACTGGAATTCGAACTTGGCTCTCCGATTTCTCGTTCCGAGTCGATATCCACTGGGCCACAACGCAAGTACCTCCAAAATAAATGAGCATATATAATAAAAAAATATCTCAAACTTAATAAAAACAAAGTTTTATCATCAAAATCTTTGTTTTTACTAAAAGGAAATACGAAAAGATTTTTTTAATTATTAAATTTAATTTTTTAATCCTTTTTAGAACGTTAAAAATTTTGTTTTTCATGCGTTAGTGGTTTGGCCAAAAATTAGTACAGAAAATTTTAATGCCTTTTTACAATGATAAACACACTGATTTAGAAATTCTTGCAAAAATAAGATAATTGTCAGATTTTAATGAAACTTTCAAGACATTCACAAATAAATTATTTTTAAAACATTTTTTTAAAGAAAATCTTGGTAAAAATATTTTTTTTGCATCTGTTATGCTCCACAAACTCACTAATTTTATGAAATTTTAATAAATTCATTTCTGATGGGCCTAATGTTTATATTAAAAAGCAACCAAAAAGTTATTGCTATTTTTTATTTTTTAGAAAAAAACGCACACAGCAAATGTGATATACCTTTAGTCCTCTAAGTAGTCCACATCAGCAGTCAAAAACTTCTGCCAACATGCCTTCAGCTGCATAATTCTCTGGCAGTAAAAATCAGGAGTTTTTGAGTTCCTGCCATGATTCTACCTCATTTATAAAGAATTTCCCATGAAGGTGGTTGTCCAGGGAATAGAAGAGGTGGTAATTTGTTGGCGTAAGGTCCAGGGAGTAAGATGGATAGAACAGTGTCTCTTGGCCAAGTTGCTACATAGTATATTTGATCACTTGTGCCACATGAGGCCTGGCATTGTCATGGAGGAACAGTACCCTCTTGTGATTAATGAATGCTGACTCCTTTTGCTTCAGTGCCTTTTGCATACATTCCAATTGCTGTAAGTGCAGGTCTGTAATGATGATTTGGTCCATTGCTCATAGTGCACCACTTGTTAACTAGTTCATCAGAGACAGTTATTGTAGAGGTAGCCTGAGGTGTGATGTCCAACATTCCATCATGAAAACCAGTGTCTGGCGTGCTTGGGACTGTCAGACAGGACCCACTTTTTATCACTAGTGAACACTCAATCAAATAAGAAGTACATTGAGGTGCTAAGAGATCAACAAGAAACAGGCTGTCACTCATTGTTGCTCAACTTGTGCACCTACCCATATGTAGTGCAGGTGAAGTCTGACTGTTTCATTAAAAACTTGTGTTTTCTTCTGAATGATCTTTAACCTTTCCGTTGAGGAAAAATCTTTTGTCTTTTTTTTAATGCTACATTTTTAGAGAAGGAAATCTTTTGTGAGACTGATGAACATTTAAAAGTGAACATTTACAAATGAATTTGCTTTCTAAAGGTTAATGAAATCTCAGCTAACGAAAAGATTGTGAATCATTAAGTGATATTGTTAGCTATTAAATGACTTATATTGTTTTCTATTTTAAATGAAATGAAGAAAATAATATAAATCATTAATGGAATAAAAAATATGAATAGAGATAATCTAATTTAGCCAATTTTTATCAATTTTAGTTAGGCAAATAATATCCTTTATAAAACATATAAATTCAATAGATGTGCGTTGTGGTGCAGTGGATATTGACTCGGAATGACAAATCGGGAAGCCAAGTTCGAATTCCAGTTGAATTTCTTGCATTCACTTATGCACAAACACCCTTGGGAAATGTATTAATTTGTCTCTTCCCTCCAGTTATGTGTTTAATAATAGGACAGACTGGGTTCTATGGCCTTGACTAGCAACCAGTCTACTGCAGAAAGCAAAGGCAACCTACTGCGAGATAATCTTCTGCCCAGTTAGTCATGTCTATTTCGAGACATGATCACCCAAAGCATATATCACATTTAGCACTTAACTGATAAATTCAACATTTATCTCTTAATGAATTAATTTTTTGTTTTTTTTATCATTTCACCTCAACTAAAGCAATAAAGCCACTAACATGCAAGAGGTTACTATTGAATGTGAGAGAATATTAGTGTAGTATCATATGCAAATTAGCAGACAAGTATAAATAGAGAATAACTGAAGAAATAATGAAAGAAAAAAACCTTGTTGTCACAAAGGACACAGAGAGCTGTGCTATGACTACAACTACGCACAAAGAAATGCAAAACATAAAAATGAGAAAAAGAAAGAAAAATAAAAGAACAGGAATTAAGAAGAAAGACGATAACGATTGATATTTCATTTAAACTTTTGAAGATCAAATTTGATCGGAAAGCAAGAAACCAGATGAGAATTCCACAAGGGAGAAGTGTGAGAGAAGAAACTGTTAGCCTAGAACTTATGGTTATATCAAATCAATTCAACTCTAGAATGATGAGACCTTGCTGTTAATATACTAGTACACTTAAATTCATAAAGTCTAATGCAATTAAAAATATAAATATTAAAAAATTTAAATTAACATAAAATAGCCATCTTTGTCAAAATCATTTGCCAACTTTTTTAACCACTTATACTCCCTTTCTTACTGATTTTAACACATTTGCATTAGCAATGAATTTACATTATACATTTGAGGTTCTCACGTCATCTGCGGACAAAGCTGAGTGCTTTGCCCACAGATTCTCATCCAACTCCACATTCGACTCGTCCGGAGTACACCCACCCGACTTCCCTATTAGAACTGAGGCCAAACTGCACGATGTATATATTCAGTCAGTTAAGTGCCATACGTGATACACGCTTGGGCGTTCATGTCTCGAAAGAGACATGACTGACTGGGCAGAAGAGTTATCCCGCAGTAGGTTGCCATTGCTTTCTGCGGTAGACTGGTTGCCGACCAAGGCTATAGAACCCAATCTGTCCTATTATTTAACCCATAACTGAAGGGAAGAGATGGATTAATACCTTTCCCAAGGGTATTTGCGCATAAGTGAATACAATGGATTCAACTGGAATTACCCCGACATATAACAACCCTGAATTAACAGTTATGCTTATATTTATTCTTCAACACTGACAATGTCTTCTTTATGTAGCATCATGTAGAAACACCGATTACTGTACGATTACCAAAGCTAAGCAATATCTAAACTGGTCAGTACTTAGATAGTTGAACACTTGAGATGTGTGTGTGTGTGGTGTATTAAATAATGGCTCAGAATTGAGAATCATAGACCTAAGTTCCAATTCTAATTGGGTTCGTCATGTTCACTTGCATGCAAATATCCTTGGAAAAGGTATGACAACACCTCTTCTCCTATTGGCTATTAGTTAATTTGTAAAACTTGTATCACTAAACCATTATTCTTTGAAAAAAAATTCTTATAATCTAAAAATGTTTTTTGACTTTAAATAACCTTCAAAAGGCTGATAAGCCATAAAAAATGAATGAATCAATGACATTCCCTTTTTTTCTGATTTCCAGTGTTGTTCTTATATAAAATAATTAGGTCTTCAATTACATGACATTACATTTAGAACAGGCCTGTTGTCTCAGTTATACTTGCATGAATTCTTGACCACTGACAATTCTGAGCAATGCTTTTACATTGTATTTATAATAACTTCTTCCTGGTTTTCAATGCAGTTCTTCAGTTTCAATCATTTGTAAAACACTGATGTCATAAAACTACAAGAAATGTATTTACTGATTGATTAAATGACCACAGTTGGGATCACTGAATCACTCTAAACTTTATGACCTTTTTGTTAGCTGGGTAGTATATACCTTATCAGAGTTACATGCTGTCTGAATTTAGAGTTTTCCTTCTCCTAAAATGGATGCTAATCAAGGCTAAAGCTCCCAAACAGAAAGCTGAAGGAGTGGCTTTATACCTTTCTCGAGAGTATTTGTACAAAAGTGAATGTGACGAAACTTGAATGGAATGCCCTCAGCTTGAAAGCTTGCCTTGGTAACGGACATGTGGTCATTGATTTTATCAGGAAAACATGTGTTGACTGTTAACTTCAGTCTTGGAAGCTGTCTGCCCTGAATATGCTACCTGTAGTTAAGTGATATGTACAGATTTAGCCTGCAACTGGTCAAAACTCATTGTAATTACTGTCTCTCAGCTGAACACCTTACTGGTGAGAACCTTAAAACCACTACACATAGAACTGTCTTCATAGTTCAGTGCCAGAATTAAGTTTCTGGGGCTACTAGACACCAAAGTAAACAAATTACCATCAAATACAACAACTATTATAACTACTTCTACTACTACAGCTGATTAAATGATAGAAAGTAATAAATAAAAATAAATAAAAGAAAATTATTGTCAAAATAACAAAACCTGTTATTATTATTATTATTATTGTTGTTAAAACATTTGTTTAAATATTAAACAATAGAAGATAATCAATGATACACCATAAATTTCAACAATGGACATTAGGATTCAAGACACTTGTCCCACAAATTTAAAAATGTCTTCTTCCTAAAAACATATTAAAACATAAATAAAGAAAAAAATAAGACTAAGTTTTTAGTCTTAATTGATTATAATCAGGTACTTTCTTTTAGTTTTGTCTCATTTTTGTTACTATATATTAGTAGTGGAGGCATTAGGTTAGAAGCTACATGAGCTATACAAGAATTATTAATGTCAAACAAAGTTTCATGACTACAGATTACTTCTGACTCAATTAAAGAAATTTACAAACATTACCAGAAATCATAGAATAAACAACAAACATCAACTTTAAGAACAAAATGCATTCTTCAAAACTTATTTCTGTTGATAAAACCTGTTCCATTTATATTGGAGCAAGCCTGAAACAAAGAGAAGCTGATGTCTAAACTTTCTTGTCCTCAACTAGTATATTATTTTAAACTTTTATTAGATGACATATTGTCAATCATTATTACTTTCTGGCTCATCACCTGGTTCACACTCCACCCACGTTTATTGAACAGGTAAAGAGGCTCATCCCTTGCTCCCTGTTTAGGATGTGGTTTCCAGCTTTCTCTTTTCTAATCTTTTCATTCTTTTCTTTTTTTTTTCAATTGGAGGAGATAGACTACACTATTGCCCGATTCACTCTCCACCCACGTTTATTGAACAGGTAAAGAAGCTCATCCCTTGTTTCCTGTTTAGGATGTGGTTTCCAGCTTTCTCTTTTCCAATGTTTTCACTCATTTCTCTTCTTTTTTTTTTTTTCCAGTTGGAACAGATAGACTAAACTATCGCCCGGTTCACATTCCACCCACATTTATTGAGCAGGTGAAGAGGCTCATCCCTTGTTTCCTGTTTAGGATGTGGTTTCCGGCTTTCTCTTTTCCAATCTTTTCACTCTTCCGTAGCCCCCTGTGCATCAGTGACGTTACCACCTTGCTCGGGGTAATATGATTAAAAAAAAATATTTCATTTTCACATCACTTACTATATTTTCACTAGTAATATTAGTAGAAGTAATATTATCTTAAATTTTATTATGAGATGAAGCCTTGTCAGCAATTAATGATTTTTGACTAGTAACACACACTGTCAGGTATTTCCAGAACATAATAATACCAGAGATCAAGAGATGGAATGTACCATTCGTCTGGCACCTACTATCATACCCATTCAAACTCTAACAATTCATCATGCCTTACCATGAGCAATAGATGTCTATTTTCATCAAGGCATGGTGCTTCTACCTAACATAATTTTATACACTACTGACCTACGACTTTGTGCAATTCAGTGTAATGATAATCTCTCAAAAAGTAACAAATATAGATTTATAACTGCAAACTCATTTCTTAACATTCAAGAGTTTTTACTCTTTGAGAATTTGTTGATTTCAACTTCAAATATATACTATTACCAGTTTTATAACAAGTTCAAATAACATTGTTTCTTCAAAAGCTGATGATTTTTCTGAAACAAAAATGCCACTACTTTCAAGTAATTAAAACATTCAAAGTACTACATTTACTTACAAATATTGGCATTGGTAAATACGACAAAAAAAAAAAATCACAAATAAAACTCAAGAGAAATATTTGTTACATTTAGTGCATGTCATTTTCAAAACCATTGAGATATTTTTTTAAAATTAACAATTAAAATCTAAGCAAGGCAACAAAGTGACTAACGTTCAAGTGGTGACTAGTTTTGAGAGAATGTGAAAAAAAGAAAACATTATTAAGGAGAGAGAACAATAAAAGAAAAAATATTTAGATGTAGTATAGTTGTACAATAGGGTTACCAGTATGGTTTCGATGTGGTTGTGATAATAACAAACAAAAGCCAGGTTTGTATTAACTATACCATCAGTTTTTATTATTTTTGTGGTTGACTCTATTAGTACACATTTTTGTTTGTTTTGTGAAGGACCATCACTTCATTTGTATTATGGGATACAGGTTATAAAAGGTTTCATATAAATTATTCTGGTATTTGCATGTGTAGATTGTCCTTTTGAATTATTCCTTGATTTTCAGTATCTCTTTTCCTGTGTTGATATTATTATTTGGTGTTCATTGAATTTTTGATGACTTGAAGCGTAGTTCCATGCACGCATTTATGCTTGGCTGAAAGCAAAGCAAAGCAAAGAGAATTATATCTGTGTTTTTTTTTTTGTTTTATATTCTTGTAACGCCTACACATTTCTGCTTTGACTTTGGCAGGCACATTAGTGATTGGTTGGCTTCTGCATGACGTCAGTTGACTGAGTGAGTATGCTATGTCTAGGTTATAGAAAAAGAAGAAAAGAATATTTGTTCCAAGAGATAAATAAAGATAATTTCTCTGTCATTCTATTTGTAAAGTGTATATTTCAATACATTTTTGCTACTATCATCACAAAGACATTGAATTTAAATTTTTAAAATCAAAGTCGACTGGAAAACAAGAAGCCAAAAGTGTGAGAAGAAATTGTTAGCATAGAACTTATAGTTACACCTTGCAATTTAAACTGTAAAATGATGAGACCCAGCTGCCAATCTAGTACTGCACTTACATTTGTAAAGTCAAGGTTACCAAAAAGCAAAGCTCATCAGAACAATTACCCTGAAAACATTTGTAGAAAAGGTAAAAGAAAAGCTATGGCAAGAAAAATCCAGAAGTTAGATTTATTTTCATGTATTGATAGATTGTGATATTTTTACCAGCAGAGATCCTACACTATTTTTATAAAAAGAAGTTAGAATTAATACTGGAGATATGAAAGGTACTGATTAACTGACCAATCAGAGTAGGTATCTCTTAAGTACTGTTCTAAAAAAAGCAAATGAACCAGAACTGATGTATGATAAATATCAAATGATGACAGATGAAAAGATAAGCTTCAGTAGACACAGCAGTTGAAAGATTCACCCAAGACAAGGATGACAGCTTCAAAGTCCAATACTTAATTTGTCAGTTTGTTGATAATAAAACTTGTAGGAAAACAAACACCATGGCATTGAAATCTACAAAAATCAATTGAGAAGTTGTGTCTGTATAACAGTAATATTTTCCACTGAATAGTATTACTTAAGTTAATTGGTCTGCTCATAAAGTAAAAGTGTGGGGGGGTATCATTTTTATTCATGAGACCTGCCTTTACCCACATTTATTTGAACAGAAAAATATTGATATTTTACTATTTTAAAAGCTGGAGGGGGGGGGGCATTCTTAATATAAATACAGTGTTAACCACCATTTCCGACTTGCCATAAGAATGGATGATACTAGTCTCCTAGAGAGCAACATAATGTGCCTTCTTGGCCTCATTCTCTCAACCAACCTCAAGTGGAATGACTACTGTGAAAAAGGTTGTTAGGCCAGAAAGTATTTCTCAACAGAATCTATCTTGCACATTTATAAATCTATTCATCTTGAGGTTCTCAACAAAATCCAAAGAAGGATCCGGAATGTAATTGATCCTGACTTGGCAGCTCAACTTCAGTCACTTTCTCACTGACATGATGTAGCTTCCCTCTGTCTTTTTTACAAATCTCTATCCTGGGCCCGACGCTCTTCCTTATTTTCATCAACGACCTCCCAGATGAGATCAAGTCCCAAGTAGGCATCTACGCAGATGACTCTACAATATACTCCCGCACCAGTAAGAAACCTGTCGTGGTGGACAGACATAATCTCACTGCTGACCTTGAGCAGGATCTACACTCTGTGGTGAACTGGGGCAAGAAGTGGCTTGTCAACTTCATCTAAGACCAAGCTGTTGTCTGTCAACCATTACAGGCAACCTCTTCTGCCTCCCATAAGCATGGACCAAGCGATTCTCCCAGAGAGTAATACACTACGCCTCCTCGGACTTACCCTGTCCTCAGATCTCAAATGGAACCACTATATTGAATCCATAGCAAAATCTACTGCTAAGAAGGTTGGGTCACTATGTCGATCCAGGATGTTTTTTCCACCTGAATCCATCCTGCATATATACAAGTCAACCATTCGTCCATGCATGGAGTACTGCTGCCATTTATGGTCAGGTGCCCCTGCCGTTCTCCTCAGTGTTCTTGATAGGCTCCAAAGGAGAGTCTGTAATGTGATAGGTACTGATCTGGCGGCTCGACTGCAGCCACTTCCCCATCGTCGAAATGTGGCCTCCCTTTGTCTGTTCTATAAATACTTTCATGGCTTCTGCTCAGACGAACTTAAGTCAATGATAGCTCCTCAACAGGTGTTTACTCGTGCAACCAGACTGGCAACTGGGTCCCACCCATTCACAGTCAGGTTAGCCAAATGCAGACGACAATTCTACTCCTGCAGCTTCTTCTCTCGTACTTCCCGCCTGTGGAACTCGCTCCCGTATTCTTGCTTTCCTGATGGCTACAACCTCCAGAAATTTAAATGCAAAGTCAATACTCATCTACTAACCACTGGACTCTAGCTCTCTCCCCACCCCTGTATAACCTTCCCTTTCTCTCCACCTATGTATCTGTCACCGCACCTGCTTTCTCAGCTTTCTATTGTTCCTTTCTAACTAGTTTGTAGTCCTCACTCTTTTCTAATTAATCTTTTTACATTTATGTAGCCCCCTGCACATCAGTGGTGTTTCCGCCTTGCTCGGGGTGAAATGATTAAAAAAAGAAAATAAATAAAAATAATAATTTTGTGGCAACTGCTCTGACAAACTTTTTTTCCTGGTTCCTTGACCATATGAATTTACATGTGTTGCTAGATCGGCATCAAAGTCCCACTCTTTTACCGTTAAAATAGTTATATGTCACTATCTCTTCTATTCAGACAGTTTCTTTTCTCACACTTCTCACCTGTGGAACTCTCTTTCATCTACTTGCTACAATCTTCAAAAGTTTAAGTGCAACATCACTTGTCATCTTCTATCTCCTTGAATTCTATCCATCTCTTATCCATTTTTTTGATGCCTCCTGTACCCTGATTTTTATCTCACTGTAACACCTGCACTGTCATGGTCATTCTGACTTATATGGGGTGAAATGATTAAAAAAAACAATATCAATCCCTGACTTTTAAAAGAGTTATCTTCACTTTTCTCCTTGTTTTGGTGTGAAGAACATGCTCTCAAAGTTTGGAAAAGTATTTTTGATGCACTCTATACAGGGTGCAATAGATAAAATCACCATGTCATACTTTGAATTTTTCACATGTGTGTTGTTTGATTTTATTTTGTTGATGGCACTGTACAATAGGGTCATTTGGGCACTGTGAGAAAAAGAGCACCATGACACAATTCATCCTGCCAGAAATTTGGAAACAGAATGCTGTACTGCTTGGCATTCATGCTGGAAGCTCCAATACAAACATTTCAGATTGTTTGGATGTCAATCTGAGAACAGTGCAGAAGATCAGAAAGAAATAGATTAGTCTAATGGTGATTATAAATGTATAGCAGCTCAAAAAACTGACTCTGATCATTCTGATAAGAAAAGAAATCCAAAATTTTTGATAAGATAGAGGCCATGACTGTAAACTGCTGTATTGCTGAGGTGGCTACAATACACAGAGAAAGTTTGCTGTGGTATTATTCAGCCCAATATTCAGTGCTAATCGGATATACACAGAATAGTACAATAGTTACAATGACAGACAAGACAGAACTTACAACACAGAGAGGGCGGGCTTAGAGTTCAATAGTTGTTGAAGTAATCAGCCCGAATATTACTTGAATGACACACAAATATTATGCCTTGAATAATACTATTCTTTACTTAAATAGACCATTTCAGACTATGGGCCATCCCATCACTGGGAGTGCTGGAGGGGTATCAGAACCACTCTATAATAAAAACAATCTCTTCAAATCAATCAGGTTCATAACGAGGAAGATAGTGCTGCACAGGGTCAAGAGGGTGGCTGCTGGAATACCCTATGTCTGGCAACTAGACTCTGCACCAAGCCACACAAGCAGGAGAATCTAGTCATGACTGTCAGACAATTTCTGTGACCATATCACCCATTACATCTGACCACCTAACTCCCCAGGCTGCAAACTTGTTGGCTATTATGTGTGGGGCACAGTTTAGCAAAAGACCAACAAAACTTCTTGTAGCACCAAAGATGAACTGAAAGCAAAAATTATAGCAGCATTCACCAACTTAAACAAGGAAACCATCCAGGAAAATTCCCAAATAGCCTGGAGGCTGTGCTTGAAGTGATTTTATTCAATAAATTCAATTCTTAGTATTTGAAGATAATTTGGGTAAATATGTCTGTTAAAATGAGCTGTCAGTATTATTTTGATTTTTGTATAATTTAAACGACAATTTATCTATCGCACTCTGAGTGTGTATGCATATATACATATATTATTCTTTGATGAAGTTTTAATAAAAGTGAAACATGTTAGATTGATAAACATTTCCTATTTGTTCTTTATTCTATCCTATATGCATATATATCTCAGCATAGTAATTTGATACATGGTCATAAAGTAGAGTACCCACTGCATATCAACCTCATTACTGTAGCAATTATTCTCCTACCCTATTTTGTTAACCACTGCTCTATGGTGAGTGAAGCAAGTAATTTAAAGTCAGTTAAAAAAGATATCCAATTATTTTGAATATTTTGAGAACCGGTTGTGTGGTCCTGATATAGATTGGCACCAAGCCAGAAGTGATTTTACTGTGTATGCAGGAAGCAACACTCTCTCATGGAGTTACTTGGGTGGGAATGAGAAAAACACTGAGCTTTTATACTACAAGAACATTGCATTCATATTTATATAACCAAATAAATCAACTCTTTTTTAGCAAAACACCACATCATTCAGGTTTTTTCAGCACCCTCCCTGTTCACTAAAGGTCCCTGCAACTTCTATTGGCCGTTATTAAAAAGATTCTCGGGTGTAGACGAGATTAAAAAGAACATGACAAGGCAGCTGATATCAATTCCAAAAGTGAAATTCACTGTTGTGAAAAAAAGGAAGGGATGTTATATGTATGAGTTTGAGTTTTGTTTAATGGCATATCAACCTCTGTGAGTTATTTAATGGTGAAGTTTTAAAAGGTATATTTTTGTAATGTTCAGTCATAGTGAGAAGGTTGATTTAGTCAGATTTTGATGAAAACTTCAAAAAAATTTTTTTTTATTTTAGAAAATTGAAGATGACTTCTAGTTTTGTATTAAAACTGTACTGCTGATAATAATTTTTCCTTCAAAAATGTTTAATGGTAATAATTTTTTTCCTTCAAAAATGTATTGTTGGTAATACTTTTCCTTAAAAAATGTATACTTTTCTATAAAAATCTATTTTTATACTTTCATCGTCTTTTGACCCCAGTTTGGGGGTTAACTATTTGTCCATAGCTGGGACCTTAACAGGTGCTACCACTCTGGGTCAGGGTGGACCTGGGGACAACAGCAATTCAGAGGTAGTTCCATGCTCATCACAACCTCCCAATCAGAGGCCTTGCTGCCAGATGGAGTTTACTGTCATATCCAGAACCATATATGCATGAGTTTCCAAGTGGAGTACATTTAAGAGCACTAAATTACCATTGCCTGAGGTAGGGGTTTCTTTTATTAATATTAAATGTCTTTCCTATTTTTGAAAAAAGTTGATAAATCAACAATTTTTGGCATATAAGAAATGTTTATTACACATGGACCAATTCTGATAAAATGACCATATACTATTTGGTATTATTGGTGAAAGTTGGTAGCCTGTTTTTAAAATCTAAATTTATAAAAGGGAGATAAATGATTCTGAGATATCCAGAAGAGGCACGGCCAATGAAACTAGCACAATCTACCTTGATGAATGAAATAAAGGGTTAGGTTCAAAATTCCAAACACCTGAAGAAGATTGTAATATACAATAGTTGAAACATTGTGAATATGGCAAGAAAGATGAGTCTAAACAATGTGAATAGGGTATAATTTATTCTAATTCTATATTATGTTCTCTAGAGATAATAAAAATGTTGCCAAATTAAATATTTTAAAAAAATGATCAGCACAAAAGAAAGAAGACAAATTTTTTTAAAAATTTCCCGCACACCGTAGAATAGTTAATACTGAAAAATGTGAATAATGACAAGTCGCGTTTTTGATTGGAAACTTTTACTATCAGCAGCTGATGCATACATCATAGTACTTCTTGACTTTCACCAGACTGTCTGAGTGGATATGACAGAATTTGTAGGAATTTGTCTGCTGGCTGCCAATGTATTTGTAGTTACAGATTCTAATGGTCAAGAACTGAAAATGGGACAAACAGATTTGGCACTTGTGTTGATATTGGAAATAAAAAAAATAAGCATGTATATAAATCAGCATTGTTGTGCAACAGACCAGCTGTTACTAGCTTCTGATTATGATTTCTATAGGTTTTCCCTTCCCAAAATTTATACAAATGAAAGAAAGAAATTAGTTCCACAAATGACTAGATTAATTTTGACAATAGCCAAATGCAAAAAGGAAAAAATAGTTTTGAACACAGACTCACATATTGGCAATCTATAAAATGTTCATTGCTTTAAAAAAAATAACATTCATTATGAATTTATCTTGAAGAAAATAATTTTAATGTTTGTCTTTTCAAGTGAAAAAAAGAGAAGAGTTTGTTATTGTCAACATAAAAAATATAGAGGAATGAGCAGCATATGTACAACTTTTAAAATTATCTTTTTATCAGCTTAGATCATCTTAAGATGATTTGTCTGCAGCAAATGCTTGGGCAACATGTCTGAAATAACTATGAGTAGTCACTCCCTTTCTCTCTATATATATATATATATATATATATATATATGGATGGTATATATATATATATATATATATATATATATATGGATGGTATATATATATATATATATATATATATATATATATATGGATGGTATAGATATAATGATCAACATTGTGATTGTCAGTTTCAAGCTCCAATGGGATCTTCAGACCAAGACTTGGTCTTAAAATCACAAAATGTAAAAATGGCTCTCACCATGGAGCGTTGATTCCTATGTCCACACTGTCTATATCTGCAACATGTCTTAATTTTTATACTAAAGTTCAACCAATACAAGGCTCAAGAGCCATTCAGTGTAGAGGGTTACAGTTAAAATGGTTACTGATAAGGTGTATGATATGAATGAAAGAAGAGGTGAGGTGATAGTTGTGAAGATTATGAGGATTATAAAGTAATGATTAAGAAATGAAAATGATTCAACTCTTGGATGTAGCATGGCATATCCTAGCTGTAAAGGTCTTAACTGAAAGAACTAAAGAATGGAGTTTATTTGGGCATTTGCAATGGAAATAGCAAGCATGTAGTGATAGGATTGGAACATTGCATCTGTGGGAAAGAGGATTCCGCATGGATAAGTCTCCCCCTCCCCCAACATAACCATATAAACAATATTGAACTCTATCAAAGTAGGAAAACAAGAATTGAGTAGCTCTGGATATTGAAGCAATACTTTATTTTTAGTCTAATCTGACTCTTGTAAAGATAAAATACAACAGAAGTCAGGTACTTCCTAGAATGGTAGAATGCGCTGACTATTTTTAAAACCATCTTTAGGAATGCATTATTTCTAACTTGAAGTCTGGGATAAACTTGAAACCTAATAAATATTCAAATCATTCAGAATTCAGTCACTGACAATGAAATTATATATATAATAGAATTGGCCTTATGACAACTGAACCAAGTGCTTTAAATTAGGTCTCATGCCTAAGAGATCTCACAGCAGAGCATTTACTTTCTGAAAACTGAAGTCCATCAAAACTGCTTCCAGTTAGACCCACACCTGCTCAGATTTGATCTGTGTGTTTGTATGGCTATATATATATATATATATATATATATATATGACTAAGTGGACACTAAGGCTGACAGTTATTTTCCTTAGAAAGAGGACACTGATTTGAACCCAACCAGAAAGCATTTTTCTTTTATTAAAACACTAGAATACACAAGTCAGTACACTGTTTAAAATATAGGAAATTCTACTCAAATACATGAATCTGCTATATATAATATTTAAAGTAAGAAGAAATAATGTTATATGAGAAGTAATGAGTTCCTCAGATATGTTTTGGATAGGAAAAGTTAATAGGTATGGGCCACAAGGGATCCTAAAAAGAGATAGACATTTGTATTTCTTAAATAGGGTAACTGAACCTTGTTTAGCACAGAAAATTTATATATGATGCAAACTATGGTCTGCCTCTTATATATATATATATATATATATATATATATATATATATAGAGAGAGAGAGAGAGAGAGAGAGAGAGAGAGACACATATTATAGTTATTATAAATCACCTGAAGATACCAAAAGGTTGAAAACTTGATTGCAAAAATAATTAATTTCCAAATGAAAAATATTCACAAGCTCTGCAATATAAATGTATTGAGCACTTGTTTATACAACTGGACACTAGTCTACTTATTACCAAAAACTAATTTATATATATATATATATATATATATATATATATATATATAAAAGAAGGCAAACCATAGTTAGCATCATAGTCATAAAAAATCATTACCATTATAGTCATTGTAACTCCATGATCCTTTCTTTAGCTGCACAGTATTTATTTGACCAGAACTACATACAGTTTTGAATCCAAAATTATTTTTCTCCTAAACTGGCTGCCAGCCAAAGCTGGAGACCCTAGTCTGTTCTACTATATAACCCATAGCTGGAAGTGAACAGGCAGACTCATACCTTTCACAAGGGTACTTGCAAATAAGTGGGAGTAACAAACTAGATTTGAATTTGAACTTGACCTTCTGAATTCTCATTCTGAGCCACTATCCATTACACTACCCACATGTCCACATATAATACAGTATTTACTAAATATGAAAGGCAGTGAATAATTTTTAATTTCTATATGAATTTGTAAAATGAAAAATTACCATTATTGATACTATTTACTCAGTCCTCATGTTTGTTATTGTTATCATGTTTCATCAGATGTATGTCTTTACAGGGAATTCCAAACTGTTCCTTTTATTTAATCTATGTGGGTAGACTGTTCTTATTTCACTGCCTATGTCTAGGGGATATCTTTGTGTATTTATTTTTAGTACTGCTCAATTATTGCTTGCTCTGTTTCCAGGTACATACTGCTTAGCCTAGAGATTGAACTCACAATTACTATGGCAACAAATTGACAAAACAATGTTTTAATCTATGAGGCTATTTTTAATTTTTCATGCAATTTCTCCTGTTTTTATGCAAAGGAATAAACAAGTAGTTCAAGTGAGAGCAAAAATCATCTGTCGTCCAAAATCCTTTTACATTTTCTTGAACCAACCATTCACGCTCTTGAACAGAAACAAAAAAATTACATAATAAAATACTCTTTGACTGTCATATTTAATAATATTTGCAGAAAATGAAACTTAATTTGCTGCCTAAACATATATATTTTTTAAAAATCATCTTACCCCAAGCAAGGCATTCTACTACTATTGTTGCGTGGAGGGTTACATAGAGGAAAGTAATGAGAAAGAGGGGTTAGTTATAGGAAATGTCAGACAGAGGATAATAGATGGATGAGAATACCGAGGATGGGGGTGGAGTAAAAGAGCTTGAGAGAATGGATGCAAGTTAATGAGATAGGAAATGTAAATTGACCTTACATTTAAATTCCTATAGCTGCCAGGGAAGTAAGTATATACAAGGGAATTCCACAGGCGGGATGTGCGAGAAAAGAAGCTGTTAGAATAGAAATTGCAATTACATTTTATCGGTTTCACTATAAAAGGGTGGGACCCAGTTGCCAATCTAGTAGCTCATGCAAATTCATACTTAGGAGGCACCAGTGAGCTAAGTTCATTATTTTATTACATAAACTAGCAGTATAGCTCAGCATTGCTCGGGTGTAATGAAAGCTTTAAAACTAATCCATGGTCCTGGAGCTCAGACTCTTTGAACTAAAAAGCAATAGTTGTTTCCAGTTAAAGCGAAACCGTAGACTGAAAGAAAAATGAATGCATGTAAGTCAAATTTTGATTTCCTGGTATCGATATCAAATAAGTTTTTTTTGTCGTAAACTAAATTTTGAAGGCTAAATAAGTCCTCTGAGTAAATGGTATTATAGCTGAAACTAAGAACTACAATTATACGTACTTAGAGCCAAACCTGAAGCAAAAATTAAAATAAAAGAGCTGAAAAAATACAGACATACAGGTAGATAAACAAACACACACACAAACATCTTGCCTTTTATATATATATATATATATATATATATATATATATATATATATTATCAATTTTCTGCACTATTGTATGAACTGCAACCATGAAACTTCTGAATATCGTTTCTCATGTCTTTGTCTATGAGTGTATTAAATTTGATTAAAATTGGACCAGTCCTTCTATAACCCGTTTTTTTCAATTATTGATTTTCGATATTTATCGGGGGTACCTCGACACAAAACCTAACTAAGAACACTCACAGACGCTTATAGTACAACTGTGTAAATTTTCAAGAAAATCGGTTCAGCCATTTTGGAGTCTATAGGTAACAGACACAGACAAAGTTCCATTTATAAATAAGTTTAGATATTATTATTAATGAATATGCATATTTAAGTAGACACCCATTTTTTTAAACTGTGTCTATTATGTCTCTCAATTTGAGTATTTAGCAGGGTCCAAACCAGTGTCCCCTTTTGTAGGAGAAACCAACATGTGACCATTTAGCTATGTATATGAAAATATTATTGATTAAAATTAACAATTCAATTGTTATAAGTAATGAAAATTTGTTTTACTTTTTTTTTATTATTGAAATTTGGGTTTTTTCTTTCTGACAACAACAAAAATAAAGCATTTAAAAATTGAGTTACATTTTATTTTTAATGTAAATTTCCTTAGTAAAAATTTTGAATATAACTGTTTCCATATTATCTTATAGGGAATCTTAAAACCAATCTCCCAAAAATAAAGAATTTCTACTGGATTTATCTAGTTTTTTTTCACATCTTTATTATAATCAGAAAGAATAAAATTATGTTCTATAGTAAAAAATACCAAAGCTTTTCAGTATTAATTTTTATTTCAATGCATATGCAGGATATGTTGTTTTTTTTTGCATTAACTTTGTTTTTTAGATATACAAACCTTGTATTAATTAATTAATTAATTATTCCGTATTAAGCTAGAATGACCCACATATAAATGTTTCTTTTACCTGTAAAATACATCTGTACAGTATACATGCCAAGTTATTTTCTTTATTAAATTGTTAACAATATATAAATCCAGAATTTTCTGAACTGGTATACAAATTGTGACAATCTAATTTCTAGAATGACTGCAGTGTGTCACTGGGGAAATGGGAAGCAAACATTTATATCCAATCACATCTGGGTATGTTTCAATGTTCACTTTTTTTTGACAAAGACCAAATGAATCATTCATTGACAAGTAGTAGAAAAGTGTTCATTTTATACTGCTGGCTGAAAATGGGTGAAAGGAATCTGGAGCAGTGGATTAGCATCAAGTTTTATAGGAAGATTGATAAAGGTGCTCATGAAATCTTCTTCTTCATATGCTGTGTTCCTTCAGAACATAGGCATTCATGGACTTCCACTTGGCTCTCTCTTGTCACTCTCAAAATTCTTCCTTTTAGTATCTCTCCCAAACCCCACTCTGCCATCCATTTGCCCATGCCAATCAAGTAGGTCTCATGCTGCTTTCCCCTCTCTTTCTGTCTATCCATTCTGTGAGTATTAAATTCTTCAGGCCCTTCGTCCTCATTCAATCAATTAAGTGCCATACGTGATACACGCTTGGGCAATCATGTCTCGAAAGAGACATGACTGACTAGGCAGAAGATTATCCCGCAGTAGGTTGCCATTGCTTTCTGCTGTAGACTGGTTGCCAACCAAGGTTATAGAACCCAATCTGTCCTGTTATTTGACCCATAACTGGAAGGAAGAGATGGATTAATACCTTTCCCAAGGGTGTTTGCGTGTAAGTGAATGCAATGAATTCGTCTGGAATTCGAACTTGGCCCCCCGCCTCATTATATGTACCAAAAATGAAGAAATTGGATGTTTTGGATGGCACAGGTGGTACAAAGAAGGGTGAGAAAATGTACATGATGGTACAAGAAAGAAGCAGCCAAAAACAGAAAAAATCTGAACTTAGTTCTGACTTGTGTATTCACCACAATAACAATGTTTGTGTGTATGATGCATTAAGAATTCACAAGCTCCTGTTAAAAAATCCATTACAAAAACCAGCCGTCCAAATATTTCTCCTGAGTTATCTCCTGTAATATTTGGCTATATAAAAAATTTTGAAGTACCCTGGGATGACAAAGATTGGTTGACATCCTTGAATCTAGTCACATCTGTCTATATTGCTGAAAGTATTCTGGCAGCCTCGCTTCCATATAAAAAAAAGATGTTTGTGCTCTACTAAACTTAGTAAATATCAATAATAATATTTTTGTTGGTCGTCTATCATTCTGATTGTATTCACTTACTTGCAAATACCCTTGGGAAAGGTATTAATCCGTCTCTTCCTTCCAGTTATGGGTTAAATAGCAGGACAGACTGGGTTCTATAGCCTTGGTTGGCAACCAGCCTACAGCAGAAAGCAATGGCAACTTACTGCGGGATAATCTTCTGCCCAGTCAGTCATGTCTCTTTCGAGACATGATCGCCTAAGCGTGTATCGCGTATGGCATTTAACTGACTGACTATCATTCTGTGAGTCAACTAGATGTTTACTTTTATCTTCTGAGTAGAAATGTTTGTTGAACTTGAAACATAGACAATAAATATGGGACTAAAAAGCAAAGATAAAACTGCTAAGTGACTGGAGGTTGTTTAGTTCTTGCAGAATCTAACTGATAGTCGAAAGTGATGTCTCTAAATTTACAACATAAGCCATAGAAATAAAACCCAAAAATACTACAGATAAACAATAAAATAACATGTATAATAAAATAAAGACAGTGAGTAACTTAAACAATTGGTGCCTGTGATTTAACAGAGCATGACAGGAGATTTTTATCTTAAAGTGACATAAAGTGGCATCAGTTTCTTACCATAAAGAAGAAATTGTTTCACTTAATTCTTCATGATAGAATTCTTTCAGACTCTGAATCTTTGGCTGGTTGGTTGGTTGGTTGTTTTTGTTTTTATGGCATATCAACTTCCACAGGTCATTTATTGCCAACTAAATTTTATTTATTTATTGCTGGTAATACCTTTTTCTTTCAACAATTTATTGTTGTTTTTATATAAGTTTTGTGTCTAGTAATACTTTTTACTTTTCGAGGAGCAAGATTCATTGGGATTTGTTTTTAAGGGCAGGGTCCCCAAATCCTACCATGTTATTTAACCCATAACTGGAGGGAAGGGACGGATTAATACCTTTCCCAAGGGTACCAGTGCTTAAGTGAATGCAGGGTATTCAACTGGAATTCAAACTCGGCTCACCGATTTCTCTTTCCGAGCCGATATCCACTGCACCACAACGAACATCCATCACTAAACACTTACAGAACCTGGTATTCCCAAGCGGTCACCCATCTAAGTAATGACCAGGCTCAACGTTGCTTAACTTGAGTGATTGAGCGAGAACCGGTGTATTCAACGTGATATGGCCGTAAGCCACGAATCTTTGGTGAATGTTTACAAATGTAACTTAACTGTGCACGAGAAAACTATCTACAAAAAACACTTAATGGTTAAATCTTTTGCTCATGTTTGAAATTCACAATGAAGATATTTTTAAAATTCTCATTAAAATAATGATATTTAGCATTCTATAAGTGTGCAGATAATTTAATGTGATAAAACTTCCTGTTTTAGATATATTTCAAAGTCGTCATTTTGTTTTTATGGTTCAAACACTTTTTGGTCTTTTGAGATTTACGTATGATGAAGTTTCTATGATTATACAAGGTTTCTTAATTCTTTGAGAACATTTGAAGGAATTTAGTAAAAGATGTCTAAGTCAAGAAATAAAAAAATATTAGAGAATAAATTGGCATGAATAATCTTTAGATGCTTTTTGACTATGTGCGTTGTGGTGCATTGGATATTGGCTCGGAACGAGAAATCGAGGAGCCGAGTACGAATTCCAGCTGAATTCATTGCATTCACTTATGTGCAAATACCCTTGAGAAAGGTATTAATCCGTCTATTCCTTCCAGTTATGGGTTAAATAATAGGACAGATTGGGTTCTATAGCCTTGGTCGGCAACCAGTCTACCGCAGAAAGCAATGGCAACCTACTGCGGGATAATCTTCTGTCCAGTCAGTCATGTCTCTTTCAAGACATGATTGCCCAAGTGTGTATCATGTATGGCACTTAACTGACTGACTTAATGAATCACCCATTGTCATCAATGACTGCTTCAATATGAAGTCTGAAATATTAAGATGCTTTATTTTTTGTCTCATGAGAAAATCTTTGATCAGGACCAGAAGGTCAATTGATGGGATGGCAGGTGTTTATGCATAGACCCTAAAGACAATCCAGTAATTATGCATACAAAGTTTCTGTCAATTCTGATATTCCCAAATAATAAGATTTTTATTTTTTTGGATCTCTGCCTAGTAGATAGATCTATTGCCCGGTTCACACTCCACCCACGTCTACTGAACAGGTTAAGAGGCTCATCCCTTGTTCCCTGTTTAGGATGTGGTTTCTGGCTTTCTCTTTTCAAATCTTTTCACTATTACGTAGCCCCCTGCACATCAGTGGCGTTACCGCCTTGCTCGGGGTGATACGATTAAAAAAAAAAAAAAAAAAAAAGCATTTATCATTCTTTCTGTTGATGTCTTGATCATCATCAAAGTTTTAATGTCTGAACTTTCTCAACAAACACTTTTCGCAGATCAGACAGTTATCTTCTGTCTTTACAGACATGAATTGGTCTCAATGCATCATATATAACTTATATCATAGGTTCTTCCAATAGAATGTCTTGAAACTTAGAGCTCTTTAACAATGATGTTATTTGATTTTCTGGGATTATCATTGATAATTTTCTGTACTTTTCATACAATTTTAGGTGTTCTAATAGTATTATGACACTTACCAGGTATTTTACATTTGGCTACTGCTGTAGAATCCCTATCAACAGCCTCCGGTTCTTTGTGAACTTTGACAACCAATTACCGTGCAACTTCCTGGAAACAAGCAACCTTTAAATAACTATACCCTGCCTTTAAGGCAATGATTACTGTGTGCCTTTTCATTTGCTGAGTTAGCTTGATGTTTTTCATCATTTATCTGAAAAGAGATGATAATCAGAACAAGTTGAAAAAAGTTAGTGCTATTAAAAGATATGTCCTCAAAGAACTAATCAACTTTGTATATTTCCCATAGATCTCTTTCAAAATTCTACTGGGAGGTATGTAATGAAAGTAAATGAAATTTTCCTAGCTTTAACAATTGCAAACAATGACGTCATGATAGCATAGAACAGATACTGAAATTAATTTCTATTCGAGATAAAGTGATTTGCTATTTGTGTGTTTTTATCTCCTGTTATGAGTTTATATATATATAAGGAGCAGAATATTGATAAAATAAGATAGCATTACATGTATAGATGAACACATCTGTCTTGAATTTGTGTAGGATCTGAGCACCCAGCTAATTATGAAACTTGTTTCCAAACACTTGTCTACAATCAGAGGATAATATCTGTACATTCTGAGAAAGGATTATTATTTACACTATTTAAATGGCCAAGTGGATAAAAGTTTTGTTTGAATCCAGTGATTTGACCCAAAGACTGGTAAGCCCAATACCTGGCTACAACAGAGATGAACAAAAATTTCAGTTAAAGGGAGATAACTGATACTGAGACATCTGTAAAAGGTATGACTTACGGAACTAGAACAACCTCTCCAGCTGAATGAAATAAAGAGTTCAGTTTGAAATTCCAATCACCTGAAGAAGGTTGAGCATACAACAGCTGAAACATCATGAATATGGCAACAAAGATGATAACAGACCAAACAATGTAAACAGTGTAAATAGTTAAAATACCTCATTTCAGAAATATAGACAAACATTGAAGGTATTATATATCAGCATGCACTGTGGGTATAGAAGAATCCAAAGGAGTATCCTGTACATACAGTGGAAAGATAACTCTGTAAGAGAGCTCTAAACATATCTGCATATAAATACATATAGAGAAAATATAAGAAAAATTAAGACAGACACGTTATTTCATGGTGAATCGGAAGTAAATTTTTCTTATATATATATATATATATTTGGGCAGTAAGTCCTATCTTATATAAGTTTTTAAAAATGAATGACTAGGTACTGTGGGTAAGCTTTTTATTTAACTTTTCTTGATTTTGTACAAGTGTTTTCTTTTCTGAACACAAAGTGTGTGAAAACTGTTCAAAAGTTTTGTGTATCTGAGCATTTTTGGTTATTCTTTTAGCCATTATCAATGATGATTTTTGTATCATATTTTTAACTGATGGTGTGAGTTTTTATGTATGTGTCTGAAGTCATAGGAATGTTTTATTTTCTGAACACAATCAGCACATTGTGACTATGTTCATAGTTTATGTTATTGAGTGTTGGCTTTTCCTTTTTTATTATTAGGGCTTCTTTTACTTTTAATCTTTTTTTACCTGTGGATGAGGCTATTATAAAAATTTAAATACCTGAGAAGTATTCTAACAGAAGATGAAAAGTGCAACACTGAGATTCAAAGGTGAATTGCCATGGCCAAAGATGCATTCCAGAAGTTGAGTAGAGTACTGAAAGGCAGAAAAACTTTGCCAGAATCAAAGAGAGGACAACATTGTTATATGATGTCTGTTCTTCAATATCGCAAGGAATGCTGGACAATCACCTCAAAGATGAAGGAGAGACCCGAAACAAGTAAAATGTGGTTTTACAGAAGGATGCTGGGGATACCATGGACCAAACATGTGAGCAACAATGGAGTTTTGGAGAAGATGGAAACAAAAAGAAAACATACTTAACATCAGGAAAAGACAGCTGAAGTTCCTGAGACATTTAATAAGAAAGGATGGCCTGGAGAATCTGATCCTCACAGAGCAGATAAAGGGAAGTAGAGATTAGGAAAGCAATGTGTAATATACATGATGAGCTTGAGCAAATGAATGGCAGAGCAGGGTTTTGGAGGGGTAACAGGAGAAAGTGTGTCAAGAGCTACAAGGAATAGGGAAATGGGTAAGGCTATGCTCGCTTATGTCCTGAAAGAACATGGCACATAGAAGAAAAAGAGGCTATTATACTTTTATTTTCTCCGAGTACATTTCAGAAAATGTATCAGTGGACACCCATATTTGAGTAAATGCTTTGTCTATTTATAAAATGGTATATTTATTTTCATCTAGTGGCCTGAATATTTGAGAAATCTTATTAAAAAAAATATGAGTTCTTCAGCAGAATTCGAGTGCATGTCCCCTACGACAGGAGAAACCATTATTAGATCTAAGGTGCTTATACCAATTCAGCTAAGGAGTGCATTGTCAATCAAATAAAGTTGAATAGTGCCTTATTATATTGCCATAGCTGAGTCACTAAAAATAGCATTTACATAATAAAATCTGTGTGTGTGTGCATGTTTGTATGTATGTATATATTGTGATAAACAAAAACAATCTTCTTTGAAGACATTATTTTATAAAAATATAAATGGAACATTAAGCACATGCTTGTGATGATGGTATATATGTCACCAAACAACTCCAGGAAATTGCGTACCTCTCTAACAGGAAATTGTCTATCTGCTATGTCAACCTCAGAGGTAGATATGACCTCATCAATAGAAACTTCCTCTTCTCATCCATTAGAAACTGTTTTTCAAGATCTGAATCCACCAATCTAATATAAGAACTCTATCAGTTCACAAAGTTTCACATGACAGGCAAGGACCCCAATACAGAAGCATTTAAAATCTTACTAGGAGTACAACAAGTAAGAATTGAGATGTTTTTCGAGATTATGCACATTTATAAGCACAGCTGTGAAGGGATGATGACTGATCATTTAAGCATTCCAAACCACATCCCAAATAAATCTACTAATAACAAACAATGATCATGCTTTCTTTACTTAGGCCAATGTTCCGATGACGATGATGAAGCTAAGTGAATGACATAGGTATTCATATTTGGGATAAGTCAGTCAGTCAGTTCATTGCCATATGCGATACATACTTGCACGATCAGGTCTCTTTCAAGATATGACTGACTAGGCGGCAGTAGATTTTCCTGCAATAGGTTGACATTACTTTCTGCAGTAGATTGGTTGCCAACCAAGTCTACAGAACCCAATTTGTCCTGCTATTCAACCCACAGCTAGAGGAAGTAGAGATGGATTAATACCTTTCCCAAAGGAATTTGTGCATAAGTCAATGTAAGAATGATTTTAAACAGAAAGTCAGCAACCTCTACCAAGTATTCCATTAAATAGGACTTTTCAAAATAGAAATGATGATTTGAAATTGAAATGAAAGGAGTAATGCCACATACCTTGAATCTATCAAAAAAATTCAGAATGTAGATTGATATACATACTAAAAACTTCAAATACCTCAGTATAAGGAGCAGTTATAACAAAGTATCAGAGATTAAGGAACTGAACATAGAAGGGATAATGCAAGATGTAGTTTTCTCCAACACTGTATATTGCTATAAAACCAAAACAGCAATCTGAAAATACAAGTCATGTTCTTAAATAGTCTTAGTAGATTGGGACTTTCACATGAATGTCATGCATGGTGCAAACTCTTTTCAGAAATATCTATACTGTCAGCTGTATACAACCAGTTTCTAAGATGTATGGCTAAAAATGGTTTCAAGAGATTGAAGCCTATAGCTCTTGATGAATACCACACTTATTCAAACTTCATCAATTGGTGCTACCCAATCACAAAGAAAAATTGTACTAAGTAACAAAAACCACATAACTTAAAGATTTTCAACGGTAGCAGCAATTAAAATGGATATGACATCTAACTCAAAAAGAAAATAATGACATAATCAATATGTTCCATACAACTTTAAACAAAAGGTTAAGAAGGAAGTCCTCGGTCATACTGAAAAGAGCAATAACAGCTATTGGACTTTAGAAACCTATTTGCCTGAAAAACATTTTAAGAGAAAATTTTCATAAATTTTGACCAAAAGCAGGACTGGCTGATCAATTCAATGGCTGTTGAATGCTTCCTTATGAGAAAACAGTGACCATTACCATTATCAACTGGAATTCTACCAGCCAAATCATGATGGACAAATAAAATTAGCCTAAATGAAACTTTAAAAAAAGAAACAAATAAACATCCTCATACAAACAAAAAAAAAATATCATTAGCTTATAACCCTAACTACCAGTATTCAAAACTATTAATACAATAAAAGTCATTTAACATGTAATTTACCAGTACATATCACTTAATGATTACAGATAACTCCTTAGATTTAATATAAAAAGTTTAAAACATCTGACCTAATCACTAACCAATGACTTGTGACTTTAAAAATACCCAATAACAACATTAAGAATTCTCAGTTCCTTTAGAAGAGCGCATTGTCAATATCAGTAATCAGTTATTATACTGATCAGGAACACACTACCCTCTCTTGTAGATTATTCAAACTTAGTGCAATTTGTACAATTTTTTCCCAAGAACTGCTACTTTGTGAAACAGATTTCTGAGAGGATGCTTTCCTAACCATGGCAATCTTTACCTCTTCAAGTCTAGGGTGAACTGTTATCTTTCCCATATGCCCTCATAAACTGTACTTCTTACCTCCTACTGTTGCTGCTCATACAACAACCTTCTTCAGTAACATTCTACCTGAAGTTTCTCTTGGGCCTTGTATTTTGGTGAACATTAGAAAAAAAAAAGTTTCCTGATCAATGATTTGTTGTGAAGACCATCAAATATTTTATATTTTGTCACTTTTGGCTTCATTTACATCTCCCACCACCAAAGAGTGCAGACAGATTTATTGCCAATATTTATGCAAAAATGTCAAAAGGAAAAATAAATTGTAATTTTTTATTCCATTTCAACATTAGTATCTTAGTCTGAGCAGAATTATGAATATGGACATGTATTACTAATAGTTTGTACTGGTCTGTAAGCATAGCTTAGATGTGGTAAAAGGCTGAAAGTGTGGAATGTCCAGTGAGGATCAAACCCACAACTCGGTCATAATTGATCTTGCAAGGTAAGCCTACTAACTATTACACCATGTCAAAGTAGTGACCTATAAGTGATGATATTTCATCAAAACTAAAAATTAGAAATCTTTCCCTTATTTAACCATCAAATTCTGTGGGATAAAAGAATTAGTGTTCACTTAGCCACTGGACAAGGCAGTAGGGCTTTTGATTCCCAATACATAAATCTCATTACTGGTTCTGCAGTTTCATCAACAAAAAAATTTGCAACTGATACCTTCGTTAAACAAAAAGAGAGAATACACAATACAAACAAATTATCATAATACTAAAAACATTTATAGTATACTGTGTCACATATCACAATTAAACACAGATCAAACAAAATATGTCTATATTAATTACTAACAGATAATTACATAAAAAATGAATAACATCTCAACTCAATATTCCGTTGTGTTTTCTATTTCATAATTTTCCTCACAATTCATTTTTAACTTCAACCTGGAAGATTTCTTTGCTAAAAATTTGTAGTCAGATAGTCAAAGTTACGGTAACTTGTTATGCTGTTTATTTTTCTACTACAAGAAAGTCCAAGACTCATAATAGTAGCAACCTTCCCTAATTTGAGATTGATAATATACATTACCAATTACTTCAAGTCTTTCTTGGTGATATACTTAGTATTAGAAAGGTTAAATGATAATTCTTTCCTTTCCATTTTTGTGACACAAACTACTGTTTACCAATCTCTGTTCTTGATCTATTGGGAGTCATTTATAACTCTTTTCTTAACATATTTATCTTAAATGCTTTCTCTCAACACTCATTAGTTGTTCACTAAGAAAGACAGAAATTTATTTGATTCTTGCAAAGAAATTTATATCTAAATGATTTAATGGTCATCCATCTGATTGAACATTTCATACAGATGTTATATATGTTTATGTGTGATAAATATTATATTATATATCATTGTGTACCTTATATACCCAAATATAGTGTGATATTTTAGAATGAGTCTTTTTTTTACACAAAAAATAGGGGGTGGTCGCACTATACAGAAATCAAGTTTTTCTAGGGAGGTTAAAATTCATGCAAAATAATTCAGGGGTTTTTCTATATTCATAAAACTGGCTTAAACACAAATATATACAGAAAATATATATTTCCTATTACTATAAAAGATTATCTTAGTGAGTATACATTTTTGAATAGACATCCATGTCTTCAGTAACATTCTACCTGAAGTTGCTCTTGGGCCTTGTATTTTGGTGAACATTAGAAAAAAAAGTTTCCTGATCAATGATTTAAACAGTAAAGTTAGCATCTACTAAATGAGATCATCAAAAAAAATTAAAGAATTATTAAAGAAAATGCACTGTTCAGCAGGAATTAAGCCTGAACAGTAAAGAGATGCATTTTCTTTAAAAGGACTTTCAATGAGTGTGGTTGCCAGATGTTAATTTCACTGTTTAAAAAAAAAAAAAGATCTCTTTTCAAATGGGTACCCACTAAAATAACATTTATGAAAGACATATATATATATATATATATATATATATATATATATCTTTCATAAACTGATATAAGATATTTTCATGATTTATATGATGAATGAAAAATCTTTCTAGATTCTCAGTGATAAAATAATTTGTTCTATCAATTTCTAACAACTAAAAAGTAGAGAATGATTGAAAGCAGAATAAAAATATAACTTGCAAAAGATTTCTGAAGATCTAGTTTTGAGACCTTGATTTAACTTGGCAGCCAATCATAGGAGACCTTTCTGTGTGCATATTAAAAGGCATTACTAAATCGACAATAAGATGCCACCGAATGAACTTTGTATATTGTGTGAATATTGAATTCTCAATGTCCAATGAGTAGATCAGTGATGTCTCATGCATAGTTTTTTGGCAAAACATTGTATCACCCAGACCTGGCAGCCATCCCACCCCTTAGAGTCCAACTATAACCCGCTGTGATTTTTTGCTTTTCCTTTAGTGAATTTATTGTGGTGAGAATAATCAGTAGGTACCTAGCTGGATTCTATGATTATTGAGAGGTGGAGTAACTGTATTTCTATGTTGTGTCCACAAATGCAGTTATTACTGGTTTTGTTTTACAGATAAAAAGTAATCTTCTATACACAGAATTGTGGCTACACTTGAAGAAAAGAAAATGAAAAAAAAAAATGAAGACATTTTGTATGTGACTGTTTGGAATCAGATTGATGGTTTTGTGAGTCTGAATAAAAGTCATATTCCCACACTGAGATAAAACACAGGTCTTGGTTTCAAATCTAAAACAATTTACCATCAATAAATACGGTGTCTCTATTGGAGATAAAAACACTCTCCGCCAGTTGCCGGCTTATTCATTTCTTTTGCAAAAGAACTATGTATGAATAAACAATATTTTTGAAATTTGACTGTCCTTTAAGAAGAAGAAACAGAGGCATTAATGGTTCTTAACAAAGACAAAAGAAAAAAAATGAAAGACAAGGGAACAAAGAGAGAGGAATTTAAAGAAAAAAAGAGAAAAACAAACATAAACAAAAATGTGAACTACAAAAATGAGAAAGAAGAGATAAATGGGAGTGATATCAGTGGGGATGAGAGAGGGGGATTTGTTCTTCAACAAATCTTTATTATCTGTAAAACATTTGCCATTTTTATCTTCATGGAGAAACGCAGCATTTTTGCATAACTTCTGACCAACCCTGTCAAGCATCAGCCCAGTAATAAATCACTTGGTTTTATTAAGGTGAGGACAATTTTTAATTCCTTCCAAGAGTCAGGTACAGTGACTGGTGTCAGTGGTAAAGGTTTCAACCTTTACAATCCAGTTTCATTGTAAATTTCCAAAAAACAATGATAAATCAGTGATACTTTAATATAGAGAATGTTTCACTAAATTTGTTCCTTTGAAAACAATCTTCTGTATGCCACAGTGTTGGCAATCATGGCTCTCCACAATTTCCTGTCCTTTATAGTCCTTAATAAATTTATCTTTTTGTTACCTCTCCTAGACCCTGTTTTGCTATCCATTTACTCAAGCTCACTAGGTAGATTATACATTGTTTTCCGATTGTTTTCTGAAATGGTAATAGCGGTGGTTAGTATGGGATTCATCATAAAACAGAAAACACTAAGTGAAAAAGAGACATCTTTGAATAACCAAGAGGTTGATATGCTGTAAAGACTTTGAAATGTTAGTGTACAAATAATCTTTTTGTAAGAATACAAAGGATATCAGATTACCAATGGAAAGTTACTGGAACAGTAATAATTTGGAACTTTTAAATAGAAATGGATTTTGACACGATAAGAATTGAGGTTAAAATTAAAGATGTTTTGATATAGAACTTTTTTTTTTTAAACAAGAATCTCTGTAGTTTATAAAAGAACAGCAGAAATATTAATAGCAAGGTGATAAAAAAAATAGTTTGATTGTGAACGCTGAAAACCAGTTGATGAGAAAGTAAATTGTTTATTCTTGGAGGAGTGAGGTTGTACTTAGGTAGTATGTCAGTATGTTTGTGCTAGAAAGACAGATACAAACAAAGACCAGGGGAGTAGAAGTTGTCTTTGAATACAGTTGAACTGAGTCGAGAGATGCCAGAGATTGAAATGAAGCATTCACTGTGTTGCTGATGCTGAGGGCAAAAAGTGAAATACTGACACTAACATTTAAATACTGCTACTCCTACTGAATTCATCCCGAGTTCAAATTCCAGACGAATTCATTGCATTCACTTACACGCAAACACCCTTGGGAAAGGGATTAATCCATCTCTTCCTTCCAGTTATGGGTCAAATAACAGGACAGATTGGGTTCTATAGCCTTGGTTGGCAACCAGCCTACAGCAGAAAGCAATGGCAACCTACTGTGGGATAATCTTCTGCCTAGTCAGTCATGTCTCTTTCGAGACATGATTGCCCAAGTGTGTATCACGTATGGCACTTAATTGATTGACTCCTACTGAGGACAAGAAAGTCGAAGGTTGTAGTAGTTGAGCAAAGAATAGACCAAAAGGGATTAATTCAAGGCCACATCTCTCCTTTACCAAAATTATTCAAAGTATTTGTTTTATTTGATTATTGTTCATACACAAGGGACACTCAACTTTGTGCAACAAGAAATACTTTTTTTATGTCTTTGTTTTTGAAATATAAAAAACTTTTCCCCTTCCAAAATTGCATCGACTTCGTTATATTTATTTTTTTCAATTAACCTGACTCTCATCTGACAAACACGCAGGTGAACCAACAGAGAGCTTCCAGGTTTCTACGATCTGATGACTGCTCTCCAGGATCAAAACTATCACAATGTGGCTGAAGGGTGGCATCAAATTGACATTGGGAACTGGAGGCTTGTGCCTAACCTGTAATACTGGACCATACTGGACCAACAGCCAATTTTGTCGAGTGTGTTGATCCAGTGGGGTGAAGATATGGTGTTACCCTCTATCACTCTTACCTTCAGTTTGTACTGTGAGTATCAAACTTTCCAAACTCTCTTCCTTCATTATGTCCACAAAAAATTAATCTCTTTCTTTCTGATGTTAAGTATAAGCATACTTTTTAGAAATATTTTCAGCATCCTTCTGTAGAATCAAATTTCTGTTGCTTCAAGTCTCTTTTTCATCCAAGAGAAGATTGTCCAGCATTCACTGCCATATAGGAAGGTTAATATTACATAACTGTTAAGTACTCTATTCCTGTTTCTTAATACATTGTTTAGCTTTTTAAAGGCATTTTGTGCTATCTCAGTGAGCCTTTGGATTTCAGTGTCACACTTTCCATCCTATTTTCCTAGATATCTAAATTCTTGTACTTGTTTGATTTCAGTATCTCCAATTGCAATTTACATGTTGGATTGTTCCTTTTGGCTAACAATATTGCATTCTCTTTTCTTGCTATTAATGGTTTGTCCTTTTCTTTTTGTTTCCTTTTACTACCTTTTGTAGGAATTCTTGTAATTAACTTTCTGTGTCTTCTATCAACACTATGTCATCTGTATACCTTATGTTGTTAAGACTGTGGCTGCCAAAAATGAATCCTGGTAGGACTAATTCTCTCAGAATTGCCTCACTGTATAGATTGAAATCTTAATTAAATCATTAATATTCTTTTGTTAGGCTGGTCAGGATATAAGAAAAAAACTGTGTGAGTTTTGTCTTAAAGCTGTTAATGCCAATTTGTTAGTTAGGCATCTTTCATTAGGAATGAAAGAAGAAAACTGTGTGATTTTTTATTATATCAAAAACCACCAATCTTTGCAGGACTTGAACTCCAAGCAGACCACCATTACATCCTACACTAGCTTGCATACCACATTGAGCCTATCTAATGAAGATAAAATGCATATTCAATAAACAATTTTTCACTTTGTCTGATGATATATTCTACTAACACATATAATCATCATCTGGTGTAGATCTGACCACAACTGTCAATTCACTTTGAACGATGCATGCATTCTTCAGGTGGTTGGCACTAGTCTTTTCAGTGGTATTGGCATCCAAATTCTGCCACAGTAGCACTGACCCTCTGTTTTTTGGGTTGTTATTTTAATTGTGCTTCCTAGAGAGACATTTGATTTTGTGTGTTAATATACACACTCTCGTATGTAGACTTTTGGGATCCAGCATTGTCAAGAAATTCTTGCTGTTCATGTCATAAACTCTCTTGCTGATGTGGTACTGTTTTTGTGTCATTGAGCAAGTATTTTTTTTGGTGTTTTGTTTTTTTTCTGTCAATAACAGTCATTTTAAGACTGTTTCATTTTCAGATATTTACACATTTCCCTCTTGGTGATTTTAGTTTGTAAATATATATATATATATATATATATATATATATATATAAAGGTTTATCTCAGGTTATGTTGCTTTGAGTTAGGTTATTCTCAGTTATACTTGTCTGTCAAAAAAATATATGGAAATAAAAATCAAGTTTAAGTCACTGTATTCAATTTTACATCTTTCTGCCACAAATGCTGAAGTCTGATGATTCACAGTCATCTACATCCATGATGTAAATAAACAAATTGAACGTAAATATTGGTAAATTTAACATAAATTAGTTTATTTTCTAATATTGCAAAATAATTTTAATAACTATTTGTTAAATAACAAATAAAATTATTTTGTAAGGTTAAATAACCTTACAAAATAATTTTATTTTGTAACGACTTAGAGCAAACCACATTCACAAATAAAGATTCCACGATGTACTGTTAAGATTGCCAAATTGTAAACATCTACATTTACAAGTACGTACATGTATTCATAAATTTAGACTGCTATTTTTCTGTACTATATTAAAATTTATTTGTTTGTAAGCTTAAAATATATACTTATTGCCCATATATTATTAAAAATGCATCTATAAATAGAAAACAAAACTGGGAATGATTATTTATGGTTTAGCCTAGAGACAAGTAAATTTGGCTTAAGTCATTTTTGACTTAAGTCGCCTCTCTCGGAACCAATTACTGACATAAGGTGAGGTATACCTGTCCATGTATTCATCAGCTATCTTCATTATAACATTTTGGACCAGGTTGGGGGTGAAGGTATAAATGCCAACTGCCTGAAGGATGTGTGCATAGCATACACAAAACTGATAGTCATTCTTGGTCAGACCTACACTGGATGATTATGATAAATATAAATGCTCTCCCATTGTGTCATTGAGCTCTCTGTTTTCTAGGGTTTCATCTGAAATGTTTAGGAGACACTTGATTTTGTGTGTTAATATATGTGTTTTAGATTGCATTGCCTTAAAAGAAAATGATTGCATATTTGCATCCCAGTGTTACCTCAAGCAAAAGCAATTATTGAAGAAAGGTTTTAACTCTGCTGTAATCATATCTAATTCAAAGTCTCATAATTCTTTTATAACCCAACACTTTGTGGTTTCATATTCCATTAGTTACTATATGAAAAAGGTAATATTATCTATGCTAATGATACTGGAAAAATTTGCTTAAACCTGTGCAATGTTTGCTTACATTACTTATATGTATATCATTCAAAGCATGATGAAGTGAGTTATCATCTCAGTATATTTTGTAAAATATAAGATATCCTCAAGACTGGAATTAGGTATTAAGAATATTATCTTTGAGAGAATTTCTCATACAAAGAACCCTTAGAAATGAAAAGTAATATTTTCTTTTTCCCTTGAAGTTTTGGCTTGTGTCATGATTTGTTAGAAAAATCAAAAGATAACATATTTCCCAAAGTATGAGTGCTAAATCCGGCATTTATTATTTTAAATAACTTAAAAGACTGCAAGAGCTTCATTCTAATAAATGAGGAAATTCTACTGCTTTAAATATTTTTTGCAAAAATCTAGGCTGGAATTTAATTATAAGTCTTTTCCAAAAAAGACAACCACAGCTGGTGAACCAAAGAGATTTGATTACATCTAAATGTAATAAGATCATGAGCACATGGCTAAGTGGTTAAAACATTAGTGTTACAACAAAGGAAATCAGGTTCAAACCTGACCATGGTCAATTTATCAAGGAGATAACTTTTTGATATTAAATTCCAGCATATGGTATCATTTGGGAAGTGTCTGAAAACCATACCATGAGTCTTACAAATGAAAACTTGCAGACAAAACTGGAAGCTGTCAGTGGTTGTGTTAGCATGAAGTCATTGTGACTACTGGTTTGAGTGTACTGGGCTTTCTGAGCTACTGATCTCACCCAATTATGTGCTCTTTTCTAGAAACAATAATAGTTACACTATAACCCCAAAAGGGTGTTAAAAAAAAATGAATCAGGGATTAGCTAGCCATCCAAGCAGACAGGTGTAATTGGAAAACAACTAACTAGCCATTATAATGATATAAATTGGTAGCAGAGGAGTATATTTTACTGACTCAGGCAGAGCAATATAGCAGCTTCTATTTTTCTAGTGATTTACTTTGTGATTTTTCATCAACAGATGATCAAATTTTGATACCACAATAACCAGACATAGCTTTATTAATTCCCAGAAGGCCTTGCAAGCCATTTTTGACTCTGATAAGTTTGAAGCAGGGAAATGAATTTAATTCCGATGCAGACTCAGACTTTGACAGCACTAACAATAGACAAGGAGCTTGCATTTAAAATATTTTCATTTTTGGCAATTTTATTACATTCAGTTTCCATGGAAACTAGATATTGAGAAGTAAAAATGCAACTACCTTTTTATTTTAATTATCTCACTTCAAATAACACAATAAAGTCATTAAGATGCAAGGGGTTACTGAGAGTGAAAAAAACTCAAAATATTTAGGAGAAAGGACAATAAAAGAACAGAATTCAAGAAGACGGAAGATGATGATGATGTTGCATTTAAATATTTGAAAATCATAATTGACAAGAAAGCAAGAAACCAGGAGAGTGTTCCACAGGCAAAACGTGCAAGGGAAAAAACTATTAAAATAGAATTTACGGTTAAATTTATCAATTTCAACAGTAAAATGATGAAACCTTCTTATGAATCTATTACTATTCTTAAATTCCTGGTATTGAGGTAAAAAATAAGAACGCTCATCAGAACAATAAAAATTAGCCATAATTTTACTAAAATATATGTACATGGTACAGAAGAGTTCATTTATGAAGAAAATTTACAACTTGATTTTAAATTTCACTTACCTTAAGATTGAGTAAAATCTAAAAATAAACTGTATGAAAATGATTAAGAACACAGATGATTAAAAAAAAAAAAGAAGAAAAAACTTCTCCTCCAGCTCTGAAACAGTATTTGTTTTTTTTTAAATGCTAGACTTTTTAGATTGTGACCACTTATTTTGAACAAGTAATGCAATCAAATTAGCAATAAACTTGATGTTTGTTAAAATAAGGAATTAAAGCAAATTATTAACAATATTATCCAAAAAGACTCTCACAAAGACAGAATAGGGTGTTTGAATTTATGGCACAAAGATCTATCGGAACTGTTAGGAAAACAATCTATTTGGGAAAAAATGCTATTATAATCCAGTGCAAATCACCTGCATATAGACAGAAAATGAATTGAGTAGATACACAAAAACAGAAATGGGTCTAAGACAAAGAATTTGTTTTATCTAATCTCTCCAATGAGGCTATCCAAAGGGAGCTGGAGACCTCACCAGGATTTATTATTAGTGGGTATCACTTTAACAATATCAGATATACAGATGAGACTGTGTTGATGACAGAAATAGAAAGAAAAATAGAACAAGACACCCTCTTGACCAAGGGTAGCACTACCAACTCAAGGTACAAAGGTTTTTTTGTGAATAAGCATCTGTGAATAAGCCTCTGCATGTTTGTCTGTTTAAAGATTAGCAAGTTGCAATAATTCTGAGTTTTTAATAAGTTAAATTATTTATATAATTTGGATGAAGAAAGACAGAAAACAAAATTTTTAAACAAACACAAATATAAAGTCAGTTTTATCAAAAAAAATATATGAATTACTTTCTTTGTTGCTGCTGTTGTGAATTGAACAATAAAATTATTTGTTTTAGTTAAAACAGCTTAATTGTTGCTTTTGTTTTGAAATGAACAACAGAGCTTAGGATGAGAGCTCATTTTGACAAAAAAAAAAAGAAAGAGAGAAGGTGAAAGAAAAGGAGATTAAAGAAATACTATCAAGGTTATAGTTTTATAACAATAAAAATAATTTATTTACAAAAGTAAAAATACAAATATATTACAATTAAACATTCAAAACAATATTGATTCAGTCTAGGGGAAGTTTAAGAATTAAATCAAACCAGAGAAAAAATAAAAGATAATATTGTCTCCAACAGAAAGTCAACAGTCATATGAATATTAAAAAATAGAAATGAAAGTTTTACTAGTGAGTCTGTGCGAAGTCTGTACAAAGACTGATCCTTTGGAGTCAGGGTCAGTTCTTTAATCTTTTCTATGATAGTGAAACTGTCTGCAAGTGTATTGAACTGGTGAGACAAACCAGCTTTTCCATTCATATAGGTGGGCAGCCTCTTTGAAGAAAGTCCTTGCTATTTCTTGTGTTTTCTAGGTTAAAAAGAGATATTATCCCACTTTCTTTTTTATTTGAGAACCAACTCGAATGAAATAGGTCTTTCTATCATGACATATATTTTTTACCAATTGCAATATGCGCAGCTTGTAGCCATTTCTATTTTTAGTATCTCATAAAAAGGGGCTAGAGAAGCACTTTTTATGACACAAGTCATTTAACATACATAGATTATCATGAGGCCCCTATGAATTAAGATGGTTCTGTCTCCAGCTATTGGTTAATTAGTAAAAACTTGTATTACTAAACCATTATTATCTACCCACAAAAGTACTACTTTTTGGCTGTAAATAATCTGAAAGGGTTGATAAGTCATAAAAAACAAATCAATAAAAAAAAAATGTGGTTATCTTTTTGCAAGGTACAGAAGCACAACACTGTATACAGTAAAAGTGGATGCTAAAAATATTAGTCTGAACAAGAAGTGATTAAAAATATTGTTTTTTTTTGTATTTTGGAAAGTTGGGTAGTCCAAAAACTTTTCAGCACATTTTGTATACATAGGATTCTAGTACTAGTTTACTTGTTCCATCCAAAGATGATGGCAATATTTAAGAATTCGATATTTTACAAAGTGTAATTACAACATTACAATTCATTTATCTGCTAGCAAAAAATAATTTAAGTCATCTAATCAAAACTTATTTATAAATGGAACTTTGTGTGTGTGTGTGTATCCGTTACCTATAGACTCCGAAATGGCTGAACTGATTTTCTTGAAAATTTACACAGTTGTATTCTAAGCGTCTGTGAGTGTTCTTAGCTAGGTTTTGTGTCAAGGTACCCCCAATAAATATCGAAAATCGATGATCGAAAAAATCGGGTTATAGAAGGAGTAGTCTGAATTTAATCAAATTTGATGCACTCATAGACAAAAACATAAGAAACGATATTCAGAAGTTTCAAGGTTAAAGTTCTTACAATAGTGCAGAAAATTTGATATTGATAGCAGGAAATCAAAATTTGACTTTCATCCATTCATTTTTCTTTCAGTCTACTGTTTCACTTTAACTGGAAACAACTATTGCTTTTTAGTCTTTCGTGCCAACGTCCAAAGAGTCTGAGCTCCAGGACCATAGATTAGTTTTAAAGCTTTCATTACACCTGAGCAACACCGGGCTATGCTGCTAGTTAATTATGTTTTATTTGTCAAATTTAAAATAACAAAAAATTTTACTCCTAATAACAAAACTGAATGATAGGCAGTTTGCACCTCTATGTGTAGTAGACTCTTCTGGCCATGTAGAAAAGTGTTGTTAGCTGCATAAACATATATACAGGGTATGATGGGTAAATTATCATCATTTTATATTTTAATTGCACACATCTTTTTATAAAATAATCATGATGCTGATAGTCCACTATTTCAAATAAAAGTTAGGAAGGGAGCCCCAATCAATACTGGAAAAATCAATAACAGCTAGTGGACTTAAACAATCTATTTTCCTGAAAAACAGTTTTAATATTGATTTTATAGATTTCAACTGGCTATCCAGTCAATAGATGTTGAATATTTCCTTATAAGGAAATAGCTAATATCAACATTATTTATACTATTTCTAAGAAAGAAATGTCATTAATCACTGTAATATGAATAAGATAAATTTGTAACATTAAAAACCATGTGCACAAACCAAGGAACATATATGTATGGATATTTAACCATCCTTTCTCTAAAATCAAATATTGGACAAAGCCATTTTTCAAGTGTCAATGTCACATTTATGCATGATTATTGCTAAAAAGAAATCGCTTCATATTTCCCTTGTGGAATGCCTTAAAGATTGAGAAAGCCTCCCTCCCCCCACTCTTAGTGTAAAGGGATAGGTTCTTAAGATAAGCAGTTTGAATACTGGATAATCTCATCAAAGATAAAGGAAAGACTTGAAACAACTGACGTAGTTCTACTGAAGGGTGCTGAAGATACCATGGACCAAACATGTGAGCAACGACAAAACTTTGGAGAGGATGGAAACAAAAAAAAGTTATACTTAACATCAGAAAGAGACAGCTGAAGTTTCTGGGACACATAATAAGGAAGGAAGGCTTGGAGAATCTGATACTCACAGGAGGGATGGAGAGAAAGAGAAACACGGAACATTAATGCATGATATACTTGATGAACTTAAGCAAGCAGATGGCAGAACAGAGATTGAGAGAAATAACAAAAGAAAAGATACAAGGGATAGGGGGATCTGGAGGGCCATGATTGCCCCCATCCTGAGGGGGCATGGTACATAGAAGAAGAAGAATCAGCACCTGCTCCTAAAAGGAATTGTTCATAGAAAACCAACAAATTCTTATCATTCTCCAAGTTAATGGGATGTGAACACAGTTTCTTAGAAAAGAAGATATCAGATTCTGAGTGAGTGGTCAAGTGGGAAAAGATTTTTTAAAAATACTAACAAGTGAATATAGAAGAGGAAAATGGAGAACAGATACACAACATGACTTACAAATTAGCAACCAGTAAAATATCTAAAATTTTATGCAGCACTGCTCAATATTGCTTTATAAATATGTATGTTCATCAATATGTATATAGCCACATAACTCAGAAGTTATAATGCTATTTGTTTTTTATGACCTATTAAGCTCTTGCAGATCATATTTAAAGCCAGAAAATATGTTTATACTTGCTGAGAAGTTATGCTATTTTTTTAATGATTTATTTTTTACAGTATATCAACCTTTTGCAGGTTAATTAAGGCCATAAAATATGTTCATGTTGGCTAAGAAAATATAATGTTACTTGTTTTACTGATTTGTTTTCTATGGTCTATCAACCTTTAACTTGTTATTTAAAGCCAGAAAAAATGTTTTGACAGTAAGAATTTTTGGAAATAATAATGATCTATTGGTTCAGGTCCTATTAATTAACCCAGAGCTGGGGAGAGAAGAGATGGATTCACATTTTTCTAATGGTATTTGTTCAGAAGGGAATATAACAAACCTGACAGAAATTGGAACTCTGCTCCATGGTCTCCAATTCCAAGTTATTATCCATTTCACTACCTACACATTCAATCTTAAAGCCCCTGTTATTCCCAAATGGTCACCCATCTAGGTACTGACCAGGCTTGACATTGTTTAACTTCAGTGATTGTATGGGAACCAATGATTCAATGTAATATTGCCATAAGCTTAGAAAGTTAAAGTTCTGATCTGAAGGCCTGGTTTTGAATTGCACTATTTATCAAGGAGATGACTTCCTGATGAGATCAACTTGGAGAGATAATCTCAGCATGTGGCATTGCTAAAAGGTGGCTGAAAAACATGAATTTGTGAGTGAAATTGGATTGGGTAAACTATTCAAATGACATCAGTAGTTGTGACAAAGTCACATGCCATTTAAGTATACTGACTTTGTTCATCTATTAATTACACCAGATTATGCACTCTCTCCTAGAAACTATAAGTTCCACATAAGCATAATTGCAGTATAAACCACATTTTAAAGAAACACAATTGAGCCTGAGCACAATTCTGCACCATAGTTAATTGTAAACTCTATAATCTTTTCAAGAGTTACATACTGGTTTTGAATTCAGGTATTTCTCTTAGACTGGTTGTCAACCATGGCTGAGAGCTTAGTCCTCTTTGCTATTTAATCCATAGCTGAGAGAGAAAAGATGGATATATCTCTTTTCTAAACATATTTGCATAAAAGTGAATGTAAAAAACTTGGCCAGAATTTGAACTCGGCATACAAATTTCTCTTTTCGAGCAATTAACCACTTTGTTGTCGACACAGCTTCAGGGATTAACTGTAGACTCCATAGTTTCTGGAAAGAGATGGATAATTACTACTAGAACAAATATTGCATATTGAAAGATGTTCAGTCAATAAGTACACATCAGACTACAGTTTTATTGATACACCCTTTTACGTAGATACATCAATGTTTGTAGTCTCATCATTATAAACTTATCTTCACACAATTGTTTTCAATCTAATCTCTTTCCTTCTAAATGCATTTCACTCAACACTTTTCAATCATTCCTATAAATCAAACATAATACAAAGAAAATTTCAGATCAAAATTCTACTAAGAACTTCATCAGGCTATAGGTATACCCATCATAGTACAAATAAACATGCATTCTGATTTAAAAAAGGTTTTGGCATGTAAAATTAAAATGCTCATTTAAGTCTTTTTAAAATTCTTTTTATGAATTTCAAAATTAACTGTTTTCATAATTTTCAAGGAGGTGCTGAAAAGTTCTTAGTCATATCAAGAAAGGATTTTAAAAATTTCTGATATTTGATAAAATCTTGGTGTGTTATGCTGAGCACTTTTCTGCACCCCACTTGCATTAACTTATAAAAAATATTTCATCAAATTTCATTGGGTAACCATTACTTACAACAATTTAGAAATGGCAATGGAATATTTAATTTACTAAATGACTAATAAACAAGATGCTTTTTTGTATATGGTTTTAGAATTGAATAACTGAAAAAATGAAGACCAGTCACATTTAGAGAAAGTATTCCGTATCTAATCTTAAGGTAGCTAGAATATTTAACAATTTTATTTTTCAGAAAGCGAAAAAAAAAAAGAAAAAGTAGACTTAAACCATGTAAAACGAGCTTAAAAAACTCAGAATATTTTTTGTTATTCGCTCATTAAGCAAATTGGAAATAAACTCAATAATGTTTCCAGTCAAGACAAGAAAAAAATAATTTTGCTGAGTGAGTTCACAGACAGTAGATTACTCGATCTTTGTTCTATACAACAATCTTTCTTGACACTGAGAAGTATGTACAGCCTCTTCTCTTCACTTATAAAAGTTCATTAGGCACAAGTATTAAAGAATATTGTTGAAAGAAGTTGCACCAAGGACAAAAGTTCATCAGATCATTGTGTTCCTTTTTCTTTTGTTTTTTTCTCGAAAGAAGACAAAAAATTATCACAAGTTGGCATATGAGACTTAGCAAAACCATTACTTTTCACACAGATACATAATTATGACAAGATGATTATATATCAAAGATAGAAAGGTTTATGAATTTATGAATTTATTAAGAGGATGGAGGAGAAGCATATGCTCATTTATAAAGGAAAAACTACTGTTGTTGTTAGTATAGCAATATCAGGCAAATTGAGCTCAAATGCAAATACAGTCTTCATATATTTTTCTTATAGAAATTATTGATTGTTGGTCTTCATGTGCTTTTCAAAACTAATATTCACAATAAATGTCATATAGAATAGGCTGCTGATTAATTTTTTTTTATAGTTGTTTTACCCCAAGCAAAGCAGTACTGCTACTGGTGCGCAGCAGGCTATATAAGAGGAGTTTGAGTTTTGTTTAATGGCATATTACCCTCTGTGGGTTATTTAATGCTAAAAATGTAGGGTTTTAAGGTATTTTTTTTAATGTTCTGTTAGTGAGAAGATTGATTTAGTCACATTTTGATGAAAATTTTTTTTTCTTATTTTAGAAAACCGAAGATGTCTTCTAGCTTTGTATTCAAAAATGTATTGCTGGTTATAATTTTTTTCCTTCAAATGTGTTATGCCAATTTTTTTTCCTTCAAAAATGTGCTATGGCAATAATTATTTCCTTCAGAAAAGTATTGTTGGTAATATTTTTCTTTCAAAAATGTATATTTTTTTTTAATAAAAGTCTATTTTTATGTATATATTTCTATAAAAGTCTTTCATAGTGTTTTGACCCCAGTTTGAGGGGTTAACTATTTGCCCATAGCTGAGACCCTAACAGTTGCTCCCACTTCGGGTTAGGGTGGACCTGGGAACAACAGCAATTAAGAAGTGGTTCTATGCTCCTCACAACCTCCTAATCAGTTTGCCATCATACCCAGAATCTACATAAGAGGAGAGCAAAGAGAAAGAAGAACAGGTTACAGAGGGTGTCAGAGAATGAATAAGAGAAGGATGGGAATCTGTTTATAATGAAACAATTATAAATCATGTTTTTATATATATATATATATATATGGATGTGCATCATCTGTCAAGATGAACATCCATGTAGTCAGCATTAGATTGCCAATTTCATGTGATCTTTGATGAATAGCAAGTCCAACGTGAGATAGAGCAAACTTTTTGCATATATTTACATACAAGCTCAGACTGAATCAAATATATTTTCCAAAATTGCAAAAATATATCTTGTGATACTAATGAGTAAATTTATTCAACCACAGCCTCTAAATGACTTACAACTCTTTTGTACAGTTTCTTTAAGTTGATGTATGCTGCCATAATCCTTGCCTTCAGTTAATTTTTAGTGTTACAAAGAGTTTTGTTGGTATCTCACCCAACTTCACCCCATGCATCAAGGAGGTTGCATTCTGTGGAATTAGGTGGCCAGATGTAAAGGGTGATGTGGTCACAGAAATTAATTGATAGCCATGACTAAGTTCTCCTGCTTGTGTGACATGGTGCAGAGTCCTGTTGCCAAACAAAAAGTCTTCCAGCAGCCACCCTCTTGACACAGGGCAGCATTACCTCCTCAAAGTACTTGATGTAGACTTCCATGTTAAGTCTGAGGCCCTATGGGAAGATGAATGGAGGCATAAAATCATGATCACTAGTGATCCCTCCAAACACATTCATAATCACCATTAGACTCATCCAAGTCTTTCCGAATCTTCTGCACTTTCTTCAGATTGACACCTAAACACTGAAATGTTTGAATTGGAGCTTTCAGCATGAATGCCAAGTATTACAGTATATTGTTTAAAAATTTCTTGTGGACTGAATTGTGTCATGGTGCTCTTTTTCTTACAGACAGTTCCCAACTGACCCTACTATATTGTGCAGATGATAAAATCAAAAACAATTTGTTAAATTCAACTAACTAGGTTTGTCTTGAGAAATGATATTCCATTTAACTGTTACATATGATGTCACTTTGAACTGATTCCAATTCCAGTGATCTAAAAATCCTAGGGTTTAGTCCAAAAAATATACAAACACACAGTTCTTGTTTATGACTGAAATAGTGAAAAGTTATTGAACAAAACAGGTGAAAAAGGGTCATGTATTTGGACAGTTTATTTCTAATTCAATATGAAACATCTCATTCTAAATAGACAGATCATATCGATAGGCTGAATTTAACAAAACAGCTTTGGATAAATTCTTGCTACTAACTTTACACCTAATATACACACACACACAGGGGGTTTAGTGTAAATTTGACAGAGTCTAATGTTTTCATTGTTTCAAGATGGTCTGGAATATCTTTAAACAATAAACGACATTGTGAAACCTAGTCATGACATTTTTGTAGTTGTCAAAGTTAACTCACATGGATGAGTGGAAGCCACCAGGATATTGGAAAAGGGTAATCTGCAATCATGATAGCAGCTCAATGTTCTTTGAACACTGTGGAAGCAATAAGACATGAAATGGAGAGCTGTAGTGAAGATGATGAGGCCATGGTTTGTAGGAAAAACAAAGCAGATGTTCACCAAAATTCATCCAACAACTGCAGGAGAAAATGGTGGAAGGGAATTGTAGGAAATTGGTGTTGCAGTTTCTAACATGTACCTGTGCTTGCTGAGGACCTTTGCTATCAGTCACACAAGTGGTGTAAAGATCAACTTCTTTTAAAAAAGACTTGAGAAAACTGTCTGACAAAAACTAAGAAACTAAAACACTCACTCTGTTGATAAAATCTGGTTCTTTTCTGATGAAAAGAATTTTCTTCAGGACCGGCTACACAACAGCTTGCCTAAAATCTGATATGACATTCCTCATATCATAAAAACCAAGTTTCTTCAAACTCTGGTGAATTTTAGGTGTGTCCCCCCAGTGAGAGTGATGTCATGCCACCTCAAACCTTTGAATAGGGTGTCAGGCTCAATTTGAATGGCTATGTAGAGTAGCTGAACACCATAATCATGCCTTGGTTAGATAGAGTGTCTACTTGAAGATTATATCTATATGGCAGCAAGATTCAGCTCCCTGCCACACCTCTAGGAAGAGTCAAAAGTGGCTGTCAGATAATTTTTAAACTTCATCAGCCCCAATGTTTACCTTCATCCAACTCCCCTGTTTATAATATTATATGTGGGGTCTGGTTGAGAAAGACCATGGCCCAGCTGCTTGACAGGATTAAGGAGGTTTTTGAGGCTCTTCCTCGGAACACTATGAAGGTTGTATGTGTCAGATTTTTGAGTTTTTGAGTTTTGTTTAATGGCATATCAACACCTCTGTGGGTTATTTTATGCCAAAAGGGTGGGGGTTTAAGGTATTTTTTTAATGTTTGATTATAGTGAGAATGTTTATTTAGATTTTGATAAAATAATTTATTCTGTTTTTTATTTAAAAAACTGAAGATGTCTTCTAGTTTTGTATTAAAAAATGTATTACTGGTAATAATTTGTTTTCCTTCAAAAATATATGATAGCAACAATTTTTTTCCTTCAAAAATGTGTTATGGTAATAATTTTTTCCTTCAAAAATGTATATCTTTTTATCAATGTCTATTTTTATGTATATATTTCTATAAAAGTTTATTTTTATACTTTCATAGTGCTTTGACCACAGTTTCAGGGGTTAACTATTTGCCCATAGCTGGGACCCTAACAGGAGCTACCACTCCTTTTAACTGCTATATTCAAATTCTTGAAAAGCTCTCAGCAAGAAAAATAACATGATGCCATGAAGTGTACATGCTATTCCACTGTTCAATACACTTGGAAAATGCTTAGATGAGCTCCATTCCTTAGTTTCACTAGTTCAGACCTTTACAGCTAGCATATACTATGCTCCTTTCACAGACTCATGTTACCCTCATTTCCTTTATATAGGAAATGTAAGGAGAAAGTTACACTCATTTTTTTCCCCCCTCCAGCTCGTTTTTGGGAAACAGGCACCTAAATGAATGTTTCTCTGAATATTAGAGTTTTAACCTTTTCAGGTTAAGTGTCAATAGTTATCTATCCACTGTATCGTTATAACCTTCACTTCCTACCACCTCCAATTTCATACATATCACTTATCTCATAACCATTTTAAGAGCAATCCTCTACCTTGAGTAGCTATCACGATTTGTATTTGTGAACATTCTGGTAAAAAAAAACAAAAAAAAACTATCAATATTGCTTTTCAAATTTATAGATTTGTTAACATTTAAAATGCATTGTTTCATGGATTTATTTTTTGCAGGAAAAATTGTAGTAATCATCAAGCAGTGATATTAAAGCTAGAATGTAAGTTAAAAAAAGTTTTTAATTGCACTCATGAACTACTTGAATTTTTATATAATCATGTACCATGGTGATCCAGACTCCCACTTTGGGAAGGTCTGATGAAGGGAGATAAAAATAGCAGTTAAAATTATGAGGAAAAAAATTGCATCCTTTCCCATAAAATCATGTAATGGATGAACATGTGCATTAGAGGCAATAAGATTGATATGTGCATCATGTAGAGATAAACACGCTAGAAAATCATTATCGTGATTAAAAGAGAGCAATTATAGCTAATAATGGAATTTGAATAAATGTCAATGAATATCTATACAAAGTAACTCTTTATTCAGATATCACAATAATGTTTCCATGCTCGAACTAAAAACATACAGTTTATTTTTACACTACACATAATAAAAAGACAAGTTTTTATCTCTATTATTTTCAGTTGTTTCTAACTTAAGACGTCACTAAGAGGTACCAAATGCAGGTGTGCCAATTTGAAACAATTCTTTTGGGTCCTGTTCTCTCAGGATGAAAATCTTCATTGTCAGAAACCATTAGCTTGCTCAGTTGATCTGAGAGCACAAGCTCAGTATTCTGTTGATACATAATTGAAAGCTTTTTAAGTCTTTCAAGTCAGTCAACATATCTATTCATATCATAAGCTGCATTTATACTATTTTCATTTTAATCATTTTACCCCAAGCAAGGTGCCAATGCCACTAGGTTGCAAGGAGTTACAGAGAGTGAAAGAGAATGAGAAGACTTTAGTAAAGTGTGGAAACAGTATAAAGAAACAAGATTTAATCAGACAGAAGATGTTGAGTGACATTACATTAATCTTTTGATGGCAGTGGTTCGAAATTGGACTTGGAGTGGAGTTCGAATTCCAGTTGAATTCATTGCATTCCAGCTGAATTTATTGCATTCACTTACATGCAAATACCCTTGGGAAAGGTATTAATCCATTCCTTCCCTCCAGTTATGGGTTAAATAACAGGACAGATTGGGTTCTATAGCCTTGGTCGGCAACCAGTCTACCGCAGAAAGCAATGGTAACCTACTGCGGGATAATCTTCTGCCCAGTCAGTCATGTCTTGAAAGAGACATGATCGCCCAAGCGTGTATCACGTATGGCACTTAACTGACTGACTGAGATGGCAGTGGAGCAAGAAATTGGAAAGGAGTTCCACAGGCAAGAAGTGTGACAAAATAAAACTTACTTTTACATCTAGGTAATTCAACAGTAAAACTGTGAGACCTAGTTGCCAATCCAGTAGTACACTTAAATTCATACAATTGAGGCACTAAAGAGAACAGTTCATCAGAACAATTACCATGAAAATATTTGTAGCAAAGACAGAAGGAAACCATGTCATGGTGGGAAAATGACTAAAGTCATAATGCCAGGTCATGATCATGTATATGACAGAGACTTCTTGGAAGTTTGTCAAGAATTTTCAGATATATAGTAGGAGCACCAGACCAGATGTGCCAGAAGTATTTAGTGCACAGAAGAATGATCATATATAAATATAAAAGAGGGATTCTGCTGAGGAGAATTGTCTGGCATGACACAGACAACCAACTTTTCTAGGAGTAGACCTAGAAACTGATTCAATATAATCACTCCACTCCAAATTTACATGCTCTTCTTTGCACCAGTTAACCACTGATTGAAGATCCTTGATTGAGAGCAGTTGCCAATTTTACTTTACTTTACTTGCTACTAAGACAGGAGTAAATAGTTGTATTATCTGCCTTAGTACCTAGTTGGGACTGAAATTATATATAATGGGGCACTCACCACAACACAATAGTTAGCCAGATATTCTCATAGAGCACTTCACTGAAGTAGTGATTCTAATCTTCACTGGATGCTCAACAACTGTGGCCATGTGCCACACTAAGTTGATGTTAGTAAAAAATTAATTGTTGTACACCAGTTGTCAGTAAGGAACTTTGTAAATCATTTTAAAAGATTTCAGTTCTTATTTGGTACTCTACAATCATAGTGCCCAAAAAGGAAATTATTTAAGTGGGTTGATTTTATGATATGACAGTCCTTGCTGGGTTATTTAATGTCAACTTTGTATAGAGCACTCAGTGGGAATGAACTTACTACTCAGCATTATTGGTCAACCAGACTAGCCTCACAATACTATTTACTTAGAATGGTTGATTTGATGACATGTCAGCTGTTATTAAGTTATTTAATATATATTTTGTATGGAGCACTCAGTGAGAACTGAATTCCCTAAACAGCATTAAAGGTCAACCAGAAAGGCCTCACAAAACGTTACCTCCTGCCAAGATGTCTAAATTGTCTAGGATACCTGCTATACAATGATGCTAAACTAGGAAAATTTGTCACTAATTTCAAATAAGTCTGATATTCAAAAGCATTCTGGATGCTGTTAAACAGCAATTTTGGTTGATCAATTCTTCAGCCTTCATCAATCATATAATCAGTAAGAAAAGAAGGAAAACATTCCTACAGAAAAAATAACAAGAGAAAAAAAGGTGATCAGTCATATACCAACTGGATTAGTCCATTTAAGTTGTGCTAGTTTAACTTGGTGCTCAACTATTCTAACTTGGTGTCAGACTAATCTAAGGTTAGTTAACAATAAATAACATCTAGTATCATTCAAATTAATTTCAAATGCCTCTTCTATTGTTTGATCTAAATGTTTGGTTCATAAACTAACCCTTCTTTGTTGTTTAACATTAACTTTATTAAGAACAGTATTTTTACTCTTTTGTTCACGAGTATTCTGACATTTTTCAGGCAACTTTAGAATTCTGTTCTCCCTGAACTTTATCTTTCTCAACAAAAAATAACTTAAATTGATTTTTCTTGTTATCTAAATAATTTTTTAAAAATTTCTGTAAAGACCAGAATTTAAAGAAAAAAACTTCCAAAAGCTAAGCAAAGTATTAAGAAACAGAAAAAATTCAATCAAAACAAAGGAATGAATCCTCAGCTATTTTGCAAGAACTTCTAGGTGGTAGTGAATGCTGTACCATTTCTTCAAAATAAAAACTTGAGGTAACAAAGATGTGGTTCTTCAGAAGGCTGCTAAGAATTTAATGGATGAGCAATGAGAAAGTTTTAATTAAAATAGAAACAAAAGGGACACTTATTATTAGAATCAAAGAGACGAAATTTGTGGGGCACATAAAGAAGAAAGACAACTTGGAAAATTTGACATTCATAGGGATACCGAGGGCAAGAGGAACAGGAAATCAACTTAACAAGCGAGTGTAAGTGGATAGCAAAACAGGGAATATAAGTAATAGTAAGAAAATAAACATTGGTAAGAGCTACAAGAATAGGAAGATATAAACACTCATAGTCTGAAGGGGCTTAACACATAAAAAAGAAAGAAGAAAGACCAGAACAAATAGTAATCCAGACATGTAATATCTGCTGAATATAGAATTGAATGAATGAAACCTTCCAAGCCAATTTGTTATAATTTTTATTTGGTCACCAAAGAAACATGCCTTCAAGAATTATTCTGCTGAAATATTAATATCTTTTCTGATAAATAATTCCAGATGCTTTTTATGAATTCATGTCTTTAATGAGTTGAACTGTGAGGCACACTTTTACACATCTATTCATTTGTTCTCAAAGAACGCACTTCATATGACTCACTTCCAAACCCCATATATATTTGAAAATATTTTTAAAGGTACAAAATCTAATTAATGAAATGAAAGTGTGTAGCTTAATATAATACAACATTTTAAAAGCGAAGCAACCAGTTTTGCTCCTGCTCTTCAGGCCTCAATGGGAGGTTTAAATTTAGATTAAAATAAAGAAATGTGTGATGAAGGAGAGGGGGGAAAAACATGGATTCAAAGAGCTAAAGATTTATAATAGCGAGTCCCAACAAACATTCATGCTGATTAGACATGGAAAGCTTGTGAGACCCGATATAAAGAGCTTCCAGTACCTTGAGATGAAATACAGAGTGCAACCGGGACACAATAATGAACCAGTCAACACTAAAGTTAGCAGTACACTTTCTGTTATTTAATAGGTGCTCACAAATTGCAGAACCATAAGTATTGGGAACAAGTTCATTCTGAAGTAAGGTGTGATTCCTGATCTTAGTGGAGACATGTTGCTTAATTCTCATGTCTAGGTGCTGAGTAGTTCTCCCTATGTAATTGGCACTGCAACTACAATTATATTTATAAATAATAGAATTAATTTGATGGAGAAGGAGAGCAAATAAAGACCTTGAATAAGTTCTGTTTTCCAACAGAACTGCGGGGCCTATACTTAATTTCAGATGGTAATGCATCTATAAGGAAGTTGTAAAAGTAACTTGAAATTCAGTGTATGTCATTTCGCTCAAGTGTAAACAACTTAGCTTTTCATAGCATGTTGGATTTTGTGCCAAAGAAAGTGTATTTGCAGGGAATTTTTTTTTTTTTTTTAATCATTTCACCCCAAGCAAGGCATTCCACTGCCACTATTGCGCATGGGGCTACATAGGGGAAGGTAAAGAGAAGGAGTGGTTAGACATAGGGAATGTCAGGAGGAAAGTGACAGATGAGTAAGGATAGCGAGGATGAGGGTTGGGCAGATGGGAAGAGTGTTTGATAGAATGGGAGCAGGTTAGTGTGTTAGGAGGTGTCTATTGACCTTATATTTAAACTCCTGGAGATTGTAGCCGTCGGGGAAGCAATCGTGTGAAAGGGAATTCCACAGTCGGGAAGTGCGAGGAAAGAAACTGTTGGAGGAGAAGTTGTGGTTGCATTTTATCGGTTTCACTGTAAAAGGGTGGGATCTAGTTGCTAATCTAGTATCTCGTTCAAATTCGTATTTAGTGGGTACCAGTGATCTAAGTTCATCGGAGCAGAAGCCGTGAAAGTATTTATAGAATAGACACAGGGAAGCCACGTCGTGCCGGTGGGAGAGAGACTGCAGGCGGTCTGCCAAGTCGATATCTATCACATTACAGACCCTCCTCTGAACCTTATCGAGAAGCCCGAGGAGAACAGCAGGGGCACCCGACCAGATATGGCAGCAGTATTCAATGCACGGGCGGAGGGTAGATTTATATATGTGCAGGATAGATTTAGACAGAAAAAACTTCCGGGCCCTACACAGAGAACCGACTTTCATAGCAGCGGATTTAGCAATGGATTCGATATAGTCATTCCATTTGAGGTCCGCTGAAAGTGTGAGACCAAGGAGGCGCAGTGTTTTACTCTCTGGGAGTCAAGCCTGGTCCATGCTAATGGGAGGTAGGTGAGATTGTTGATGATGGTTAATTGAGAGTAGCTTCGTTTTAGAAGCATTAAAATTTACTAGCCATTTCTTACCCCAGTCCACTATGGATTGGAGGTCTTTTTCAATCTCGGCTGCGAGGTTAGCTTTGACGCCTACACCAGATTTTTGGTCGAGGCGAGAGTAAACTGTGGTGTCATCGGCATACAAACCTACTTGGGCTCTTATGGAATCAGGGAGATCATTAATGTATATCAGGAAGAGTGTAGGACCTAAGATGGAGCCTTGGGGGACACCTGCATTTGTATGGTAGTTCTGGGAGGCATGTCCGTTTAATACCACCTTCATTGTGCGGTTAGAGAGGAATGACTGGATTAGTTCGAACAAATGTCCAGTTATACCATAGCTCCGCAGTTTACATAGAAGGCCAGCATGCCAAACTCTGTCGAACGCCTTAGATATATATCCAATGCAACGGTTCGAGCTTCGCCATTCCTGTCGAGTGTCTGGTATATGTACTCGGTGATGGTCGTTAGCATATCAGCAGTAGACCTGGTGAAGCGGAAACCATATTGCTTGTCTGAGAGGAGCCTGTGTGCTGTGAGATGCTGAACCACCTCAGCGTTGATAATGGCTTTGAACACTTTGCCAAAGATTGGAAGAAGGCTGATAGGGCGGTAATTTGCAGGGTCCGAGGGTTCTCCAGCATTTTTAAATATAGGAACTACAGAGGAAGATTTCCAACAGGCAGGAAAGCAGGAAGCAGATAGGCAGAGGTTGTAGAGCTTAGAAAGGACAGAGGAGAGTTCAGGGGCACATTTCTTTAAGACTATGGTTGGGATTCCGTCCCCACCGCTCGCTTTGTGAGGGTCAAGTTTTAAGATTATCTTAGAGACAAGCGAAGGTGTAATGTGGACATCATTCAGTTGTGCCTTGGTTCTAGGTGAGAAGTCGGGTGTAAAAACTCCAGATGAGTCCAGACTCGAATTGTTCGAGAATCTGCAGGCAAAGCATTCAGCCTTATCTGCTGGGGAGGTGAGGACCTCAAATTTGTTGATTAGCGGGGGTATTGTAGACTTGCTCTTGTTCAGTACTCTTTTACAGAGTCGCCAGTAGTCTTTGGCGCCGAATTTAGAGCATGCTATGCGTTGCTTCATTCTGGCAGCAAACAACATCTTAGCTTCGTTAAGTATCCTTTTACACTTATTACGAGCTGAAGTGAAAAGGCGCCTGTTTTGGTCCGACGCGTAGTTACGATAGAGTCGGAAGAAATGATTCCGGTGGGCAATGGCAGCCAAGCAAGCGGGTGAGAACCATGGAGACGAATGAGATTTAAGATTTCCTAGCAGGGATGAAGGCATTGATGCCAGCCTTAACCCAGGAGGAGACCTCGGATGCACATTCTTCGATGGGAAGACTAAAAACGTTCCAAGGGATGCCACAGAGGAAGTCTCGAAATGAATCCCAGTCTGCTCTCTGATAGCAGTAGGATATTCTACTTGTCTGGATTTCATGGGTCGGGCGGGAGTGGAGTGAAATATTGACGGACACTACAGTGTGGTCAGAGTTTCCGAATGGGCAGAGTTGTCTGGTAGTGCAAAAGTCTGGGATGAAAGTGAAGCAGAGGTCTAGAAGTGAGTCCCTTCTGTTAGGGTTGTCGGAGAAATTCGTGGGGAAGTTCACTACTTGCGTAAGGGATCGGGTGATTGAAAAGTTCATGGTGTGGACACCAGCAGAGTCGGTGACAGCGTTCTCCAGCCACTTGATGTGGTGGGCGTTAAAGTCACCAAACACGAATACAGGGCAGAGGGATGGGAAGAAATGGCTTTGTCAATATTGTCAGAAATGATGTCAAGTAACGAACAGTTAGGGGAGGAAGGAGAGCGGTAGAGAAAGAAGAGGTAGCTAATCGAGCTGAGAAGTGAGAGGCGGAAACACATGAAAGAATGATCTGGGGATTCAAAAGATGACACCCTAGCTAAGGGAAGGTGTTCGCTGACATAGACACCAAGCCCATGCATATGAACATTGGAGTCCTTCCTGAAGAGGGGAAGGTAGCCAGGAACGTAGAACTCAGATGAGGGGATAGAAGGGTTAAGATTAGTTTCACATAGGGCTAATATATCAGATGAGTTATTATGGAGGAATGAATCTGAAAAATGGACTGAATCCTGGTTGACTTACCACAAGCAGCTAACACTGAAAAGTTGATTTAATTAAATTTCTGAAGACAGAAATAGAAATTAAACCATTTTTTACAGAATATAGTCGAGTTAAGCAGCATGTATTCGCTGGCCAACCGTTACGAATTGAATGTCTCAAAGACAGAAATTTAACTCTTCTACAAGACAAAACTAATGGAAATAACTGAACTGTGATACTATTTATCTTAAGTCAAAAATAACCTTGAATTGCAAAATAATTTACACAAACTAAGTGACAAAAAAAAATCAAAGACGAACAAAAAAACGAAGTACACAGAATTCTTGTTGAGACTTATGGCGACCATGCTCTGTTAAAAAAACAATGCAGAATTTGGTTTAGATGCTTCAAAAATAATGACTTTCATGTTGAAGATAAATAACTCTCTTGCACATCAAAAAGGTTTGAAGACAAAGAACTGGAGATATTACTTCACAAAGACTTATGTCAGGCACAAGCTGAACTTGCAGAAACATTAGGAGTTGATCACACAACAGTTTCAAAATGTTTGAAAGTATTAAAATTCAAAAGAAAGGACATTGGGTCCCATATGAGTTAAAGCTGAGAGATGTTGAACAACATCTTGTCACATGTGAAAAGCTGCTTCAACATCAAGAAAGAAAAATTTTTGCTTTGTCTCATGACCAGCAATGAAAAGTGGATATACTACAATAGCCCCAAGCATAGAAGATCATGGAGTAAGCTCGGTTATGCATCAACAGTGGCTGCAAAGCCCAATATCTGTGGTTTGAAGCTTCTGCTCTGCATTTGGTGTAGTTTATTATGAGCTGCTCAAACTGACCAAAACCATCATGAGAGTTTGCTATCAACTACAACTGATGCGTTTGAGCAGAGCATTGAGGAAAAAATGGTCGCTATATGAGCAGAGACATGACAAAGTGATTTTGCAACATGAGATGCTAAACCACATGTTACAAAACAGGTGAAAACCTACTTGGAAACACTTAAATAGGAAATCCTACCCCACCCACCATATTCACCAGACATTACTTCATTCGATCATCACTTGTTCCAATCGATGGCACATGTCCTGGCTGAGCAGCACTTTTATTTTTATGAAGATATCAAAAAGTGGGTCAACTCAAGGTTAGGCTTAAAAGACATGTCATTTTTCTGACATGGAATTCAAATGCTGCTAGAAAGATGGAGACAAGTAGAGGCTAGTGATGGACAATACTTTCAGTGACATGTTCCTTACTAACTTTTTGTGAATAAAACATTACATTTCATGCAAAATCAGTGAGCACTTATTCAAGGTTGCTTTATATATATATATATATATATTAATTTAGATACTTCAATCCAAGCGGAAAAAGCAGGAAGGTAAATTCCAAAAACCCGATCCTAATTAATATTAAAAATTTTATAGGAAGAGAGCTCCATGGAATAAAATATTACAGAGCAAATATAAATTAAAAAAGATGATGTCAATTTTTTCTTTTCTTGTTTATTTGATTTTATTTTGTTTTATCTTTTTCTTTTTTAATTTCTTTGCAAATCTATTTAAAAAGGAAAATTAGACTGATTTTTCTCCAGTTTCTGAAAGGATTTTTCTGTTGCTGAGGTGATGTGTTATCCCCAGTGGGGATTTTCATATCGAAATGATCATCCAACATCATTGAATTAATCCTTTTTTAATTTATATATATATATATATATATATATATATATATATATACATTCAACTATAATTCTTAATAAATTTTTGAAATGAATTTTAATTTTTATTTCAAAGTGAAATTAATAATCACTTAGTAATACTGATTTCTATTTTATTCAAACATTAACACATTAACTTTCATACGCCAACAAATTGTTTTTGGGGTATCTTATCATGTTTTTCAAATTAGCATTTACTTGTATTTTGATTGGTCATCACAGACTACGTAACCATATCTCCCCTACTGAGAGGGTTTGGTTAGTTTTGAACCTTTTAAAACTCTTTATCTCACAACCAACAACATTACCTGACAAGACACAAGAAGTGTTGAAACAAAATAGCTACCTTGTAGTGATGATATAACATACTTATGTCATAAACTTTATATATATATATTTTCCAAACATATACTGTTAAATTTAAGAGACAATGAATGTCTATTATGTTTAATCATGAGCCGTTCTAAACATTGTATTTTGGCTTTAATTTCAGGTGAAAATAAAGACAAAAATTCCCTAACATTTAGATAATTTTTTTATTAAGCTAGTTCTAAGCTTTTGGCTCACATGAGCCATCTTCAGGGAGGTTACAAAAACGTTAACATAAAACATCAACCATCAGCGATGATTTTATTTTGTGTTGACATAAAACTTTGTTAAGCAACAATAACAGTTACCAAAAATAGCAAATGCAGTTCGTAAATTTGTAATGCGGTTCTATGACATCACACTGTGCGAGAGCTTGAAATGATAACAGAACCATATATTTAAATGCAATGTAATGTGTTATGACCAGATTTAAACCTGATTTTATTAAGTGTGGGTTGTTTATATATCCTTCTTTTTCTTCTTTGTGTCATGTCTCATCGAGACACTGTCCATCAAGGCTCTCCACATTTCTCTGTGATTTGTAGATTTTAATAAATTTTGTTTTTCTTTTATCTCTCCTAAATCCTGTTTCACCATCCATTTACTCAAGCTCACATGGTAATTTATGTATTGTTTTTTCTCTTTCCCTCTCACCTTCAATCTCTCCTGTGAGTATCAAATTTCCCAAGCCCTCTTTCTTCATTATGTGCCCTAGAAATTTCATTTCTTTCTTTCTGATGCAATGTATAAATGTAACTTTCTGTTTCCAGTTGCTCTAAAACTTTGTTGTCACTCACATGTTCAATCCATAGTTCTGTAGAACTTCATTTCTGTTGCTTCTAGCCTCTTCTTCATCTTGGAGGAGACTGTCTAGCATTTTCTACCATATAGAAAGACTGATATTATATAAAAGTACTCTTTTGTTTGTTTCTAACAAAAATTTCTTGTTTCTTAATATTTTGCTTAGCTTTTGGATGGCAACTTTGCTATCCCAATGTGTCTTTAGATATCAGTATTGCACTTTCTATCCTTTTTAAAACACTTCCCAGATATTTTAATTTTTGTACTTGTTTAATTTCAGTATCTCCAATTTGTAATTTGCATGTTGGGCTGTTCCTTATTCTAACTAACATGGATTCTTTTTTTGATAATCATATCATCCCAAGCAAAGCATTTTACTGCCACTGTTTTGCAGGGGGTTACATAGAATGAAAGTTATGAGAAAGAGTGACAGGTTATAGTGAGTGTCAGGAAGTGGGTAAGAGAAGGATGAATGTGGCCATAGAGTGAGGGATCAGTTTATATATTGGTTGTAATGTAGAATTGATCTCCCACTTTATACCCACATTATAACAGTATAGAAATTTTTTTTTTATAATCATATCATCCCAAGCAAAGCATTTTACTGCCACTGTTTTGTAGGGGGTTACATAGGAAGAAAGTTATGAGAAAGAGTGACAGAATACAGGGGGTATCAGGAAGTGGGTAAGAGATGGATGAGAATACTGATGAGAGTGAAGTGAATGGAGAAAGGAGCATGAGGGAGGATGCAGGTTAGTGAGATAGGAAATGACTATTGACTTTACATTTAAATTCTTGGACACTGTAGCTGTCAGCAAAGCAAGTAGATGAAAGAAAATTCCACAGGTGGGAAGTGCGAGAAAAGAAGCTGCTGGAGTAGAATTTGCATTTACATTTTATTGGTTTCACAGTAAAAGGGTGGGACCCAGTTGCTAATCCTGTGGCTCGAGCAAATTCATATACAGGGGGCACCAGTGAGCTAAGTTCATCAGAGCTGTCTTGAAATTGATGTTTTGTCTTTTCTTCTCACTTTCTTTCACGATATTCTGCATTAATTTTTGTTGTCTCCTTTCTATGACTGCAAGCAACATTGTGTCATTTGCCTATCTTATTTTGTTAAGATTGTGGCTGCCAATAATTAATCCCGGCAAGACTTCTAATTCTCCCAGAGCCACCTCATTGTATAATTGGAATAAGTCCAGGGAGAAGACAAATCCTTGTCTTACATCACTTTCAATATTTTGTATATTTACTGAATTCATTTTCTATCCATTTGTAGGCTGTCAGTATATGTTCTGGATTATTTTGATATCCTTCCTAAATGTCACAAGGTTATAAAAAATTTAATCTGTCAAAAATGTTGCTTATTTTCTTCCATCTTCAATGTAACAATATATGAGTAGAAATACACTTTTTTTTTTTTACTAAATATATGCTGAAATGACATATTGTAAAGTAGTATATTGAAGTGGTTGATACTCTAGTAAATATAGATAAATATAGATAACTTTCATGTTCTTATCTCCACTCTTCACATATTTAAATTGGAATACCATTGAAAGTAACTTTTCAAATGAAGTTAAAAATGTGCTCCTAAGAAACAAGGAAAATCTCTTTAGAAACAAAGAAATTAGTACTAAACTGTTATATAATATCAGTCCTTTCAGATGACAGTGAATGAGACTTGAAGCAACAGAAGGATACTGAGGACACCGTGGATCAAACATAGAGCAGCAACAAAGTTTTACAAAAAATGGAAGCAAAAAACAAAAACAAAAAAAAAACACTTAGATTTAGCATCAGAGAGAAATAGTAAAAATCTCTAGAGCACATAATTAGGAAAGAGGACTTGGCAAATTTGATACACACAGGAGACAATGACAGCAAGAAGGAGAAAAGAAAATAATGTATAACTTAGCTAGCAAGCTTGAGATGGCAGACCAGGGATTAGGATAGATAACAAAGAGCCAAAATATATTAAGAGTTTCAAAGGACAGAAAAATTGTAGAGAACCAATATTGCTAATGCCCTGAAGGGACACAGCACACAGAAGAAGAATATCATCTAATATCCAGCCAACACTTTTATCCACTGAGTCACATGTCCTTGAGTGACTCGACCCAAAGAATTGTGAGTTCAATACCTGGGGACAACAGGGGTGAACAAAAACTTAGAGAGTTGAATTAAAAGAAGATGAGTCAAACATACGGAAGTGGTATGACTCATGGAATGAGAACAATCTACACCAGTGATTGAAATAAAAGGTTTGGTTCAAATTTCCAATCACCTATAGAAGGTTGGATTGTACAATGACCAAAACATTGTGAATATGACAATAAAGATAAGGACAACAGTTTAAATAATGTAAATACCTCATCTCAGAAATATAGACATATATTTTTTTTTATTGTATTCTGAAACAGAATGCCAGTAGCCAAGCTTTCCTATTAAAGAAGCTTCTTTCAAATCTGAAGGTCTATCAATTTTGGGTGTATATTTTGAAATTTATTCCCATTATAGTATTGATAAGAATTCCCCATATTTAAATAGAATAAATAGGTCCAGATTGAATCCATATCTTGATAGAGACAATTTCTGATTCCTTTTTAAGCTGGTTCTTTTCTTTGACTACATTCAAAATGCACAGATAGAGAAAGTGCACAGTCTATATTTTTTCTTTTAGTTTATCTCACACAGTGCAGCCATGTCTGAAGGCATATAGTAAGCAAACATGAAATAGTTTTGTATGTTTATTAAAATCTTTCTTCTTGAAATCATGAAAAAATATAGAAAAACAAAACTTTATAGAACAATATTTTCTTCAAAGTTATGGTACGAATAAATAAAGGAATAGACATTTTTTCAGTCTACTTAAATACAAATACATACATCAGCATATATATTTCAAAATCTTTGAAATAAAATAAAGCAGCAGTATAAAGTCTTCCTGGGAACAAAGTAAAGCCCTATATATATATATATATATAGATATAAATAATCATATTACCCCAAGCAAGGCATTTTACTGCCACTGTTTTGCAGGGGGTTACATAGGAGGAAAGTTATGAGAAAAACTGACAGGTTATAGGGGGGTGTCAGAAAGTGGGTAAGAGAAGGATGAGAATACTGATGAAAGTAGAGTGGACGAAGAAGGGAGCATGAGAGAGGATGCAGGTTAGTGAGATAGGAAATGACTATTGACTTTACATTTAAATTCTTGGAGATTGTAGCTGTCAGGAAAGCAAATAAATGAAAGGGAATTCCACAGGTCGGAAGTACAAAAGAATCTGCTGGAGTAGAATTTGCAAATATATATATATATATATATATGTATGTATACCATTCATCCATGCATTGAATATTGCTGTCACATCTGGCTTCATGCTCCTGTTATATATTTAGAAATTCTTGATAAAATCCAAAGAGTCTGCAATGTCATTAGTTCTGATCTGGCATCTTGGTAACAATCACATTTCCACCATGTTAATGTTGATTCTCTGAGTCTTTTCTATTAATACTTTCATGGTAATTGTTCTGATGAACTTTCCTCTATGGTACCTAGACTTTATGAATTTAAGTGCAGTACTAGATTGGCAGTAAGTTTTTGCTATTTTACAGTTGAAATTGCGAGATGTAGCAGTAAGTTACTTGCTCACATATTTTTTTTTACACTTCTCACTTATGAAACTCTCTCCCAGTTTCTTGCTTTACAGACAAGTTTGATTTTAGAAATTCAAATGTAATGTCTGTTTTTATTTTCTGTTTTCTTAATTCCTGTTCTTTTATTGTTCTCACTCTTTCATAATGTTTTTCTTTTTCTTATATTCTTTTACACTCAGTAACCCCCTGCATCTTAGTGGTTTTATTGCCTCACTTGAGGTGAAATATTACATCTATATATGCACATAAAAATACACATGTCATGTTCTGATATCATTTAAAAAAATTACTATGTTAGGTCTTGCAAAAAGACAATCTACACAGGACGTCATTTGTATATGGTACAGGTACATTTTAAATTTTAAATGTAGCGTTCATGAAATACCAGGATGAAGGTAATAAAACATTTTTCTATGATATTATAAACATTTATATTCTTGATAATGACTATAAATGGTTGAAAGTACCTAAAAAAACATTATGAACTCGTACAATTTTGATCAAAGTGCGACAACTTATATGCAAATTGGAAATAAACTAATAAAAATTAGACAAGCCTTGTCAGTTGATATTAATAAAACGTTTGACTATATATACGGATGAGAAAAAAAGAAACATAGTGATAGATACAATTACTCAAATATGAAAAACTGAGATACATCTAATACATTAAGATAGTGTGACACAAATGTATAAATGTACATGTTTCATGTATAATGAGTATTGAAATTGTAGGACCAAAATGTGTTATCGCATATGAAACAAAGTTAGAACATTAAAAAAAAAATGATGCCATTGTCTAAAAAGGAGAGAAAAAGTGAAAAATGAAAGCTTAAATGTATTTTATGATCGTGTTATATCTCATTACTTGCATTTGTTTTCTCGTCTGTTCTTCCATTTTTTATGTCACACAGATGTATATGAAATAAAAAAGAATTATCAAGTCTGTTGGCAAAATTCTGATAATTCATTTATGAAACCCAGTGGCAATGAGACTTACATAAAGTAGTGTTTGTGGTGTGTGAGTGTGTATGTTTTAACAAAGTCTGTTGCTTATTTTCTTTCTTCTGACATTTTCTGGGGTTGATAGAATCTTGATTTGTCTAACAAATATAATTTAGAATAAAAAAAAACAAATATGAAATAAAGATATTGACCAATAAAAAATGGTTTTCCATTTTATAAATATTTCTCCATGGGACATGCTTAAATATGTATAATCAAGATCGTCATAAAATAATTGTCATAACTTTGAAGACAATTTTCATCTGGCAACCATAAGTGTGTTTCATTGATTTTTAAGAATATAAACAACAGGAAGAAAGCCAAATGCAGAAAAGAATTTTCAAAATCTGATAGATTTAGTTGTTTATATTTTTATCAAGGAAAATAAACAAATGTTGGTGGTTTTTCAGAAATCTTAATTAGGTCATCTATTTGGTAAAAAAAAAAAACTGAAAGATATTATTAGATGAAAAATTTTATGAATATAATGATTCCTTAAACCATTACTATGAGGGGATGCTGAAAAGTTCTCAGTCTGATCAAGAAACCCTTCTCCAAAAATAATTCTGATGTTTGATCATTTGATAAAACTTAGGTTCTTCAGTACTATATTGTAAACCTGAATCATCTTCCATGTGCCATGTCCCTTCAAGACATAAGTGATCGTGGCCTTCCACATTTTCTTGTTGCTCTTAACACCCTTTCTCTTGTTATCTCAAACCTTGCTCTGCCATCCATTTACTCAAGCCCATCAAGTATGTCATGAGTTGTTTTTCCTTCTGTCCATCTGTCCTATGACCATCAGATTCTCCAAGTCCTCTTTCCTCATTACATTTCCCAGAAACATCAGCTGTTTTTTATTTTAAGTAAATGTTACCTTTTTGTTACCACCCTCTCCAAAACCATGTTGTTGCTCACATGTTCCGTCCATGGTATCCTCAGAATCCTTCTGTAAAACCATATTTTGGTTGCTTCAAGTCTTTTCTTCATCTTTGATGAAATTGTCTAGCATTCACTGCTATATTGAAAAAAGTCTGAATATACACACATAAAAACACGCATCTAAAACTAATGTAAACAAGCATATATAAACACAAAACATGTATGCATATACATACATATGAGTGGATATTGAAAAGTCTTTGCCCAACCAAATAAAAACATCACAGTGTTTTAATGTTTGGTAATTAAATCAGATTTTGTGATCAAGAACTTTTCAGCATCCACCCATATGTACTAAGTTCAAATGCATTGAGTATGAAAATCAACCATCATTACTCTTTTTTTTTCACTAGAATTTTCCATGTTTTATATATATATATATATATATATATATATATATATATATGTAGGGGGAGAGATAGATAACATGTGGGGTTCTAGAAAGGTCAAAACCTACTATCCAAAATCTGATTAAATGAGCAAACATCAGATTTTTTTTTCTTTCTTGTTAGTTAAAAAAAAATTAAAAGTTTTATATATTTTTCTAATAAATTCTATATACAATATATATATATATATATATATATGTAATGATATTGTATATAGGATTTATTAGAAAAATATATTAAAAACAGCAATCTTGGCACTAAGCATCATCACAATTTAACGCTATATATATATATCTATATATATATATATATATATATATATATATATATAATGCTTGGTCAATACTTTTAAAATTAAATTAGACCAGCCTTAATTTTTGACCAAGCATTATATATATAAATAATATATAAGATGCTTGGTCAAAAATTAAGTCTGGTCTAATTTAATTTTAAAGTATTAGTCTCAAAATTATCATTAATTTTAAAGTCATAAAGTGACCAGATGAGCAAACAAAATGTAATTAATAATGTTTAACCTTCTCATCTGCAAAACAATTGCTGTGTCTAAAGAACATTCCCTTGACACCACTATTACTGTCTACACTTTTGGATCCCTCAGCAATGTTTATTGTTTTAAAAGTGATGACTAGAATTTTATCAAAAACCAAATATATGAAAGTGGATTTATACATTTTCTTTATTCTTAAGAATTGACAACAATGATATCAAATAGTATTTATTAGATTGAATAAAAAAATTGTTTTCATATTGAATTATGAAATAATAAATAATAAATATGCCATTGTGGATGGCTTACATATTTTGATAATTTTGTAATATTTATAATAGTTTTAAATAAAAAGATTTTTTCAACATATTTTTTTACAAAATTGTAAAGGACAAATATTGTATTGAAGTTGGTTCACATATTATAACAATAATATAAATCAAAATTGCTGAGGGAGTCAAGTGTGTACAGCAAAAGTGGTGTAAAGGGAATAACCATCCTTTTGACACATCATTTTTTACATTGAAATGTAAATATATATATATATATGAAATATATATATATATATATATATATATATATTAACCACTTTCCTTATCCATTGCAGGAAACATTCCTTCCTCAAAGTGTATCAGACCTGGTCAGTATTGGGTTTTACAATGATTCTGGTTTCAAGTAAATCAGCTTTTACATGCATTGTTCTCATTGCCAAAAATTCTAATTCAATTTGTGATACTTTATGAAGTATGAAACAGTGCTCACTGTATAATAACAGAGCTAAAATGTATATTACTAATAAATATACATTTTTTTTCTTCAGCAGTAGTAGAATTCAGATTTGCATGCACAATGTAATTTTTAGGTGCTGATTGAGAAGTAACCATTGTAAAATTGAAATATTGATATTTACACCATACTATAATGTTAGTGAAGCAGTCCATTTATTAACAGAATTATACATGATGGACTCTCCTGTGAATTCCAATGTATGAGAAATCAATTCATTTGGTACATGAAATAATCATGTTTTATATTTGTGTTTTATGTGCACCATCAAGCCTGTAGAGCAGGATGCAGAGGGAACATTTGAAACTGTCTGTTTGGGAATCGGAAGCCTCTGATGTAGACCTAGATTCTGGATGTTTATAGAGAGCATGAGCCTACAAACCAGCCTCGGATTTGCAGAACAAATGACAAATTGGACACTTAAACATTCCAATAGATGGAGAAATTGGCATGAAGGATTGGGTTTTAGTTCCCAAACTCCCAATTTTGTTCAAAACTCACAATGCCACAGTGACAAGTTGTCCTTTACCTCATTTGATCTAAAGACAATTCGAAGGAGTCAACTGGTATGTTAACTGCTTCAAGATTGTACTTCAGTATATCTTCATAACAAAGCAGAGGTCTTTCAACAGTTTGAGCCTCATCAAGTAATTGTGTGTGTGTGTGTGTATATATATATATATATAAACACAATTTTTATATATATATATATATATATATACACACACACATACACACTTACATACCTCCAAATACAAACATCATTTAAATAAAAACATCTACATCTAATATATAGCTTCAAATATAATACAAATATAGATACAAATATTCACATCTACAAATATTTATTTGCAACATCTATATATTAACACATTCACTATTGTATTCATGTAAAAATGGAAATACATGCACACATATAAATGTAGAACCATATAAATCTGTTCATAAAAATATATATATATGTGTGCATGTGTATATACATATTCTCAATAAGTATATTTGTATATATCTTATATGCAAGAACTGAAGTGGAAGTATTCAGTACATTATGTACACTTGCATAGACACTGTAACCTTACTATGTCCACCTATTCCTCTTTCTATTTGTTCATGTCTGCATGTAATTATATATATATATATATATATATATACACACACACACACACACACACCTATCTCAGATATAAAGAGTTAGAACTTTGAAAGTGCAGAAACACACATTTTCAAAAACATATGTATATTTGGAAATAGAAAAATATGTAAAAAAAAAAAATTATATTGTCTAGGCTTGGGATTTCAAGTCAACAATTTTTCTATCTTTTTTTTTTTTTGTCATGAAATTTAACATTTATTTTTTAGTTCACAAAGACCATAGTCCTCCATATAATAGAGTACACAGCTTGACTCATATAAATGACAAAGTTCTATATTTATACATCCTGGTATTACAATTGGCGCTGCTGGGGAATGGTTCCTGCAAATGATAACCCATCCTGGATGTCACCTTGTTTATTATCAGCAATTTTTACTCATTCTCTCAAACATTGTGAAATGTGTCTGTGCTTGGCTGTAAAATACGGTGGACATGTTTTTGTTCAATATATATGAAGCAAAGCAGATCGTCAAGTGAGATTATCTATATTATGCCATAGAAACCAGAAATTCAATTGCATGGTAAGAATTTACCGGTTGGAATTGAGACTGCATCAATAATGTTCTGTTTTCTTTTAGTTGTGGTTTTCCAATGGACGGCTATGTCAAGTATTATTGATCCCCAATAATCAATAGATTAATGGTAATCACCAGGATAAGGTTGTTAGTACAAATTTTAGATATACATCTGATACCTACATGGTTACAAATAGGATAATTATGTCGAGGTACACATGTTTTTGTGCTCAATAATATTTGATACCAATCGATATATATCTCAGTAGGTATGTTGTTTTTTACTGTGTTTAGGTATACAGATAGGTAAATAGTGCTTGTATTTTTCTATCTTGAATGTACATATATTTATTTCATGATAGATTGATTCCAGAAATGTGAAATGACTTTGTTACTTATGTTACATTTGTGATTTTCTATCAGATATTCAGCTGGGAATATAGCTGGGTATTAGTAAATGATCACATATATTGCTCTTTTTGAAAACAAATGACTTATTTTTATTTTAAAAAATCATCCAGCATCTTATACCATTATGGTTAGGTTACTAGCATGGAACTAATACCTAAACCTGCCCTATTCTTGTACAATCACTAAAGTACCAAAGTTAAGCAACATTGAGTGTGGTCAGTTCCTAGATATGTGATCATTTGTGATTACCATATTCTTTAAGTGGATGCTGGAATGAATAATGGCTCGGAATTGTTACCTCAGGAAAGGCATGAATCCAGATTTTCATTCAGCTATAGATTAATTAGGAAAACTTGTATCACCAAACCATTCAGTTCAGTTAAGTGCCATACGTGATACACACTTTGGGTGATCATATCTTAAAAGAGACATGACTGACTAGGCAGAAGATTATCCTGCAGTAGGTTGCCATTGCTTTCTGTAGTAGACTGGTTGCCAGCCAAGGCTACAGAACCCAATCTGTCCTGTTATTTAACCCATAACTGGAGGGAAGAGATGGATTAATACCTTTCTCAAGGGTATTTGTGCGTAAGTGAATACAACAAATTCAACTGGAATTTGAACTTGGCACTCCGATTTGTGGTTCCAAGTCGATATGCACTGCAGCACACATCCATTAAACCATTATTATCTCCAAAAATCAAGAACAATATTCTCACAATCTAAAAATATTTTCTGGCTTTAAATAACCTGCAAAGGGTTGATAAATCATAGAAAATGAATCAATCAAGCAATCAATCCAAAACTTTGCTGTTTGATACACTTGTCTACTAATGACTCCAGAAAATACTCTATAGGATTATAAATTATTAAATTAAAATTTTAAATGAAAGTTTCTCTGTGCTTTTTCAATACATACTTTCATGGCACTTGTTCTGATGGACTTTACCCAATGCTAACTAGACTATATAAAAATTAAACAAAGTACAAGATCGATGGCAAGATCTGATCTTTTTATAGTTGAAATAACTGGATGCAACCATAAGTTCTATGCTAACAATTTCTTCTCTTGCACTTCTCTCTTCTGTAAAATCTCTTCCAGTTTTTTGCTTCCCAGTCAACTTTGATCTTCAAAAAAGGAAATACAATATGAACCGTTATCTTCTCTCTTCTTAATTCCTGTTCTTTTACAGTTCTCTCTCCATAAGCATGTTTTTTCTCACATTGTTTATGAATTTAAGCATAGTACTAGATTAACAACAAGGTCTCATCATTTTACACTTGAAATGGTGAGATGTAACCCTAAGTTCTGTGCTAATAGTTTCTTCTCTTGCACTTCTTGCTTTTAGAACTTTCTTCTGGTTCTTGCTTTTCAGTCAACTTTGATCTTTAAAAATTTAAATACAATGTCAATCATTACCTTCTACTTAATTCCCATTATTTTATTGTTCTTTCTTCTTCATAGTGAATTTATTCTCATGTTTTCTAACACAATAATGCCTTGTGTCTTAGTGGCTTTATTGCCTTACTTAGCATGAAATGATTAATTAAAAAATATATATTAACAAAAACAAGTTCAGTAGCCACTGCCATTTTGGTGGTATTATCACCTTGGGGTGAAATGCTTAAAACAAAAAAAAAAAAAAGAAAAAATTATTGAATATATCATTCTGGATCTGAATCAGAGTTTTCATTCTTTTTTGAGGATCCCCACCCTAGATGACTTCCACCTTTTACTTTTCTTTTGCCAGGCGTGACCTTGTAAGGCTCAGCTTGCTGTCATGCTCATCTCGACATCTTGTTTTTAGCCTTCCTTGGTTTTTTCCATTTTCTTGGACTCTATTACCTTTGATGTCTAAAGGTTGTCTGTGAGCCTTAAACATGTCCAGCCTGTCTGTACTTGCTCTTTAGGATGGTGGTAATGATATCTTCAACTCCAGTCTGCTGCCTGATCCAGATGTTTCTCTTCTGGTCAAGCAAACTGATGTCAAGCATGATGCGTTCCATCTTGCACTGAGCTACTGCTAATTTGTTAATAGCAGCAGCACTGAGCACCCTCGTTTTGTTACTATAGGTCATTACTGGCATTAGGTACTCATTGAAAATTTTGCACTTGATTGCCATGGTAGATTTTTTTGCTCCTCAAGATGTGGTCTGCCTTGCCAAAGGCTGACCATCCGAGTGCTATCATTCATTTCAGGCAAAATGTCCTCCATCATTTTGACCATCCTTCCCAGATAAATATAGCTATTCACTTCTTCTATAATTTCACCATTCACTAAGATTGGAGCTTTTGTGACCTTCTTATTAAACATGACCTTTGTTTTTGTAAGGTGCACATTTAGGCCAACTGGATGACTGGTGTTGTGTAAGTCCATGAGGACCTCTAATTCTTGTGGCATGTGGCCAGTGATGATGATGTCATCAGTGAATTTAAGGTAGGCTAAGAGTTCTCCATTTGTATTGATTCCTTTATCCTCCCAGTTGATTCTGCTGACCATTGCATCTTGTAGGCACGGTGTGAAAAGTTTTGTGAGATGTTTTAACCTTGTCTTGCTCCTTTTTCTTATCTGATCTTGTTGCTGTTCTGTTGAAGTCTCAGTGTTGCTATAGCAACATTAGTTGAAAAAGTTTATTGTTTTCTTAAACAATACCTACTGAGTTACAGAAGTGTGTGATATGGCAGGAAATATAATATGAATATATATTTCAGTTACTTCCATATATCTTGTCCATCAACTGAGGACTCTGGGGAAATGGTAGACTTTAAAAACAGTAGCTTTTTACATTTATGCATCATTATGAATTGAACACTTTTGGCTAATGGCGTTTGTTTACATTGTGTGTATAACATCCTAAAATGTGCTTTTCTACCGTGCACCAATAGCTTAGAGGTAGAATCTTTGACTGATGTCAAATCAGTCGGGTTTCAATCTTAGCTGGAAGCAATTAGATGTCAAACTGTACTGATGAGCTGTGATACAGCAAAACAAGACTGTTTTCGGATAACTATATATATATATATATATGATGATGACTGTCTTTTTGCTTTTGAGTACATCTATCAGCAAGCAAATCAGTGTTGCACATACCTGCTCAGACACATATTTAACACCTGTAAGGCCCATATATGGTTTATAGAAACTATGCTAAGCAGAACTTAATTACAATTTCTGGGAAAGAATAAATAATCTGGTGTAATCAACTAGACCAGTATGTTCAAGGCCTCAGTCATGATGACTTGCAATTTCATGCTAGTACAACCATCAATGAATTCCAAGCAATTTCATCTCATCAATTTCGCTCACAAGACTTGGGTCAACTTGTAACATACTTTTCTGGCACTTTTCAATAGTACCACACACAGGGATCACCTACCTAGGTCAAAAAGCATCAAAACATTACAGTTTAATATTTTAATATTTAATATTTTAGTATTAAAATATATAATTTATTTTATTTTTTTTAACAACAGCTTTTAAATATTTTAAAAGCTGCTATTAAAAAAATATTAGCAAAATCTAACATTAAGTGCAAAAGTTTTCTGGGGGAGTAATTCAAAACAAGAGATTGATTCTAAAATATTAATATAATATACAATTTTTGGGTTGATTATCAGGATTGTTTATAACTGTAATGTATTCTTTTCTTTAATTTCAGTTATAATACAAAAAAGCCATATCAATTATTTTGAAATTCCTGTGTGTTCATATAAATGCAAACTTCATGAGCATATTTGTTTTCCTATTATGATACTGAGCTGTGATTCCCAAGTGTTAGTTATTCCATCAATACAAAAATAATCTTGTGCTTTGGAATAAGTTTTTTGTCATCCAAAATATACATAACACGCATGCATATAGATGGTGGTGCTGAAAATTTCTTGGCTCAACCTACTTTAAAAAATTTGGTCAAAACAAATATTTTGAAGGGAATGGTGCTTGTTCTGGCTGAGAACTTTTCAGTAATAACCCCATGCCGCCTGTCATATGATCAGATCATCAGGGACTAAGCCAGTTCCCTTACTAGACTTTTCTGGTGAGGAAGGTGACTAGACATTCAACAGGATTTAAAACAAGACGTTTGAATGAATCCTCTGATGTGATCAACAGCTAACTAGTGCATACACTAAGTTATGCAAAGATATAGAAACACCTGGGTTGGTGACCAGCCATGCTGTGAGATCACTGGGAGTCAGAGACACCTAGACTTCATTAAGAACTCTTTTGAAGAAAATGAAAACTTTGATAAAAGACCTTGTAACAGAGAAAAAGACTAACACAAAGAAAAAAAAGACCTTCACAAGCATGTGTCTGGTGCAGATTAGGTCCATGTCTTCTTGAATAATTGGCTGCTTAGAGAAGGAAGGCCTTTTACATAGATTACCTCACTGTTGAATTTGCAAGAGAATGGTGTTCTTTTGCTCATCAACAAACCATAACTGACCTGTGGATGAGGCTTTTCAGTGCCTACTGGATATATTGGTATTAATGTTTGGGAAAACTCTGCCTGGATTTGTGACAGTTGGTTTTTCTATATCACTTTATTTGCATTTAATTAAACAGATCAGTTCTTTTGGGGCAAATGTATTCAAAGCTCAACAAGTGGCATTCACTCTGTGCAAAGCCTTTCCTCACTTATAAAAGCTTCAAGCACAGGTGCTGCTTGATTTCTGATGTCTTTAATTTGTGTTGCTGGATAGTTCACAAGAGAGTAAATCCCTAGTAAAACTTAAAGGCCATAACTGCACTTATATTTTAAGATCAGTCAATCAATAGCATTACTTGAAATCAAGATCCATATAAAAACTAATAAAATATCACAAAATATTGTGTGTGTATATATATATATATATATATATATATATATATATATATTTTGAAAAAAGGCCAGTATATGTTAAGCACCTGATGATTCCTAAAAAATAGATGAAACTTGAAATTGTGCATAAAATGTAGGTTAATATGAAATAATAAACATTATTATATATCAAGAATAATATTGGAAAAATTGTAAGACAAAGAGAATGAAGTCCTAAAGGATGAAACACATCACAAGTAAACTTTTCCACATTGTGATACACACACATATATATATATTTTTAATCATATCACCCCGAGCAAGGCGGTAACACCACTGATGTGCAGGGGGCTACATAAGAGAAAAAGATTAAGAGACTGAAGAGAAGGACCAACCAGTTAGAAAGGAGCAAGAGAAGTAAAGGAATACAGGTGTGATGACAGTTGCAAAGATGGAGAGAAAGGAAAGGCTATACAGGGTGGTGTGGAAAGAATTATGGTCAATTAGTATAGAGACGGATGTGTGTTATGGTGCATTGGATATCGGCCTGGAATGAGAAATCAGGGAGCAGAGTTCGAATTCCAGCTGAATTCATTGCATTCACTTACACGCAAATACCCTTGGGAAAGGCATTAATCCGTCTCTTCCCTCCAGTTATGGGTTAAATAACAGGACAGATTGGGTTCTATAGTCTTGGTTGGCAACCAGTCTACCACAGAAAGCAATGGCAATCTACTGCGGGATAATCATCTTCCCAGTCAGTCATGTTTCCTTTGAGACATGATCGCCCAAGTGTGTATCACATATGGCACTTAACTGACTGAGTTAAGAGATGAGTATTGACCTTGCATTTAAATTCCTGGAGGTTGTAGCCATCAGGAAAGCAAGAATATGGAAGTGAGTTCTACAGGCGTGAAGTGTGAGAAAAGAAGCTGAAGGAGTAGAATTGTCGTCTGCATTTAGTTGATCTAACTGTGAATGGGTGAGACTCTGATGCCAGTCTGATTGCACGAGTAAACACCTGCTGCAGAGGAACCAGTGACTTAAGTTTGTTGGAGCAGAAGCCATGGAAGTATTTATAGAACAGACACAAGGAAGCCACATCTCGTCGGTGGGAAAGTGGCTGTAGTTGAACCGCCAAGTCAGCACCTATCACATCACTGATTCTCCTTTGGAGCCTGCCTAGAACACGGAGATGAACAGCGGGGACACCAGACCATATATGGCAGCAGTACTCCATGCATGGACAAATGGTTGATTTGTATATATGCAGGATGGTTTCAGGTGGGAAAAACATTCTGGCCCGACACAGTGACCCAACCTTCCTAGCAGTCGATTTAGCTATTGACTCAATGTAGTGGTTCCACTTGAGATCAGAAGAGAGGTTAAGGTTGAGAAGGCACAGAGTATTGTTCTCGGGGAGACTCGCTTGGTCCATGCTTATGGGAGGTAGCAGAGGATTGACAGACAGCAGCTTGGTCTTAGACACATTGAAATTTTCGAGCCACTTCTTACCCCAATTCACCACAGAGTGTAGATCCCTTTCAAGATCAGCAGTGAGATTATGTTTGTCCATCACGCTGGGATTCTTTCTGATGCGGGAGTAAATTGTGGTGTCATCTGCATAGATGCCTACCTGGCTCTTGATCTCGTTTGGGAGGTCGTTTATGTAAATAAGGAAGAGCGTTGGGCCTAGGATAGAGCCCTGAGAGACACCAGCATTTGTACAGAAGGGTGTGGAGGCATGCCCATTCAGGACAATCTTCATGATGTGGTTATGTAGGAAAGATTGAATTAGATCAAGCAATCGTCCGGTAATACCGTAACCCTGTAGTTTGCATAGAAGGCCAGTGTGCCAAACCCTGTCAAAAGCCTTAGAGATATCTAGAGCAACAGCACGAGCCTTGCCGGACTCATCAAGGGCCTGGAGAATGTATTCCATAATGGCCATTAGCATGTCGGCCATGGACCTGGCAAAGTGGAAGCCATACTGCCTGTCGGAGAAGAGTTTATGGGCAGTAAGATGCTGAACTATTTCAGCATTAATAATGGCCTCGAAAACCTTCCTGAAAATTGGTAGAATGCTGATAGGCTGATAGTTGGATGGGTCTGTGGGTTCACCAGAGTTCTTAAATACAGGAACAACAGAAGAGGACTTCCAGCATGCAGGAAAACAGGAAGCAGAGAGGCAGTAGTTATAGAGTTTAGAGAAAACAAAGGAGAGTTCAGGGGCACATTTCTTAAGTACAATTACTGGAATTCTATCACCACCGCTGGCCTTGTGGGGGTCAAGTTTTGATATTACACAGGATACTACTGTTGGGTTAATGTGTATGTCATACAGTTTAGCATCAGTTCTAATAGGGAAGTTGGGTGGGTGTACTCCAGATGAGTCAAATGTGGAGTTGGATGAGATTCTGCAAGCAAAGCACTCAGCCTTGTCTGCTGATGATGTGAGGACCTCAAATTCATTGATTAAAGGAGGGATAGAACAGCGTGTGATGGAAGAATTGTCATTATTTTATGTTTATAATTTCACACATATGTGTTGCTTGCTTATAATAGTGTCAGCTGTACTGGAAGCTCTAATACAAATATTAAAAAGTGTTTGGGTGTCAATCAGAGAATACTGCAGCATATTTGGAGAATTGGATGAGTCTAATGGTGATTATGAAGGTAGTTTGGAATTTATCACTAGTGATGGTGCCATTATTCATCTTCCCACAGGGCTTCAAACTCAACATGTAGGCCTACATGAAGTAACTTGAGGAAGTAATGCTGCTCTGCTTCAAGGAAGTTGGCTAGTGAAAGACCTGATGTCTGGCAGTTTTTATAAGAGAGAAAGGACTTTGCACAGAGTGAATGCTACTTTATGAGCTTTGAATATATTTGCCTCAAAAGAACTCATCTACATAATTGAATGTAAACAAACATGCCACACAAGCAGGAGAACCCAGTCATAGTTGTCAGACAATTTCTGCAACCAATTCACTCATTACATTTAGCCACCTAATTACCCAGACTGCAACTCTCTTGATTATTATGTGTGAAGTTGCAGTTGACCAAGAAACCAGCAAAACTATTAGCAATACCAAAGATGAACTGAAGGCAAAGATTATAGCAGCATTCACCAACTAAAAAATGGAGACCATCCAAAAGAGTTGCAAGAGATTCCAATGTTACTTAGAAACTGTGACTGAAGCCAATGATGATTTTATTGAATAAATTTACTCTTTAGTATTTCAAGATAATTTTGTCTAATTTTGGTAAATATATCTGTTAAAATAAGGTGGTAGTATTATTTTCATTTTTGAAAAATTTACACAAAAATTCATCTATCGCACCATATATATATATATATATATATATATATGAACATTATTCTTGATAATGCTAAAAGTAGTAGAAATAAAATATCAAACTTTAGATAGTTTTTGCATGGGTTTGATTCAGAGAATAACTTGGTACACATTTATGTAAATGTGCTGCCATTTTTCAGTTGACTAAACATGACCTGTTACAAAGTCTAATATACATGTTTTTTGCAGATACAAACTCAAGAGTTTTTCAGTTTAATCAAGACAACAGTGACAAGTAGAAAATTGTTTTTTTATATTTTCTGAGCAGCTTGCTCTGATGTCAAAATATCAATTGTATTTTAGATGTTTTTTTTACTCCCTTTTTCTTAGCAAGAATCTTCTTGTTCATAGGCTGATCTGTGTTTTGTTTGGCTTTTTCACATGCCTTTAAAATCTTTTTTATGCCAACTAATTTAATTTTTAACTCTTAAAAATTAATATACCTGCAAAGACAATTTTTTTATTGGTTTTATATATATATATATATATATATACACACTGATAAACATTATTGTTGGGAAGGCTATTTCATAAACATCTGTAAGTATAAATATCTAACATAGGCACACATTTTATATATATATATATATATATATATATATACATATATATGCATGTATATTGCTTATTCATATTTGCACACAAATATTTTAAACAAAAGAATGATGTTTTGAATTATGTCTGGGTTTCTTGTTGAAATCAAAGTTATTGTTTGGCTTATGGAGTTTTCCTTTCAAAGGCTTTTTTTTTTCAAATTTACAGAAGTGTTGTTTGGGTTTCTAAAAGTCGATAGCTGTACATAAATCCTGTGTTTGCATCAGATCAGTAAAGTTGCTAACTTCTATAGTGATCTACTTTCTTCAATCTAAATGTTTCTTACCTCCATTTTGATTTCTCTCCTACTTTCCCACTCTGCCTTATATTTTTCTTTTTCAAACCTGTTTTCCTTTTGTTTTTGATTCCTGTCCTTGCAATGTCTTCCTTGTTTTCTCCTCTGCATTTTCTTTTCAATGTTTTAATAATGTTTTAACTATAATGATATTCTCATTATCAAGCTCTCCTATTTCAATGATTTTATTGACTATTACCCTCTTTATTTTCAACGACCTCTCTATCTCAATGCTTCCACTATTCACCACTTTTTTCTACTCTGTTTTCTGCTTGTAAATACTTCCTCTTTTTCTATATGTAATACTTCTGCATATTCTATCTAATATCTTTTTTACTTTCTTTTCTCACTGATATTTCTACCTCTCTCTTTGAATTTAATATTTCCCACTCTCCAACACATTTTTTTTAATAATTTCATTCCAAGCAATACAATTAAATCTCTAGTATATAAGGAATGAAAAAGTGAGGACAATAAATAAACATGATTCAAAGATATGGAATATTGCATTTAAATTTTTGAAGATTATAACTGAGAGGAAAACAGGAAACTGGAATAGAATTCAACAAGTAAGAAATGTAGAAGAAACTATTAACAAAGAACTTACACTTACAAGTAATAATTTCAACAGTGAAATTATGAGACCTAGCTGTCAATCTAGTACTGCAATTAAACTTGTAAAGTCAAAGTATCAAAATTGAATGCTCATCAGATAAATTATCTTAAAAATATTTATAGAAAAAAAAGCACACAGAAGATATGTTATGACAGTGGGAAAATGACTGAAGTCAAGGTGCCAGATCAATACTGATAACATTGCAGATTCATTAATTGAATTTTGTCAAGAAACTCTAGATATATAGCAGAAGTATCAGACAGGACATTTTCTTTTTCCCTATGATATTGTTCTCTTTATCTCCCCATTTTTAAAAATTTTTTTTTACACATTTTCTCAATCTTTTCACCAAATCTTTTTCTTTTCTATTCTTTATAGCTTCATTTTCTTCTTTTCTAATGCTACCACTGTATCATAGCAATTGTTACATTTTGTCTATGAAATATGTATGAAAATGATTCAATTATTAAGGGACAGCAGTTGTCATAATTCTTTTTTGTTTAATTCTAAGAGAATCAATTAAAAAAGTTTTTTTTTTCTTTTTTGCGCATCCTCCGTCTCTCCAATGATTTTCCTCTTTCTGCTTTAAGTATTTCCTGAATTGGTTTTTTGTTTTTTTCTTTTATTTACCATTTCTCCTTAAAACATTTTTCTGGCTTTTTCACTCAGAAACTATCGCCCGTTTCACACCCCACCCACGTCTATTGAACGGGTGAAGAGGCTCACCCCTTGTTTCCTGTTTAGGATGTGGTTTCCGGCTTTCTCTTTTCAAATCTTTTCACTCTTACATAGCCCCCTGCACGTCAGTGGCGTTACTGCCTTGCTCAGGGTGATATGATTAAAAAAAAAAAAATTTTCTCTTTTTCTTTTATTTTCTCTGCAAAGACCAAGTTTACTTGTCTTGTGTGTCATTATTTTTCTTTTGCCATCATAATACATTTCCTTTTCCATTCATTTAACTGCTCTACTTACAAATGAAGAAATCATACCTCCCTTGAAAATCAGCATAAAGAAATATGAGACTTTAATTGAGCTCATATGAATGAATTATGAATAAAAGAGAGAGACAAAAAGAAAACTATTTAGTTTTAGCCATCGAGTTTTGTCCATTGCAGACTTTATCAAGGCAAAAACAAAATGAATTTATTTTTAAACAAAACATGTATAAAAAGAAATAGTTACTAGAAAATAATAAGATGTTCATAAATATTCATTAGGTTAACTGAAAAATATTAAATGATGTCATTTTGCATACTTAAAGTGAATTTTTCATGTGTAATATAGTACTTAGATTGTCCTATAGTCTTGGTTGACAACTAGTCGATCAAAGAAAGAAATGGCAACCTAGTGCAAAAATATCTTCTGCCTCGTCAGTCATCAATCAAAAACGACATGATTCACAAGTTAGTATCACATATGATACTTAAGATAAATCCAAAGAGAAATAGAATTGAAAGATTGTGCAACACCAATCTTCCAGTTGAAGCTGCTTCCCTTGAAAATCAACATTTCAAATATTTGTTTCCAATCTAGGCTCAGCCACTGACCATAAGGCAGACCATAAATATTGTCTTAATATCTATTAAGGCAAGCAGAGTAAAGCACAAGTTCAAAGCGGGAAATGAGACAGAAAGACTGTGCAACATCAATCTACCATGTAGAAGTAGAGAGGTGTTTCTTGGTTTGGAAGTCAGTCAGTTAAGTGCCATACTAATCTTATTTTGATGTTGCACAAGGCCATAACGTGTGAAGACTGTTCTAAAGCACTACATTGCTCACCATTATACCCAAAGGAGGTGCCACACCCATTACTTTATTTTTATATCTGTTAAGTTTACATATTAATTTTTCTTTGTTTCACTCTCTCTAAATTTCTTTTACTCCTCTATCAGGCACACCCAACATAAATTTCACAAATTTCAAGTCTATTTTCTTTCCTTCTTTCACACTCTTCCTTTGGCTATTTTTTCCTTTTCTTCATTTTCCTTGCCATGTTACTGCTACCTTCATTTCTTCTGGTCATTATAACTGAACAGTTACAACAAATTAAAATTGATACTTTTTTTTTTTTTACTCTGAGTAATTAAAAAAAACTGGTATTCACTCATCAGTTATTTCCCTTTCAGTCGTAAGCATGTAGCTATGATGATTTTCTTTTCACTATTTTTCATAATGACATCACTGAAATAATAGATACATTTTGAGCTTCTCTTAACAGAAATTTCCTCCTATTTCAAATAGTTTCTTTTTGTTTTCATGACCATTTTAACTTAATTTCTAACAATCGAACTGCTTTGCAACTCTCTCTACTTTCTCAAATCATTCCACTTCTGATTTTTTTCTTATTGTCTCTTCTTTCTTTCTGACCAGTTTTTAGATTCTTTTAACAAATTAATTTTTTTCAGTCCTTATTTATCTACTCGCTATTTATGATTACTAAGGCCAGACTGATAACAAAACTGTCAAAACTTTCATTTACTGAAATCATTATATTAGTGACACAGCAAATTCAGGTTGCAATGAGAAAAAAAAATGAAAGAATAATTATGGTTGTATTTTAGCACCAACTACATTGGAAGTAGGTAAGAATTTGGCTTTGCTCATTATTTTTAGATGAACAAATGATATTATTCCTTGTTGTTTTTAGTAGCTTGTGAGTTTGAGAGTTGATTATAAGAAAAACAAAAAAAAATGAACAAAATGAGAGAAAATGCTTATTCTATCAAAAATGTTTAGCAAGTGCTCAAGTATAGTTCCTGAAAGAATGTGTATATTTAAGAAATGCTCTTGTTATCAGTCAGTCAGTTAAGTGCCATATGTGATACACGCTTGAGCAATCATGTCTCAAAAGAGACACATGATTGACAGGGCAGAAGATTATCCCGCAGTAGACTGCCATTGCTTTCTGCGTTAGACTGGTTGCTAGCCAAAGAGAATCCAATCTGTCCTGTTATTTGACTCATAGCTAGAGGACAAGACGTTGTGGTACAGTGGATATTGGCTTGGAACGAGAAACCGGGGAGCCGAGTTCGAATTCCAGTTGAATCCATTGTATTCACTTACATGCAAATACCCTTGGGAAAGTTATTAATCCGTCTCTTCCTTCCAGTCATGGGTTAAATAGCAGGACAGACTGGGTTCTATAGCCTTGGTCAGCAACTAGTCTACTGCAGAAAGCAATGGCAACCTACTGCGGGATAATCTTCTGCCCAGTCAATCATGTCTCTTTTGAGACATGATCGCCCAAGCGTGTATCACGTATGGTACTTAACTGACTGAATTAGTGGGGGATCAGTTTATTACTTCATAGTAATATAAAACTAATCCCCTACTTTATACCCAGTAGAAGCCTTAATCAAATTTTTAACTATTATATTCAGTTAGTCAGTTAAGTGCCATACATGATACACGCTTTGGCTGATCAGAAGATTATTCCACTGGAATGGGCAGAAGATTATTCCACAGTAGGTTGCCATCAATTTCTGCAGTAGACTGGTTGCCAGCCAAGACTATAGAATTCAATCTGTCCTGTTATTTAACACATAACTGGAGGGAAGAGATGAATTAATACCTTTTCCAAGGGTATTTGTGCATAAATGAATGCCATGAATTCAACTGGAATTTGAACTCAGCTTCCAGATTTGTTGTTCCGAGTCGATATCCACTGCACCACAATGTACCAATGCTCTTATTATAGTCACTGTAAAAAGAAGAAAGGAATGTGGGTAAACTCTGTTGTTGAAGTAAAGAATGAGTGCAGTATAAGAAATGTAATGCCTACACTGGGCATTGTATTCCGGGTGTATGAGATTTGTGATGCAATCTGAAAAGGACTAGTTTCTTGAAATTAATGCAGTGTCTGCTCTGAGTTTTTTTTATGCCTACCTAAAAAGCTGAAAAGGATAGCTGCTGCCAATAGGGTTTTTTAACACATGCATATCTGGCCAAATAGAGTGAAGCAGCTAATGATCAAGAACTTAATACTCCAATTTAAAATAATTTTGCACAAAATTTTGCCCAAAGACCGTATGCTGTTTATTTAAACTCAAGAAAATGAGAATATCAGTGATTATAAATAAATTATGTGTAACTCATTGGAATTTCAATTCTTTAACTCGAACAAAAGTACTCACTTCAATATCTACAACTCATATGGCAAAAACAGACTTTAATTTTGTCTGGTTCCATGCATACACTCCTGGAATAACAAGCAAAATACCAGGGTCATAAAATATTTTTTTTGACCAATCAGAAAAAAGCCCACCAAATGATCACAGTAGCTGTTTCTGAGTCACTGACTCACTATAAATTTAATGCTGATTTCACCCCAAAAAGCAGAGCCAAATTAACTAGCATTAGTGACGATCTCCCATAGTAGGTAAATCAAACCACTAGCAGTGACACCAAAGCACATCCACCAAACTTGTCATCAGCCAGTGATAAAATTGGCAGTGACAGAGACTATCTAATGATGACTACATTTTTCTTTGTTGCACTACTATGCAAGGAATGGAGTTCATATACCCCAGTGATTGTAATAAAGGGTTTGGTTCAAAATTCCTAACAGCTGAAGAAGGTCAGAGCATACAACGGTCGAAATGTTGTGCAGATGGCAACAAAGATGAGGACAATAGTCCGAATAATGTAAATACTACCTCATCTCAGAAATATAGACAAATAGAATGATCTATTATTAAACATTGTACAAATGGCAACAAAGATGAGGACAATAGTCCGAATAATGTAAATACTGTAAATACTACCTCATCTCAGAAATATAGACAAATAGAATGATCTATTATTAAACATTGTACAAATGGCAACAAAGATGAGGACAATAGTCCGAATACTGTAAATACTACTTCATCTCAGAAATATGGACAAATAGAATGATCTATTATTAAACGTCGTACAAATGGCAACAAAGATGAGGACAATAGTCCGAATACTGTAAATACTACCTCATCTCAGAAATATAGACAAATAGAATGATCTATTATTAAACCTCGTACAAATAACAACAAAGATGAGGACAGTAGTCCGAATAATGTAAATACTGTAAATACTACCTCACCTCAAAAATATAGACAAATACCAAGAGTTATTAGCTATTCTCTAACGTTAAACAAAGTATCCCTTTATATACACATGATGATTGTTACTTTTTTGCAGAAAACCATCTCTTTACTTAGTAGTTTTTTTTTAATGTTTTTTATTCAGAATTTTATTATTTCCAACATTTTTACTAATGCTCTGCTATGAGCCAGTAAGGGATTATGAAGCTTCACTTTTCCAACCTCTTTTACACAGGTCATAAACAAAATTTGTCCGATACCTATGTTGGAAATTTGCCTATCCCTATATAGAATCACATGATATTTGAGTCCGGTCACAGAACATGCACATGTAACCAGCAGTTCTTTCTGGTAGGATTGCATTCACAAAAGTTTGCACCTGACCTCTATAGTGTGATCTGATGTGAGTGGTTTTAACTTTGAATTTAATAAAACTTAAATTTTTTAAGGTAAGTCATAGCATACATCATTTAATTTCTTGAAGAAAATAAGTGTTATTTAGCAAATTTATTAAGAATGTCTCACTAAAAATTATTATATTAAGAAGATCACAAACACCCATAAATTTAGGGGAGGGGTTAGAAGGTTTAGTTTTAATGCATAGGTGATAGAAGTTGAGAGGAAAAATGTATTTTTATTATTTCAAAGGTAATTCTTTAGAACTATGTATGAAAAAATTCAAATATAAATAAAATTATATTTGCAATAAGACAATATGAATAGGTTCTAATAAACTAGAAATCAAAGATGATTCATAATATTTTGATTATTAAGATGACCGTTCAGAAGTAAATACTAAGAGCTTTGATTTAGTAAATATACTTCTTCTTCTATGTGCCTTGTCCCTTCAGGACGTAGGCGATCATGGATGTCCACGTCTCCCTATCCCTTGTGGCTCTTAGCATGTTTGCTCCTGTTGCTCCTAGCAACCCCCGTTCCGTCATCCACCTGATCAGACCCTGCAAATATGTTATCCGCTGCCTTCCTCTGTCTCTCCTTCCTTCTATCTGTCCAGTCAGTATCAGGTTCTCCAGGCTCTCCTTCCTCATTGCATGTCCCAGGAACTTCAGTTGTCCCTTCCTTGATGCTCAGCATCAATTTCCTTTTTGTTGCCATTCTTTCTAACACTTTGTCGTTGCTTGTATGCTCAGTCCACAATATCCGTAGCATCCTTCTGTAGAACCACATTTTGGCCGCTTCCAGTTTTGTCCTCATTTTCGATGATATTGTCCAGCATTCACAGCCGTATTGAAGAACTGACATCACGTAGCAGTCTAGCACTCTTTTCTTTGTTTCTATTGAGATTTTCCTGTGTGTTAGTATTTTGCTCATCTTCTGGAATGTGTCCTTTGCCATGCCAATTCGCCTTCGGATCTCCGTGTCGCACTTTCCATCTCCTGTTAGAACACTTCCTAGGTACTTAAATTCTTGGACTTGTTTGATTCTGTTATCCCCCACCTGTATTTGGCATCTTGGGTTGTATCTTTTGCTGATGACCATGCACTCAGTTTTCTTAAAGTTTATTTGTAGTCCCTTCTTGTCACTCTCCACTGCTACTTTCTGTATGAGATCTTGCAGTTTCCTTTCCGTGTCCGCAATCAGTACTGTAAATATACTAGGTTGGCCAAAAAGTTTATTTTCTTATTAAGCAGAAAATATACTTAATAAACTGAACAGGAGTTGAATATATCAAAAGGCAGTGTATTCACCATTTTGAATGAACATTTGTCAATGAAAAAGCTCTTCAAAGTGGGTGCTGCATTTGCTCACAGTCAATCAAAAACAACAACACATCATCAATTCAGAGCGTTGTTTGCAACTGTTTCAACACAAAAAGAAAGAGCACAGCATTCTGGAGTCAAATCAGCAGTCAGTTGAGTGAACAGCAGCAGGTGAAAGCTGTCCAAAGCAACCAAAAACACAAACATCAGCAGGCAAGATTTTAGCCACTATATTTAGGGATGTGCAAGGTATTTTGTTCATTGATTACCTTGAGAAAGGAAGAAGCAGTAATAGTGAATATTATATAGCGTTATTGGTGCATTTGAAGGAAGAAATTGCCAAAAAATGTCCACAAATGAAGAAGAAAAAGTGATCTTTCACCAAGACAACACACCTTGTCACAAGCTGATTGCAATGATGGCAAAACTACATGAACTGCACTTGAAATTGCTTCTGCATCTACCCTATTCTACAGATCTCGCTCCATTTTGAGGTGAAAGACAAATTGTTTCACAAAAAAAGCATTGAATTGCAAAAGAAGCATTGGAATCAGTGTACCACCCTAGACGGAGACTATGTTAATGATTAAAGTCAAATTTTACCTAAAAGTTGTTTAATTAGTTAGGCCTGGGATTCATTAAATGATATGCTAAACAGTAGAAAAAATATTATTCTGTTTTCAAAACTTTTATATTTAATAATGCTCAAAAATATTCTCTCTGTGAAAGTCTATGGAGGATGCAAAATAAAGTAATTTAATGCCTAAAAAGGAAAATGAGTTAATGTTATTGTTTAATTTTTTCTTATTTGTTTATTTGTATTTATTTAATAATTTTATTAATGAATTTATTATCTATTTAACTTGATAATTATTTGTGGATGAAGTTATTTTAAATTTCTTGATTTAAATTTTTGCTTTTTAATTTTAAAAAATTTTATATGTCTTGGCTTAGAAAAACAGTATAATTTTTAGAAAAAAAGATATTTGAAAAAATCAGGGCACAGATTTACAGTTTGGCAAGATTTAATAGTGGCACTCTTAAGAACTTTCCATATAAATAAGTTATTTTCTCTTTTAATAAATGTGGCACTCTTGAGATCAATATATACATGTATAATTCATGCAGCCTGATCTCCTTTTCTTAGTAATAAGATTTCCCATTTTTATGGAAACAGAAACCAGGAGTTGGTATAATTAAGTAAGCAAATCTTATTATTGCCATAATAAGAGAATATTTTATTTGTGAGAATATGTTGCTCTTACATTGCTTTTTATTTGTCTCAGCTTCCTTTGGATATTTGCATTTTTAATGTCTTAAACAGCAGCATTCTTTCTTAAACGTAACAGTAGAGTCAATTGTACAAACAAAAATCCTATATTACCCATGCAGAAGACAAGCAATGCAGTTGCAAAATACTGCAAATATTGACATCATTTTTTGGTAGTATATATTAATGCTGAAAAGATCTCAGCCTAATTTACTTCCCAAAAACTGGTCAAATGAAAAAAAAAATAACAGAAATTTTTTAAAATTTAAAAAATCAAGGAGAAAAAATTATCAGCTGTCAGGAATTAATGCAAGAATAATGACATAATCAACGTATTAACATTCCACACTACTCTGAACAAAAGGTTAGGAAGGAAACCCTCATCACTCCTGATAAAGGCAATAACAGTTAGTGGGCTTGATAAACCTATTTTACTGAAAAACTGTTTAAGAGAAAGATTTGTATAAATCCCAACCACTGACAGCACTGGCTACTTGCTCAATGCATACTGAATGTTTCCTCATAAGTTAATGGCTCATATTACTATTAACAATCTTCTTCTTCTGTGTACCATATCCTTTCAGGATGTAGGAGATCAAGGCTTCCACATCTTCCTATCTATTGTAGTTCATAACAACCTTTCTCTTGTTACTCTTCCAAAACCCTGCTCTGCCATCCATTTGCTTAAACCCATCAAGTATTAATATGACAGGCTTTACTTTCGCCTATCTTTCCTTCTGTCTGTTCTCTGAGTGTCAAATTCTCCAATCCCTTCGTCCTCATATGTCCCATTAACTTCAGCTATTTTTCCAGATGTTAAATATAAGTTTCTTTTTTATTTCTGTCCTCTCTAAAAACTTGTTGTTGTTCACATGTTCAGTTCATGCTATCCTCAACATCCCTTCTATAGAACCAAATTTTGGTTGCTTCAAGTCTTTCCTTCATCTTTGATGAAATTGTCCAGTATATTGAAGGACAGACATCACACAACAATTGAGTACTCTTTTGTTTCTGAATATACTGCTTAGCTTTTGGAATGCATCCTTGGCCACGTCAATCCACCTTTGGATATCAGTGTTGCTATTTCTATCTTCTGTTAGAACACATCCCAAGAATTTAAATTTCTGTACCTGCTTGATTTTAGCATCCCTGATTTGTAATTGGTATTTTGGGCTCCTCTTTTTACTGATGACCATGCATTCTGTTTTCTTCTAGTTTATGTTTAGTCCTTTCTTCTTGCTTTCTTTAACTACCTTCTGTAAGAGGACTTGTAGTTTCCTTTCCATGTCTGCTATCAGCATTGTATCATCTGCATATCTTAAATTGTTCAGATTGTGGCCACCAATGACGAATCCTGGCAAGACTTCTAGTATTCTCAGAATTGCCCTGCTGTATAGGTTGAATAGATCTGGTGAGAAGACATGTCTTTGTCTTACACCTCTTCCTATCTTTTTATATCTGCTGGACTCATATCTTGGAGGGTATGCTGAAAAACTCTATTCTTGGTTTGACCAAGAAGGGATTAAAAAAAAAAAATGTTATTTCGTCATTTGGACAGAATTTGGAGAGTGGGTCAAGCTTTGAACTTTTCAGCACTCTCTTGTATATATAGTATAAATGCTCTGCTAATAATTTTACTTTAGAAATACACTGAAAAAAAATGAAAAAAATAAAGAAAAAGGAAAAGGGTCTGGAATTCAACCCTTATTATATACTAGCTTAAAAGCTGCAGAGGGCTAACTGGACCACTTGTCTACCTTACAAAACAGCATTGATAATTTTGAAGAAATAACTTTGAGTTTCTCAATTTACTCCATGAATTTCAAAACCTCACTTTAACTCTGATTTGGGCCAAAAGTCCAATTCTGACCAAAATTCTAATTCAGGCTACAAAATGGAGTTCTTCAAATCGCAAACTCTATGAAACTTCAACTCGGCATGTCACAAAATCTTTCACTTTAAGTTTATAAAACTGATTTTCTCAATTCACAAAATTTTGAAGATATTTGAAACTGAATTTTAAATTCTCAAACTCAATAGGAATTAAAAACTTTTAAAATCACTAATTTTTTTAAAAAATTATTTTAAAATTTGAATTTTTAACTCTTCCTTCCTTAACCAGACACAAATCTCAATGTTGGATGTTCAAGAAGGGCAGATTTTAAAACCTGGAATCATTCTGATTTTAAAGAGGTATGTCTATGTAGAGCAAATGACTCCAGAATTTCATAGGTAGAACTGTCCATCCGCTCTCCTCGGGCATATATATATATATATATATATATATAGGGTACAATGAATAGCTCTTAATAAATTTGGCTTTTTTGTTCCCTCACCTAAACCTTGTTTCATCATCCATTTACTCAAGTTCACTAAATAGTTTATGCATTGTTTTCCTTTATCTCCTTTGTCTTCAAACACTCCTGTAAGTATCAAATTTTCCAAGCAATCTATCCTCATTGTGTCCAACAAATTTCAATGATCTCTTAATGATGTAAAGTGTAAATTTTTTTATTTCTATTTTTTGTAAAACTTTGTCATTGCTCACATGTTTGACCGATGATATTCTCAGTATCCTTCTATAGAACCACATTTCTATTGGTTCAGATCTCTTCATTTGTAAGGAGATTGTCTAGCATTCACTGTTATATAGGAGGACTGATATTATATGACATTTCAGTACTGTTTTCTTTGTTTCTAATGAGATTTTCCTATTTGTTAATACTTTTTTTAGCTTTGGGAAGCATCTTTTACTCTCCTAATGCACCTTTGAATTTCAGTATTACATTTTTTATCCTCTGTTAAAACACTTTCCAGATATTTAAATTTTTGTTTGATTTTGGTATTTCTAATTTGTAATTTACATGTTGGACTCATCTCTTGCTGATGACCATATATTCTCTTTTCTTACAATTGAGGTTTAGTCTTTTCTTCTTACTTTCCTTTACTAACTTCTTTAGGAGCTCTTGCAGTTTTCTTTCTATATCTGCTATCAATACTGTGTCATCTGCATATCTAATGTCGTTAAGATTGTAGCCAGAAACAGTGCATTTTGATAGAAATTCTACTTCTCTCAAAATCCCATCAGTGTAAAGGTTGAATATACACATCTATTTCTACCCGTTATTTCTTTACTAAAGGTATGTAAACTAATTTGACATGTAGCTGAATATAAAAAAATAAAGTGAAAAGATTGTGTTTCATAAGTTTTCAAAATGAGTTGGGCCTCTTACCTTGAATCAGTCAGTTAAGTGTCATATGTGATACATGCTTTGGGCAATCATGTCTCGAAAGAGACATGACTGACTGAGCAGAAGTTTATCCGGCAGTAGGTTGCCATTGCTTTCTGCAGTAGACTGGTTGCCAGCCAAGGCTATAGAACTCAATCTGTCTTATTATTTGACCCATAACTGGCAGGAAGAGAGAGATTAATACCATTCCTAAAAATATTTATGTGTAAGTGAATGCAAGGAATTCAACTGGAATTTGAACTCAGCTCCCTTGAATAGCTGGATGAAAATCTTGGCTTTTACCTAGTTTCGGACTCTGATCTCTATCATTAGTTAGAAAAATTCAACTATCCCAACCACAAAACAGTCTTTTACAAATCTGTTTTCTCTTTCAGTTGCTTTTCCACATTTTGTGTTTTTTCATACCAACTCTCTCTCTCTCTTATCCTTTTCTCTTCTTTGCCATTATTTGTCTTCATTTTTTATTATCACAGTGATTTCTCTCCCTTTTAATTCAAACTCTCCTCTTTTTCATTTTTTGCTTAGCTTCTCTTCCCACCTCAAACATACAAATTTACTTTCAGACCATTGTGGCGAGATGATTTTGGGAAGAATAACATTCTCCCAAGCCAATGGTACTTAGAATATAAGTGCTTATAACCCACAGAGAATTAGAAGGACATTATTGTTAGAATGGTTTAACCTTACCATGACTGTCTGAAGGATGGACTTGTGAATACTCAGGATGACCACTCCGGGAGAGTGTAGTAGTAGTAGTAGCAGAAGAAAAAAAAAGAGACAAGGTAGGAGGTTGTAGTGGTCAGGTGATATTCTAGTGATAGTGGAAAATGAACATGTGATGTGACTAAGAAGGCGGGTTTGGTTGGGTGGAATACTAGCTGGTCAGTTGGTGATGGATGGATTTGAGTGACTGGTCAACAACCAACAATGCAGGTAGCCTGAACACTGAAGAAAAAGTATTAAACCACTGTTGACAGAATGAAGTGGAGGGTTGGATGAAGTAATAGGTGGGGGTAGGAGGACACAGTAAGAATCGGGTACGCCCTCTCTCTTTTTCCTTCTCTTACTTTGATTCTAATTCATTTCTTTTTAGTTTTTTAATTCACTTCATATAATGCATGTTCCTAATTTTCTTTTCTTTTTAGTCTTCTTACTCTATCATTTTAAGTAATCTTCTTGCATACTTTTTTTTGCTTCTTCTTGTTAATGTCTTATTTTCCTGTCTTTTTTTTCCTAATGTCTTCCATGTCATTTTCATCTTAAGAATTCTTTGATTCTAACACTTCTTGCTTTCTTTTTTTTTTTTTTTTTAAGAAGCGTTTCACCCCGAGCAAGGCATGTCACTGCCACTACTGTGCAGGGGGCTACATAGAGTGGAGAAAGGATGATTAAATATAGGAATGTCAGAGGGTGGGTGATAGGTGGGTAGGGATACCGAGAATGGTTAAATATCGGAAATGTCAGAGGATGGGTGATAGGCGGGTAAGGATACCGAGAATGAGGGTTCGGTAGATGAGAGTGTTCTGAGAATAATTGGGAGTTAGGGTGATAGGAGGTGTCTGTTGACCCTACATTTAAACACCTGGAGATTGTAGCTGTTGGGAAAGCAGACTTGTGGAAGGGAGTTCCACAGGCGGGAAGCGCGAGAAAAGAAGCTGTTGGAGTAGAATTTACGGTTACATCTTAACTGTTTAACTGTAAATCTCACCCCATGCAAGGCAGTAGAGTTGTAGCCGTTAAGGTTTATTCATTTAACCTTGTATCAGACATAACCAAACTCTACAACTTATGGTCTTATTCTTTTTCATCATCAGAATTATCAGAAGGTTGGTTCTTGGTAGGTTGGAATGTGTGGAATAATGTGGAATTGTGGAAGAATAAAAATATGCATTTTTCATGTTAAAATATAAATTTATTAAAAGGAAAGAATAACAAGAATTGGTAGAAATTAATGTTCAATGAGAATGTTAAGGGTATCAAAGGTTGTAGGAATCGGGTCATGGTTGAAGTTTCTCCCATTATATTTTAGTGTGTCATCTCACTGCTCCTATCTGACTGTCTGGCAAAAAACCAGGATTTCATACGTCATTTTGAATTTTTGTAAAAGTGAAGAGATTTCCTATCTCCCCACAGAGTCACTAAGACACAAGAGGTTATTGAGTGTGAAAGAATAGGAAAAAGAAAACGTGTGTGAAAATAAAAGAGGAAGAATCAAGAAGTATATAATGATTGATGTTGCATTTATATTTTTGAAGATCAAAGTTGATCGTAAAGGCAAAAAGCCAGAATAGAGTTTTACAAGAAAGAAAAGAAACGGTTAGTAAAGAATTTATGGTTACATATCACCATTTCAACTGGAAAATGATGAGATCTTGGTAACAATCTAGTAGTGTGCTTAAATTCATAACATCTAGGTACTATAGCAGAAAGAAATTTTTTTTTGTGACAGTATAAAAATGTGGCACAAGGCCAAAAGTGGGGATGGGGAAGGTTGATCATCTTCTATCTGCTATTTAAACCTAGCTAGCCACAATTATAGACCAAATATTCTTTATACCAAAACAATACATTTTTATTTACCATTCTTACTACATCTGCCATAATACCTCCAAATCTCTATAAAGTTCTAAAGAGTCCCTGTATGTATATTTTTTGTCTGTAGATGGAGGGAATAAAGACAAAAGATTTTGAAAATATTTAAGCCCAATGGTTGTTTACCATAGAGGAAAGTTCATCAGAACAATTAAAATGAAAGTATTTATAGAAAAGTCAGAGAGAAGATACATTAAGTCAGGGGAAAAGTGACTGAAGCTGAGATACCAGGTCAAAACTAATATCATTGTGGATTCTATGAAGAATCCGTAAATATATAGAAGAAACACTAGACCATATATAGCAGCAATATTTAAAGCATAGATGAATGATAGACTTATAAATATAATTCATGATTCTGGAAAAAAAGATTGTTCAGCATGACACAGTGAACCAATTTTTCTAGCAATTGATTCAGTGTAATTTTTCCACTACATCTCAACAGAGAATGTTAGCCTAAGAAAGTACAATGAGATTAATAACCTGGAGGTTAGCATTAGCCATACTAATGAAATGCAGAAAAGGATCTCTCAGAAGATTAATAGAAAGTAGTTTTGTTTTGAAGGTATTAAAATTAACAAGCCATTCCTTGCTCCATTTAATAACAGATTGCTGGTCACTTTTTAGATCAGCTACCAGTCTGACTTTATAAAACTAATTAGACTACTTACCATTATTTTATCAATTTTTTTTCCCTTCTTAATTTCTGTCTGAATTTCTGGGATAAAGAGTGATGATTATTTCCATTTTTTGAACTCAAACTATTGTACACATTTTTGTTGTTATCACAACATTTTGGCCACTGAGCTCTCTGGCCTTCATAATCAATCCAAGTAACCTTCAAGGAATTTCAAAGTGAAACTTTTATTCAATCTACGTAGATAATCTGCTGATCAAGTCTAGGGATATCTCATCTAGTTTTTATTTAATACTGCTCAGTTATTGCTCACTTCTGTCAATTTGGGGGAAAACTTTTTGAACCATTTCCATTGATAAGCAATAAATGAACAGTACTAAATCCAAACTAAACGTGATATGCCTAGACATGGTCAGTGGAACACAAGTAATTTACCTTCATAAATTAAAGAATGAGTTTAATGAGAAATTCCACGAAGCATATCTGATTGACAAGCAACTGATGAAAGCCAACAAGAACAACAGCCGAAATGTGGCAAAAACAATAAGAATGGGGATAATAGTACCTCTCTTAAAATGCTTTTTTCTTTTCTTTTTAATCATAAGGATGACTACACTTTATTCTTTACATTATCACCTTCCAACTTTTTATTATACTTTGATGGATATTGTCGTTACTCTGAAAACATTTTATTCTTTATTCTCTGACAAGTATCTTACCTGCCATTTTCCTTTTTTTTTTTTGTATTTTTTTACTTTTTACATGTCGTTTTCTTTTTCATTTGATTACCTTGATTAAGTTTTCATTATCTTTTTCTTCCCATAACACTCTCAGACTTTCTTTATCTTTCATTTAATCTGACAATTTTTCATTTATTCCTGAAATTTCTTTCATTTTCATCGTTTATAATTTTTTTCTTCTCCAACGTCTTTGGCAATTTCTATTTGTCTTTTCTCAACATATATTTCAGAGATTTTGTTACTACTCTTCTTTGCTTGCTTCTAGTTCTTCAGGCCTTCAGCTGCTTCTTAAATGCTTTCCATTTCTTTCTTTTTTCTTTCTTTCTTCCTTCCTTTTATCCTATTTCTTTCATTCATTCTCTATACACTTTCTTTTCTATTTTTAGTTCCTTCTTTTGTTCCTTGACTCTTCTGTTTTTCTCTTTCTTCCTTTCATAACAAAGAAAAGAGTACATGATATCTATCCTCCTATATGGCAAGTGAATGCGGGACAATCTTCTCAAATATTACAAAAACTCGAAGCAACAGAAATGTGATTTTGCAGAAGGATGCTGAGGATTCTCTGAACTAAAAATGTGAGCAATGACAAGGTTTTGGAGTGAATGAAAATGAAAAAGCAACTTATACTTAACTTCAAGAAAAAACAGTTGAAGTTTCTGGAACATGTAATGAGGAAGGAGGGCTTGGAAAATCTGATACTCACAGGATGGATAGAGAGAAGAAAGCAACATGTGACATACTTGATGGACTTAGCAAATGGTTGACAGAGCAGGGTTTGAGAGAAATACTAAGACAAAATTATGAAGTGGTACAAGAGAGAAAGATATGGAGAGCCATGATCGCCTACATCCTGAAGGGACATAGTAGATAAAAGAAGAACACTATTTCTTTCTTTACTTTCTTTCTGCATTTTCTTTTAATCTTTCTTTTTTTTACCATTTCTTACTGTTGTTCTCTATACATACTTTTTTGTTCCTTAATTTCTTCTTTTTCTTTATTGCCTTTACTTCAACCCTTTTTTAAAATTTTACAATATGACTCACACTGTACAAGGCCTGGGGGTTACTCAAGGTAGAGTATTATATTAAGGGGTAGTTCATATGGATAGGAGAGGAAGATAACAGTTGACTCTAAACATGAACAGGTTAAGATTATAGTGATTTGGGAAACATCCTCTTGGAAGTTTGTTCCATAGGGCTGAGATTCATGGGAAGAAGATTTTGAGTGGAACGTACTTCTCATTGTTTGCTACTACGTAAGTGGCATGGTGGGTTTGAGCCATAAAGGTCAACTATGCTCCAAAGGAGAATCTGTAATTTCTCACCGGTGGGATGTGGCTTCCCTCTATCTATTCTACAAATATTTTCATGGCTTCTGCACCGATGAACTTAAGTCACTGGTGCCCCCACCACAAGAATTTAATCGTACAACCAAACTGGCAATAAGGTCCCACCAATTCACAGTTAGATAAACCAAATGCAGCTGACAATTCTACTCCAACAGCTTCTTTTCTCTCACTTCCCGCCTGTAGAATTCCCTTCCATATACTTGCTTTCCTGACAGCTACAACCGCCAGGAATTTAAATGCAATGTCAATTCCCATCTCTTATTCACTTGATCCCAGTTCTTTCTACATCACCATGTCTATTTTGTTCTGTTCCTTTCTCTTTGCCTTCACAACTGTCTTCACATGTTTCCATCCTTCTCTTGCCCTTTCTCTGACACCCCCTGTAACTGGTTCATCTTTCTCTTCACTATCCTCCTGTCTAAACTTTTACTCTTATGTAGCCCCCTGTGCATCAGTAGCGGTACCGCCTTGCTTGGTGTGAAACGATTAAAAAAACCTGCTGGAACCAGGCTATGCAGTTTGTCTGAGCACTTTCGATGGTAGTAGCTATAGAGCGAGTGAGAAACTCACTACATTCTTGCCATGAGAGAGAGGTTGGAGTGTGGAAAATAATATTTCTCCAACAAGGTCTCAGAGACACTTCTGAACTCTATCAAGACTGGAAAGTGAGGGCTGGGCAGCTCCTGCTCAGGTATGGCAACAGTCCTTTTTTTTTTTACCTGATCTGGCTCTTAGAAATTTAGAGGATAGCCTGAGGAGTCAGGTACTTACTTATAGAATGGAATAGGGAGCCAGTAATTTTACCTGCATTTTTAGTGATGAAATTCCACTTGAGGTGGGGTCTAAGTCTCAATATCATATCAAGGCACAGGCCTCCTCAAGGGGACGTCTGTTCGTTGTGACTAGTAGTAGTTCAGGGTCTTATTGGCAGTGATGGAATGTAACCAGTTTGGTTTTGAAGGCATTAAATGTAACTAGTCAGACTGAAAGAGAGGTCAGATGCCAATCTCTCATCGTCAAGGGTTTTGGAGGTGCACATATATATCATTGTATCAAAAACATAGATGCTTACAAATGATCAGAGTATATTTTTAGATCAGTTAAGTGCCATACATGATACACACTTAGGCGATCATGTTTAGAAAAACACATGACTTACTGGGCAGAAGATTATCCTGCAGTAGGTTTGCCATTGCTTTCTGCGGTAGACTGGTTGCTGACCAAGGCTATAGAACCCAATCTGTCCTGTTATTTAACCCATAACTTGAAGGAATAGATGGATTAATATCTTTCGCAAGGGTATTTGTGCATAAGTGAATGCAATGAATTCAACTGGAATTCGAACTCGGTTCCCTGATTTCTTGTTCTGAGCTGATATTCACTGTACCACAATGCACATCGAGTGAATTCCTTGCATTCACTTATGTACAAATACCCTTCGGAAAGATATTAATCCGTCTCTTCCCTCTAGTTAAGGATTAAATAAAAGAACAGATTGGGTTCTATAGCCTTGGTTAGTAACCAGTCTACTGCAGAAAGCAATGGTAGCCTACTGCGAATTAATCTTCTGCCTAATCAGCCATGTCTCTTTCGAGACATGATCGTCAAAAGCGTGTATCATGTATGGCACTTAACTGATATTCTTAGGTAAATAATTCATGTAAATCAGAAAGAGGGTTGCTTCAAGAAGAAACCCCTGGGGGACATTTGCGTTTACTGCCAGGGCCTCAGAGATCCTTTCATTTTTTTCATTCCCTACACCCTTTCTTATATCTTTTGTTCTCTATTTCGAATTCCAGCCGAATTCATTGCATTCACTTATGTGCAAATACCCTTGGGAAAGGTATTAATCTGTCTATTCCTTCCAATTATGGGTTAAATAACAGGACAGATTGGGTTCTATAGCCTTGGTCAGCAACCAGTCTACCGCAGAAAGCAATGGCAAACCTACTGCGGGATAATCTTCTGCCCAGTCAGTCATGTCTCTTTCGAGACATGATCGCCCAAGCATGTATCACGTATGGCACTTAACTGACTGACTGACCCTCTTTTTTTATTTCCCTAATTTCTTCATTTCTTCCTCCTTTTGCTCCATATACCCTCTTGTTCTGTACTTTTTACTTGTATTTGATCCTTTTACCCTTTCTTTTTTCTATCTTTATTGTTTCTTTCTTTTGTCTTCTGTACTCTTTTTTTTAAATTATTTTTATTTCTTCTTGCTCTCTTTTTTGTCCTTTTGAATGCATATTTTTTTCTTTACCTGTTTTTTCATGGTTTCTCTCTCTTTCTCTTTTTCTCATATGTCACTCTCTCCTTTACATTCTGTTTCTTTCATTTTCCTGTTGATTTTTTTTCCTGACCATTGGCCAGCCTCCAAATTTAAACCTTCCAGGAGATGTCCCTACACAAGATTAGAGTCTGCCTGTATGACTCCAGTGTCAAGTTCACCTTGTTTTTCTATTTTAGTATTTTGGAGGTGACATGTGATAGAGCAAGCAACATTAAACTTGATACAACTTCAAATAAATGAGGAGAGGAACACATGCAGACATATACATCCTTTTATGAAGCTTGCATAAACATATGCACATTAATATATGTACAATTACTACACACATGAATAAAATATTTATTTATACATGTATATAATGCTACACATGCATACATGTATATATGGGTAAATGTCCCTTGTATATGCAAACACATATATAGATATATTTAATGAATGACATATTTATATATATATATATATATAATTATTTATTTTTTGGTATAATTAAATTAGATCAGTACACAGTTGTATTAAAAAGGGTTAAATACAATTATACCATTGAACTTTTGAATATTTTTCGTTTGTAAACAAGTTATTATGCAATCCAGATCTCTACCTTTTTGGTGTTTTTAGGCAGTTTACAATAAGTGATTTTTTCAGAAAAGGTAGAGACCTAAGTTGCATAATAACTGGCTTACAAATGAAAAATATTTGTGTTTGTGTGTGTGCAAGATAGTATATCTATCATTGGTGTAGAAAATGAAACTGCTAATTTGACTTCAAATTCCAGTCAATTATGTTTTGTTCACTTCACACAGTTACACTTGGAAAAAGCATGGATTCATTTCCCTCCAGATATATGTTAAAGAACATGACTAATTGTACTATTGTGGCTTGGAAGGCATCCAGTCAAAGAGAAGTAAAGATTCTGACTTCAAATATGAGGAGAACTGTTTGGAGACATTTTTTTTACATAAGCCTTCACTGTGATAATCAAATCACTGCTCATCAAATATAGATGTGGGTAGTTTAGCAGTTCAGTCATGCAATATATCTACATCTATATATCTATATATAAGTCAGTCAGTTAAGTGCCATACGTGATAAACACTTGGGCAATCATGTCTCAAAAAAGACATGACTGACTGGGTAGAAGATTATCTTGCAGTAGGTTGGCATTACTTTCATTGGTAGACTGGTTGCCAACCAAATTTATAGAACCCAACTGTCCTGTTATTTAACCAATAACTGGAAGGAAGAGAAATTAATACCCTTCCCATGGTATTTGTGCATAAATGAATGCAATGAATTGAAGTATATATAAGTACTGATTTTAATAAAACAGTGCTTGATCTAATATAACATTTCTATTAATAAATATACATATTATCTCTGGGTGTTTTTCAAATGTCAAATATTTTTTTTAAAATTAAAGACTGTAATCCTATCAGAAAATATAGCTTCACCAATACTGTAATAACCAAATATATTTATCAACATTTAAATTGCATAACAGTCAGTCTATACTCAGCATCTGCACTGTGCATACAACTATAAGTCATGCTATTGGCAAGAGAATATATATATATATATCCACTCACAAATTTATATAGATAATTATATAGCATATAAATGACAAATGCCATATTTTTAAAAGTTTTTCTTTGTTCTTGAGAATGTGACCTGAAGTATGGCTGAAAAGTTTGGTTTACGAATATTTGCAAAATATTAATGTTCATTGAAGTAAGACTTATATGTAAATAAGTTAACTAAATTATTAAAAAACATTTATCGTATATTGATTTTAATAAAACTTGGATTTATGTATGAACATATTCAAGTGTCAGAAAGTATTCAGTATAATTTTACAAGATTCAAATATCATCAATGATATGATTAACCAGCGGTTATCTTCCTTGAACCAACTAATATAAGACCAATTTTTATGTAGTATAGTAGTTATTGTCAATGACAGGTGGTCTAGTGCACCTGCTATATATCTCAAGATTATTAAAGATGGGTCTGTAATTTTATTGATCTTGATCTGACATCTAGATTTCAGTCACTTTCTTATGACTGCCACATGGCTTCTTCGTGTCTTTTCTACTAATATTTTCATGGCAATCGTTCTGAAAAATTTTCCCCCTTGATACCTCAAGCATGTAAATTTAAGTATACTACTAGATTGGTAATGAGGTCTTATGATTCTACTGTTTAATTAGTTAAATGTACCCATAAGTCCAGTTCTAATAGTTCTTTTGTCACACTTCTTGCCTGTGAAACATTCTTCCATTTTCTTGCTTCTCTAACACTGATGATCTTAAAAAATTTAAATGCAACATCAAATGCCAGCTTTTGTTTTCCTGAAACATGTTCTTTTATTGTCTCCCCCCCCCCCCCCCCCACTGATTTTCCATTTTCTTTCACTTTCAGTCGCACCTTTCATCTTAGTGGCCTGGAGTGAAATGATTAAAAAAGAAAAAGGACAACTCTGAATTAAAAACTTTGAAGAAATCAACAGAAACCACTCCACTATCTTTCCCAGGAAATAAAGGTAATTCATTGATAATATAGGAAATAAAATCTATAGTGAGTCACGATCCTATACATTTTGAAGGAAAATTGCAAATTTTTAGAAAAAAAACTTTTCTTGGATCTATTAATATGAAACCAATTTAAATCTTAATTTTTGTCATCTTTATTCTATCATAATCTCTTGAACTAAATATCAAAATGTGGCCTTGGCATTTGTATCAATCTGAAACTGAAAGGAAAGAACTCAAATTTCCCTTATACTTTAGAACTGAATTTCAAATATCAATTTTAAAGGGATTTTTTTAGGATTTTCTTTAGCAAAATAATTTTTAAGTACTATGAGATGTGTGTGTGTGCATAATTCAAATGAAAAAAACTAGTGACTAGTGCTCATCATCACTGAGCACACCCTGAATTTTTACCTATTATGATAAACAGATATTTTATCAGAGAGGCCCTTGCCTTGAGTGCTTATTGAGACTTAAGCTCAATCCTGACCTCAAGTAGAACTTGTACCCAGAATCCATTGTTAAAGATGCTATAAAAATGTTAGTCCTCTGCATTGCTCCAGTAAGTACCTGGCTCTGCATCCTATCCTCTACAAGAGGTAGGTCAGGCCAAAAATGAAGTACTGCTGCCATATATGGGTAGAAGCTATCCACTATTTACATTATTTGGACTATTGTCCTTATCTTTGTTGCCATTTGCATGATGTTTCAGTCGCTGTATGCTCAGGCCTTCTTCAGGTGTTAGAAATTTTGAACCAAACCTAATATTACAAATTTGGATGATGAATCATTTTCAACCCTACAAGTACCTTCTCACAGATGTAACATAGCAAGCCTCTTGCTACTCTATTGCTATTTGCAGGGAAAATGTTCAGATGAACTATAGTTCTTGGTTCCTCTAATTCTAACCTTCATTGCTAAGATCCACCATGCCACACACATTGGAGCAGACCAAGTTCCTTTCCTTTTGTATTCAATTGATGTGATGTAAGTTTCACTTGGGCAATGTTCTCTTTGTGGAATTAACTCTTAAGCATTAAAATCTTAACCTGTTCAATTGAGATATCCTCATAAACCATGTTTCTTACTCTGTAACCCTATCCTTCAAGTAGCTCTTGAGCCTTTTATATTATTGTTAAAAAATATAACAATGAATGTAATATATAAAAAAATCATATACGAGAAAGTGCTTGCTAGTTCTCAGACTGAGGAATTCCCCTGAATCTGAGAAAATGATCAGAAGTCAGGCTTTTCTTTTGAATCCCTTCTTGGTCATGCTGAGAATATTTTGGTGCCTCTTGTAGATATTTACTAAAATTAATTTGGCAGATGCCAAATATGGATTAAAAAGACCACATAGTACTTCCAAGTGGGGAGGATTGTCTAATAAAAATTCTTCAGTTTTTAAATACAATTTAACACTCACCTCTCATGCCAGTAAAAGCAACACTACAATCCACATAAGCATGCACAAGTATATATTTTGAAAATTTCTTATATCTACAGAGTGCTCAGTATGAATGACAGAGCATATGTAAATGTAGACAGTATGGACATAAGAATAAACATTGCATAGTCAGTGTCCTGTTTTAAACTACCTTCAGTGTCACTAGTCCTTTGATGGGCTGTACATGTAAGTTAACGGGAGATGAAGGGAAGTGGGTAAAAGAGAAAGTTGATCCTTCTCAGTCCCTCTGCTAAGGGTTAATGTTTAGCTTGTTTTTAGTCATGACCTTCAGATCATTTTTTATTTTATATATTTCATGTACTTGTTATGCATATTCTCTTAGGTTCTAAATTTTCATAGTTGAGATAAAATTGATGAGAATTAGGATGGTATTTATTGCGATTGTAGGTAGCACAGAAAGAATTAACAGTCCTCATGCAGTATTAACTCTTTCTCTTTCTCTCTCTCTCTCTCTATATATATATATATAAACTTATTTATAAATGGAACTTTGTATGTGCGTGTGTCCATTACCTAGAGACTCCGAAACGGCTGAACCGATTTTCTTGAAAAATTACACAGTTGTACAAAAAGCGTCTGTGAGTGTTCTTAGCTAGGCTTTGTGTTGAGGTACACCCCTGATAAAAAAATATCGAAAATTGATAATCGAACAAATCAGGTGATGGAAGGAGTGGTCCAATTTTAATCAAATTTGATACATAAGAAATGATATTCAGAAGTTTCAAGGTTGCAGTTCTTACAATAGTATAGAAAATCAATAATATATATATATATATATATATATATAAAAGGCAAGATGTTTGTGTGTGTGTGTGTGTGTGTGTCTGTTTATCTGCCTCTATGTCTGTATTTTTTTCAGCCCCTTTATTTTAGTTTTTGCTTTGGGTTTGGCTCTAAGTAAGTATAATTGTAGTTCTTAGTCTCAGCCATGATACCATTTACTCAGAGGACTTATTTAGCCTTCAAAATTCAGTATACAATGAAAAAAACTTATTGAATATTGATACCAGGAAATCAAAATTTGACTTACATTCATTCATTTTTCTTTCAGTCTACAGTTTTGCTTTAACTGGAAACAACAATTGCTCTTTAGTCTTTTGTGCCAACATCCAAAGAGTCTGAGTTCCAGGACTATGGATTAGTTTTAAAGCTTTCATTACACCTGAGCAATGCCGAACTATACTGCTAGTATATATATATATATATATATATATATATATATATATGTGTGTGTGTGTGTGTGTGTGTAAACAAATTAACAAATTTATATGAATCATATAACGTGTTTGTGTATGAGTAGGTAAATCATTTTGTTTACAGCCTTATGAGAAAAATGCATATATTTTACACAAGAAATTTTTATTTTTTAACATAGTCACATTCCTTGTCAGTATATTAAATTTAATAGGGAATGTTTTTCACATTGATCAAACATCATACAGAAGTAAACACATGAGAGAATGTCTGTTCAGGCATTCTCGGTAAGGTCATCTCTGATGCATTGCTAAGTTACTTCCAGGCTGCACAACCAGTTCATGAGTTATTTTGTCAGCAACTGATCATTTACAATGTCTTCCCCATTAACTGCAAAAATCTTTATATTTCATCCAAGTTACATTTTTATCATTCTTAAAATAAAAAAAAGCATAATTGGCAGAAACATTTTACTTATATTCCATGCAATGTTTTCAACAATGACCACTAACAAAATCATCTTTTTGAAATGGATCCTGATGCTATCAAACAACAGAACAATCTATTTCTTGGGTTAGCTAATATAATGGTTTCAAATGCAGTTTATGCTAAAATAGAACCATGATTATTCTTTTACTTTTCCACTTACCAACAACATCTGCTAACAAAAATGGAATCATTAGTGACTGAAAGATATGACACATTTAATAAGCTCTTCTCATGATAGTCACTCTGAATAATACTCTTCACACATGCACATAAACACGCTCATACACGCAGATATACACAAGTGTGTGTGTGTGTGTGTGTGTGTGTGAAGTGTATAAATGAACATGATTTCTTTTATTGACTATATGAGAATGGCTTCCATAGTTTCGTTATTTTTAGTTGGCCTCATTTTGCATGTAACATTGTAGAAAAGTAAAAATATAATAAAAATGTTAATAAAAAATATAAAACAGAAAGAATTTTATAAAAAAATATAAAATAGTATTATAAAGAAGAAAAATAAAAAAGATAATAATAAATAAAATAATAAAATAAATGAAAAGGTTACAAAATAGAAAACCTTTATAAAAGATAAAAAAGTATAAGAATATCTATTAAAGTAATAAAAATTATAAAATTATTTAAAACATAAAAAATAAAAATATTAATCTCCTAATAATGCAGAATATAAAACTTTTACACTTAATTTTATTTTATTTAAAATACAGTCAAAAATAGTGATTTACTGAAGACTCCTGAAGATATATATATATATATAAAACATTGTGTTTTAATTTGGAAAACTCAATACTTTATTTAATTTGTTCAGAAATGATTTGAACATTAATATTAAATCATGACAATATCTATTTGAAAAAGAATAAATTAACTTATTTCTAGCAACCTATTTTGATCAGTCATTTGCAAAATTTTTACAAAGTTGCATGTTTTAGTTACAGATGAAAGGGGAAATTAATTTTTGTGATTTTACAAAATAAGTGGGCATAAATGTATATGAATAGGTATTTCCATATCCCAGTGAAAACATTTGAACTTGGTCAAACTGTTCATACAGTATGTTCGGCTTTAGATTGGTGTATTCAATAATTTTTAATGTAGGTTTTATTTTAATTTGTTAATATTTTTTATTCTTTCCAATGTCTGCCTACCTTTACTTATATGTGTGTGTGTATGTGTGTGTGTGTATATATATATATATAATGTGTTTATTAATGTAACATTGATTGCATGAGGTTGCAGCAATTAATGAAGTTTTTTGGTGGAAACTGACCAGTGAATATGAAAAGGCAGATACAGAAAGTGGGTATTTATACTTATAGTAAGTTAAAATTTAATAACTATTTCATTGTCTTCTCCCACCCTACTAACTCCAATCCATAAAGCTTTTTCTCATTAAAAATGGTGGGAAGACAAAATTTTTTTTTTTTACCTGAAGGTATATGTATATACATGTTTGTGTGGAGGTGTATATATATATATATATATATATATAAAATTTATAAAAGATTTTAGATTATTACAATGAGTAATACATATTTCACCGCATCCTGATGTCATTATTGTGGTTTGTCAGACCCAATGGTACAACAATTGGTCCTCAAAAAATCCCCCCACAAAGTTTCTTTTCTTTTATTTAATTTTACATAGACACTCACATATCCATATTAGAATAGACATTTGTAATGGTTATCTACGAAAATTTCTCACTCATTCTAAAAAGAACCCCAAAGAAAGAGGAAAGCAAGGATAAAGAAAAGATGGACGATTGATTAATGTAAAGAAGAGAAAAAAGAAAAAACGGGGAAACAGAAAAAACTGAATGGAAAGCAAGAAGAGAAAAAGAAAGAACAAAGAGGTACAATAAAAGGAAATACAGAATCACCAGAAATAAATGTTGACACCATTTCTCGTAATATAATAGCGTCCCAAACCACCTAACTGTTCTCTTAGAAAAATATGGAAAAAATTTAACTCTGAAATAATAAATTTAATTTTAAATATACTGGGATATATTTATGGTACAAAAAAATTGTACATCATAATTTTAATATTATTTGAAAAAATAACTACTCTCACTATTATTTTAAAAATTAATGCTAATTTAAAAAATATTAAAATAATTAAAAATACTAAAATTAAAAAAATATAAATATAGAAACAGGAAAAATTTGATAAGCTGAACAGAAGGGGGAAATACACAAAAAGAAGGAAAGAAAAAAGAAGAAATCACAATGGAACAGATTTTAAAATAATTAAAAAAACTAAAAAATAAAAATAAAAAACGTTAGATTGACGTATATAATTCATTCTTAGAAACATAAGAGATTTTTACCCTTAAATTAAAATATACCGACTATAGGGAATATTTTTGGTGAAAAATAAATGAATAAATCATATATCATCCTAACATAAATTACATTATAACCACTAGTAATTTATTCTAACTATAGTTAAAATAATAACTCCCAATAAGAAAATATAATCTATTAAAATACAATCTTAAAGATTATCTAAAATACTGGCAATACTAATAATAGAAAATAATAATAACAAATAAAACGATAAAGAGATAACAAATATATGTATATATGCACACACACATGTATTTCTGTATTTATACATGTATGTATCAAACAAAATTTCTCTCAGACGTAATGATAATAATAATAATATTCATTCTATCACAAAAGAAGACAAAAGAAATAACAAAAATACCTATAAATATAATAATTATAAAAAAATAAGAATAAAGAATATAACAAGCTTTTGCTGTAAATTAATATTAACCTGACATGGAAAATTTAGCTGTAACATACATGTCAAAATTTAACATTGAAATTTAATTTAAAATATAATGGCATATATTACGGTAGAAAATTAAATTGTGCAACATAATTTCAATACAATTTGAAAAAAATAACTACTCTTACTAGTATTCCAAAATATCCTATTAATTTAAAAAAATTCAGTTAAAATAATTAAATCATTAAAAAATAAAAATGAAACGTTAGAAAGAGAACAGAAAAAGAGTGAGGGGGAAAATAAAAAGAAAGAGATAAAAATTAGAACAATATAGAAAAGAATTTAAATTTAATTTAAAATAAACTTCCTATATCAAACCAACGTCTATTACATTAATATTCATTCTTAGAAACATGACATGGGATTTCCTCTTAATTTAAAATATACCGATTATAGGGTATATTTGCAGTGAAAAATAAATCATAAATTATACATCCTAATATAAATTACAATATAACCACTTTATAATTAAATTTATTTAAAATAAAGTTAAAATAATAAATCCGAGTAAGAAAAACTAAATAAAAAATTAAAAATATAATCTTTAAAAAACCCTTAAATAATAATAATAATGATAGACAATAATTATAAAAAAATTAAAATAAAAGAAAATAGAAATTCGTAATAATATATGTGTGTGTGTGTGTGTGTGTATCGAACAAAATTTCTATCAAACTTTAATAATAATGATAGTAATAATACTCATTCTATAAAAAACGAGAAAAATAAAAAAACAAAAACAACTGCTCTACAAGCCTTTTGATGCCATCTTTGTAGAAACGAATTTTTTTTTTTTGTTGGAAGAAGGTTGTGAAGTAGTTTTGGAAGGTTTTTTTGTCATTTTTTATCATTTAAATTTTTTCTGTAGTCACTGGAACAAATGAAAGTTTGAGAAATCCAAATCAGGAAAACAGTGGGTGCTGGAAGGTTTCCCATTTCAACTCTTTAAACTTCTATAATATCTGTTTTTTAAAAACATGTTGTTTTGTAAAGCCGTGGTGGAAAATGACATCTTTTTGATTTGCTAAAATCATTTGTTTTTCTTGAAATGTTGAAAGGCAGTTGAAATGTCGATTTCAAAACTCTTAACAATCTCTTTTGCCAAAATCTTCAGTTTATTCTCCACAATGGCAAGCGGAGCATCTTCATAGACATCAGAAGAATTCCTGGAGTGTAGTTGATTGTTTAGTTTAAAATCACCGTAACCAAATTTGCCAAACCACATCTTGAGCATCCAAAGAGCTGGAGCATGATTCAAATAAACCTTCTGAATGTTTTTTGTTGTCTTTCCGGTGCTTATTCCTTTCCAAAATTCAGAGAGCTTAGCATGGCGAAAGTTCAACTTGTGATCCTCAATTTTTAAGGCATTCATTTGTGGACAAGACATCAATATTCCACAAAGTCTGAATCACGATTAAACAATGCAAGCTTTAATCTGAAACACATCAGAAATCAGCACCAAAATAAATGCCAGTGTCAAGTTGTGCTCATTTAAAATTAAGAATGAAAATCAGACTTAATTTATTCAATTTCTCTCTCTCTCACACACATATATGTGTGTGTGTGTGTGTGTGTGTGCATACAGTTGTGTCTACATATATACCATATATCACACATTATTTACAATCATACTAATATCTCTATCTTTATAATTATCATTATGTGCTTCTGGTCTTTTTTCATGTGTCTATCCATCTGGGTCAGTCAATTAAGTGCCATACGTGATACAAACTTAGGTGTTCAAGTCTTGAAAGAGACATGACTGACTGGGCAGAAGATTTTCCCACAAAGGTTGCCATAACTTTATGCATAGACTGGTTGCCAACCAAGGCTATAAAATCCAATCTGTGCTGCTATTTTATCCATAGCTGAAGAGAGAAAAGCTGGGTTATTACCTTCCTCAAGGGTATTTATGCATAATTGAATGCAATGAATTCAACTAGGATTCGTACTCAGCTGTCTGATGTCTCATTCTGAGCCAATATCCACTGCACCACAATGCACATCCTTATCAATTTAGATAACCTTCAGGAAATTTCAAAATTACCCCTTTATTTTATCTACAGAGATAGATTGTCTGGGGATATTTTGTATATTTTTGTACTGCTCAGAAATTGCTCCCTCTGTTTCTACTGAGTATAAATCAACAGTACCGAGCTCAGGGATTGAACACACAATTACTTTGTCACTGAATTCGCAAATCAATATTTCAATCCTCTAGATCAGTGATTTTCAACTGGTATCTAACAGCACAAAGTGAGAGAGTCATGTGTGCATGGCAAAATTTTTAAAGGTCATCAATTAAATTACTTTCAAAACAGTCCAACGCACAATAAGTGTGCAAGGCAAGATTTTCTGCAATAAACAATATTAATAACAAAAATTGATCATGGCTAGCAACCTTTTAAGAAGATTTAAGTCTATGCTTGTCCAAAATTTGACCTTGCAAAGAAGATAGATTAAAAAATAACATCAAGCTCATATATCTCATTAAATGTTAAATTATAATAAACTGAGAAATAAATCTTTTTTTAAGGATTTTAATTACTGTCTTTTTATTACAAACAAGTGTACACCTGCTGTCAAAATATTTGAAAGGATTACAAAAATATAGCTTCAACTGTTTTACCACTTGATTTAAAAACTGATATCTTGTCCTTTTCTATACATCATCATTGCTACGATGCCTAAAAACTTCACAGATTAAAAAAGTTTCACTAGTTCAGATCTTCACAATTAAGATTTACTATGACATTCAGCTTAGGTGCCATACGTGATACACGCTTGGGCGATCATGTCTCGAAAGAGACATGACTGACTGGGCAGAAGATTATCCCGCAGTAGGTTGTCATTGCTTTCTGCGGTAGACTGGTTGCTGACCAAGGCTATAGAACCCAATCTGTCCTGCTATTTAACCCATAACTGGAAGGAAGAGACGGATTAATACCTTTCCCAAGGGTATTTGCGCGTAAGTGAATACAATGGATTCAGCTGGAATTCGAACTCGGCTCCCCGGTTTCTCGTTCCGAGCCGATATCCACTGTACCACAACGCACTATGACATTCACAAGGTCAATTAATCTTCATTCCATTCATATTTGAAGATTCCTGAGAGAATGATTTTTTTTTTTTTTTAATCATTTCACCCCGAGCAAGGCAGAAACGCCACTGATGTGCAGGGGGTTACATAAATGTAAAAAGATTAATTAGAAAAGAGTGAGGAGTACAAACTAGTTAGAAAGGAACAATAGAAAGCTGAGAAAGCAGGTGCGATGACAGATACATAGGTGGAGAGAAAGGGAAGGTTATACAGGGGAGGGGAGAGAGCTAGAGGCCAGTGGTTAGTAGATGAGTATTGACTTTGCATTTAAATTTCTGGAGGTTGTAGCCGTCAGGAAAGCAAGAATACGAGAGTGAGTTCCACAGGCGGGAAGTGTGAGAGAGGAAGCTGCAGGAGTAGAATTGTCGTCTGCATTTGGCTAACCTGACTGTGAATGGGTGGGACCCAGTTGATTTCCCAATCATTACAATCTGAACCTCTTCAAGTCTAGAATCAACTGTTATCAAAGTTTTTGCTTCTTACAAAATGTCATCAAAGTTTTTGCTTCTTACTTCCTCCCTTTATGCCCTGACAGCAACTGCATTCAGTAGACCTCTACCTTGAGTGGCCCTTGAGTGAACAATAATGCATATAAAAAAAATGGAGTTGTTTCTATAATTTCAATTTGCCCTCAGCTGACCTCTATTCAGGATCTTGTGACAGTTGTCAATAATTTTCACAATTTCCAGCTTTGTTTAATATTTGCAAAGTCTGAAGTTATTAAACATTTTCTTTTAAGCATGAAATCAAACTTCTGAACTATTTTAAAGCTTCAGTCTTGCAATATGTCTAATATTTTGGAATTTTATTTAGGACCATTCATACAAATGACTACCATTTATTTACATCTGCATGAACTGGTATTCATCCTAAATATGTAAATAGATGTTGTCTCCACTCAGTCCATAAAGCTTTAGATTTCAATGAATATTCTGTATACAAATAAAATGTTAAGAGGGTAAAAATGTAAAAATATCTCACTATCTATTACTTTACATCTCTTCGATCATAGCTTCATTAAACTGAAGTCCATCACATACTCACGAAAATACAACCATAACAGCCTTATCCACATGCAAAAACAGTTAAAAACAATGGAATCATTAATAATTAAAAGAAACCAACTATCAATAATGTCAACTATGAACATGGCCACTCTATGCTGACCATGATTGTAAATTAAAAAAATAAACAAAAAATAAATTCCAATTATTATATATATATATATATATATATATATATGTATGTATATATAGGCTCATCCCTTGTTCCCTGTTTAGGATGTGGTTTCCAGCTTTCTCTTTTCCAATCTTCTCACATTGTTTTTTTTTTTTTTCAATTGGAGTAGATAGATCTATCTATCACCCGGTTCACACTCCACCCACATCTATTGGACGGATTAAGAGGCTCTTCCCTTGTTCCCTGTTTAGGATGTGGGTTCCGGCTTTCTCTTTTCCAATCTTTTCACTATTATGTAGCCCCCTGCATATCAGTAGTGTTACCGCCTTGCTCGGGGTGATACGATTAAAAAACATATATATAAATACACAAAATCTATATATTCAGTAAAAACATCCTTGGTAATGGCCAATAAATCAGTCAAAAGTATTTGGATCCGTAGAACATCCAGACAGTTTTTAATTTCTGTATGCCCAGAAAAGATAATACTTGTATGAATACAAAAACAATTTTATAAAAATCCAATTGCGGTGCCTTGTTATTTGTCTTCAATGAAATTTGTATGAAAGTGGGATTGCGGCCAAAATGCACAGTTATATATATATATATATATATGTGTGTGTGTGTGTAAATTAGTTTATGTATGCCATCAGAAAATTAAATATTTAAGTAATTTTACAATTGTATTGTACTTAGCAAATTTTCCCACTTCTTTATGTTGATGCTTCTTATGGCATAGAAATATATATATGTCTCATTCATGTATTATATAAAACAAAGTTTTTTCAAAGTAAAATGTACTTCTGTTACAATTGAATGCATATATATATATATATATATATGTAAACAAATGTGCATATGAAGTATAGGTGTCCAAAGAAGAAATTATGTTTGAATATATTAATATCTGTACATAAATTTGTGTCAGGATATATACACTTATATTCACATGTGAATATCTGCATGAAAACCATTTCTGTAAGTGTACAAGTGTTATAAAAGCAGCAATGTGTGTGCATTTCTTATCTGTACAGCTCACTCAATAATAGTGTCTACTGAGGAGTTTAGCTAAGAGATAGAATTACAAAAGAAAATCTTTGCTCTTTTTGTAAAGCCTTCATAACAATTTCCTTTTCTTTAATGACACCCTGTGCCGTCTTATTCATAGTTATTCAAAAGGGTAAAGGTTAGAAGTAAATGCTCTTTGTCATCGTTGCATTTGGTATAAACATTAATGCAATCATACACACATACATTTACACATTATATACATATGCATGCAGGCAGATAATAGTTGCACATATTCTATCTGAGTGCTTTTAATAGGTACAGTCACATGCGGCGAAATACCTATGTTAACATAAATACTTCTCAGATATGATGTCTATATTAAGATTTACAGCTTATAGAACTTAGATATATGAAGTAGATGCAAAATTTTCTGGTGCTATCTTTCGCACACTGTAAGTGAAATCTTAGAAAGACTCTTTGAAGTTTATTCACATTTTTATTGCTTGTACAATCAGTCAACTGTAGAATGTTGCTTACAAAGTTTTAAAAAAAGAGTTAGGATGTAATAGATGCAAGCATGTATTAAGAATGATTTGTGATTTAAACATTTTGGAAGACTGTAAAACTGATGACATGGAAAAACCTTTGAAGTGAGAGTTAATACAAACAACAAGTAAACTTTCATAATTCAAGCTGAATCTGTCAATCAGTTTTGAGAAAAATTTTGAGTTAAGTAAAATGTGTTTCACTTATAAAAAGAGACAGTGGTAAGCATATAAAAATTAGTTTTTCTCTTTTTGTCTAGCACAAAAAAAAATCATCTTTTCACATGATGGTGAATTGTGATGAAATTGATGAATTTATCATCCCAAACAAAGAGAAACAGGGTGAGATTCAAAAGAATCTTTAACATTACAACCTAAATGGGAACATGATCATGATCACAAGTCTTATAACCCATAGAAGTTGTAACAACACCACATGTACTGTAATGATAGCAGAAGTAGATGTGTCTAAAGCAAGAGAGACTGCTGTAGGCCATCACTATTCAGGCAATAAAAGGAAATAAATGTTTAGTTTTTTTTTTTGTATTGGTAAAATTAACATGGAATTTTGATGTTTGACAATGCCTTTCTTTATGCTGTAAATACAATGCCAAAGATTGTTATGAAGATGTAGTGAAAAATTTGACGTATTTATGAGTTTGCACCCGTCTCCATCTTTAAACAGTTTTTCTTTTCACTCAGTTGAAAATGACTATACGTGTAATTTTTATTGTTTTTCAACAATCTTTGAATAAGTTGTACATCTGAATCAAAATTGTGAATAAACTATCCAGAGTTCTTGTCTTTTCTTTGAACTAACACTAGAGTTCTTGTTTTTTCTTTGAACTAACACTTTCAATCAACTCAGTCATTATCAAAAATGAGATGTTACCAGAGTGGTGAACAAGATTTTTTTTGTTAGTTAGATACTGGCATCTTTTAAAGAAACATTTGAATTCTATAATAAATTCAAATATACAATGGTCGTAACGTGTGAAACAGTTTCCTAGATCTGGACTATACCAAAAAAGAATGTATCAAATATTTATACATATATGATAGATAGATGTTCATCTGTAATGTTGAGACATACATGTGGCTCTAAACATAAATCTTTTTTGTATTATACACTCCCATTCACACAAGATGCAAAACTTTGTGATAACAACAAATATGTAGACATTAGTTAAACTTTAAATAATGCAAGTACAGATACTCTTTGTTTAAGTATTCAATATGTTATTTTAAACTAGTCGACATGAATGGCTTGCATACTTTGAAGGAAATTAGCACATATCAGATCACACCTTTCATCATAATCCTTGAGAAATAAATGCCTTATTTCATCTGATACTTTTGACTTCTTACCAACATTAAGTCATTATACAAATCTCCTCAAGTTATTACACAAATCCACTTTAATTACAACTAGTGATACAAGGAAAAAAAAAACAATACTTTTAACTTTATACTCCTGAGCATGATTAAGGAAGACATTCAAACAGCTGAATTTGTCTTTTACTTTTAATTCAAATGAACATAGAAATTTTTTGTCTCCTTCCTTTTGTTAAATGATTTGATATGGTTCCAATCAATATTCCAAATTTTTTTTTCAAGTTCTCTGAGGTTTTTGGAAAATTTTCCATCATAGCTTTTAGATTTCCATGATGGTTTTGGCAGATTTGAAACTTCCTGATAGCTCAGCTTGAAGCCATGCAAGCAGAAAAACACAATAATCCTTAAAAATAAAAATATATGAATTTGATATTTTTCTCAGTTCTTACTATTATTAGAAAGTTTTTTTATATGTGAGACTTTAAATATTATTTTCTAATTATGATATTAATATCTTGAGGATCAGTTTTACAATTAATGATAATAAAATAAGTAACATGTAGCATAGGGCGCTGGTTAATTTTTCTTTGATTTGGCCTTGTGTCAGACTTAACCAAGCTCCCTACAGCTACCAAGTTTTATGCAGAATTATCATCATCAGAATTATCAGAAGGTTTTCATTGTTATCAGAAGGTTGGTTGGCAGGTTGAAATGTGTGGAATAGTGTTAGAATAAAATATACATTTTCCATGCTGAAACAGAAATTTATTAAAAGGAAAGATTAACATAAGTTGTAGAAGTTAATGTTCAATTAGAAACATTATTAAGAAGTTAAGGGTAGAGTTCTTGTTCAATGATAAGGTTATGGGTATCAAGACTTGTAGAAAATGTTGGTAGTAGTAATTGTTGAAAGAGATAAGGTGAAAGAGAACAAGGTGCACCCTGACCTTATCTCTAGGTTGATTTTAAGTTGAAGTTACATTTTAGTTGTTTTGTCTCACGGCTCCCATCTGACTCTCTCTGATTGACTGATGCTGGTGAATTCCTTTTATTGTAATCTAAATTTTTTTCGCACTTACTCAAAAAGTTCTTTTGGTCTTGCAAGTTGTTCCCATTGGTCAAAAACCAATTTAACACTTTCTTGCAAAATCTAGTTTCAACTTTTTCTTTAAGCACATGGTCAACCTTTTTCTATTTCGAAAAAACAGGATTTCACACGTCATTGTGAATTTTTGTAAAAGTGAAAAAGAAGATTGATTTTAATTAATTCTTTATCCACTACAAACACAATTTATGTCTTTTTTTAATCATTTTATCCCAAGTAAGGTAATAAAACCACTAAGATGCACAAAGTTGCGAAGAGTGAATAAAACCAAGAAGCCAAGGAGGAAGTACAATAAAAAGAAGAGGATTTGAAAAGATATGATGACTGACATTGCCCTTAAATTTCTCAGGATCATAGTTGATTTTATATTAATCATATTGTTAAAAAATAACAGCATTATTTGTAAAGTTGTTAGTATTTTTAAAAGATTAGAAGATATATTTTCCCAATTATTGTATTAATATATACTAATTCTAAGGAGATAAGTCTATTACCATAGAAAATCAATCTGCCATTTATTTTTTGTTGTGTCCTATATTAATGCTATTTCAGTCAGTTAAAGTGCCATACGTGATACACACTTGGGCGATCATGTCTCGAAAGAGACATGACTGACTGGGCAGAAGATTATCCCGCAGTAGGTTGCCATTGCTTTCTGCGGTAGACTGGTTGCCGACCAAGGCTATAGAACCCAATCTGTCCTGCTATTTAACCCATAACTGGAAGGAAGAGACGGATTAATACCTTTCCCAAGGGTATTTGCGCGTAAGTGAATACAATACTCAGTCCAAAAAAAAAAAAAATCACAACAATTTGTTAAAACATGACTATTTTTAAATTGTCACATGTAAGCCATTAAAATTTCCAGCTAGTATATCAGTATGTAGTAATACTAAAGAGATCAGTTTATTACTTAATAACTATAAAAAACCAATACCCTATTTTATGTTCAGTAGAACATTATATTAGCAGTAGTTTAATCATGATGTTGAACATAATGACAAGTTTTGTTTAATCTTTAATAGAAGGTTTACCCATATTAGTCTTTAAATTCTTTTTTTTCCAATTACTATACAGTGTACAGCATAAATATTTCCAACATAAGGGTAAGACATTAGGTAAATGAAGATAACATTGCCACTCATGTCTTACCATTATGAGGCAGGTATTTCTGCTGCACCCTGTATTTATAGATACTAATTTTCAAAGCATTAGTTTGATACTAAGGACAATACAAAACTGATCTCTCCTTTTATGTCCAGTAGAATTTTATATTAATAGTAATTTACCCATGATGTCAAGTATGATGAAAAATTTTAATTTAATTTTTATTAGTATTACATTTTCTTGTGTAAGTTTAAATATTTTAAAAAAATTATCATTGACAAACTGAGAATATGTCCCCTGGCCTTGATGCCAATTGATGGTACATTCTCTAGAGTCTTTAAATTTATTTTCATTTTATTTAATCATTATGATGCTTTGAGTTTGAATTTTGTTTAACCGCATATCAGCCTCTGTGGGTTATTTAATGCCAAAAACGTGGGATTTTAAGGGATTTATTTTAATGTTCAATTATAGTGAGAAGGTTGATTTCGTCAGATTTTAATGAAAATTTTTTGTTTTTATTTATTTTTATTTTAGAAAACTGAAAATGTTTTCTAGTTTTGTATTCAAAAATGTTTTGCTGAAAATAAGTTTTTTTTCCTTAAAAAATGTGGTATGGTAATTTTCTTCTTCAAAAATGTATGTTTTTCAATAAAAGTCTATTTTTATGTATATATTTCTATAAAAGTGTATTTTTATACTTTCATAGTGCTTTGACCCCAGTGTGGAGGTTAACTATTTGCCCATAGCTGGGACCCTAACAGGTGCTACCACTTCGGGTCAGAGTGGACCTGAAAACAACAGCAATTAAGGGGTGGTTCCATTCTTATCACAACCTCTCAATCATAAGCCTTGCTGCCGGATGCAGTTTACTGTCATGCCCAGGATCCCTTGTGATGCTTTATTAACTAAACTAAAAAACAAAACAAAAAAGAAAAAATAACACTGCTGGATTGTTATGTGATGTCTGTCCTTCAATATGGCAGCAAATGCTGGACAAACCAGTCAAAGACTTGAAGTAACTGAAATGTGCTTCTACAGAAGGATGCTGTGGGTACCATGGAATGAACATGTGAGCAATGAGGAGGTTTTAGAGAAGATGGGCATAAGAAGGAAATTGACACTTCACATCAAGAAAGGACAGCTAAAGTTTGTGGGGCATGTAATGAGGGAGAAGGGATTGGAGAACCTGATGCTCACATGATGAACAAAGGGGAAGAAAGACAGGGGAAAGTAATATGTGACTTAAGCAGATGGATGGTGGAGTAGAAATTGAATGGGATAACAGGAGAAGAGTATTAAGAGTGACAAGGGATAGGGAGATGTGGAAGGTTATGATCACCTACATCCTGAAGGGATAGGGCACATAGAAGAAGAAGACTAAATCATCATAAGATTTTCTACCTTTCCAGAAGTTGTGGTGATCCTGATGGAAAAGGAATCAGGATTACTGTTTTGGTCATGATTATCATCAATCCACAAAACAAGAAAAATGTCCATCAGTTCTGATGATGTCACAAGAACTAGAATTTAAAATGGCATCCACCCTACTGTCTTATAATAAATCCAAGGTCAGGGAATATGATGAAAGCAGTTTGCTTTGTTGACATTCAAATGTAAAAGGGGAAACACATGTGATACTATCTCCCACGGTGATGCTTTTGCTTTTCCTGCGGGGATACTTTCCTCTGGTTGGTTTAAAACAAGGAGAGAGAAATTGATATTGGTGATATTATTAATGTTTTATTGCGTCACGTGATGTGAGCTTAGGAAAAAAATAATAATTTTAGTACCATCAAGTGCTTCTAAAAACACGGGAGCATAAAATAAAGTTATTTTGGATAAATATACATTTCTTGTCTTTCATGATTTTCGCCTCTTTTCATGTTCAATATGGATTTCCCTTAGATTTGAAATGTTGATTCCGCTAATCTGAAAACGCGTAGACAAAACAAGTGTCAGAGTGATTTGATAAGGTCACCCGGAGGCCAAGGCCACTGTTTAGCACAACAGTTTGAAGTGACCCGAGCTGGATTCGGTTCGGTGTAAGTTGGCATGATCTCATTGGTCGAGCTAAGACATCCGCAAATCGAATGGGCAGAAACCAATTTTCATTGGCCAAAGGCTGTGAGCCAGCCGGATCCCCAGAGAAGATCGAAATTGGTTATAAAAATAGATGCTCGACACAAAAAAGGAGAGTCTGTGGAAGTTTTTTGAGTTGGGTGACAGTTTTTGAGTTAGAGCTGCTCTCAGTCGAAATGTAGCGACTGGGGGAAAAATGGCCCAGCAGGGGAGCCATGACCCATGGCTAATCACCCACCATGGAACTTATGGCGAAAGAGTTAATTTCGAATCAAGTCTGCCACAAATTAACTCAAAGAAGTTAATTCGGAATAATGCGCCATCGACATGAAACCTGAAAGAACGTTATTGTTATTTTTTTTAATCACGGGAAAATCGAAAATTCTGATTCTTCGTTCGTTCAACGTTGTTAAACTCCGATAAGGACCTGAAAGAACTTTGCTGTTTTAGAAGTTACATAGGAAAATTGACAATCCTGATTATAGAGAATTAATGAAAAGACTTTTAATGAAATACAAGAGACTTTGGTGAATATTTGAAGAGATATCTGTTTATTTCAACGCTAACGAAACTTAGACAAAAAACATTTTGTTTAAGGATTAGAAGCTATGATGCTTTTGGCGAACTTTCTCTCTCTGTTGTAAATATCATTTTTGACAACTGTATTCTTGGGAAAAGAAAGACATTGTTTTTTCTTTATATAAAGACATTCTACGTAGATCTCCAGGCGTGTTCGGCTTCGTTTATTTATTTTATTAACTGGCTAAAAGGGATGACTATTAAGATTGCAAGATGAGACCTCTGGGATCTAATCACAACGTGGGTCAGTGGTCTGTTGTTGCAAAAGACGTCCTGTAACCCAGCTTTTGTGGCGACGTCATTGGACAGGATCGTCATGACCAGCAACAGCGACCAAACCAACCGTACGACCGGGTGGCAGTGTCACCACTGGGATCATCACAACCATCGGTGAGAGCAAGCGTCAGATGGGAGTGCCAGCCAGTGCAGCGTGTTACACACATCTACCTACCTTCAGGAAGGGACCTCAATTTGGTATTTCTTCTATTTGCCTGTCCTATTCTTGTATTTCCCATGCACAAACTTTGTTCACCTTGTTAGGCCCCCTAAAGACAATCAGTGTAATTGAGACTAATTAGAAATCTTTTAATGTTTTTTGCTCACAAGATCAAGCCATAACATTTATCCCTCAAAGATCTTGACTTTTGCCAAAGCACAGGCTGCAACAGTTTACTTTAAAACTGAAATATATGTGAACTTCTGAAAAGGTTCCATATCATGAACTTAAATGTAGCTAGCTTAGCCATACTGCCTGAATACAACTCTAAAGAGTTTTCTGGAGGCTATATATATACAATTCTGTTATCTATCAAGGAGAAGTAAACTCTTTTAAAAAAAAGAAGAAAAAAAGAGAGTCTTGGGAACTTATTTCTATCATTTGATCTCAGTGAACCATGGCATATAACACCTTGGTTATAAGAATAGGATCAGTCATGTGCACACCATGTTTTATATAAAAATTTAATTAGCAGATGACTGTGAAATGTCCTACATTTCACAGAAATGTGGAAAGCCCTCATAAATTCTTGTTTGCAAAGCTAAACCATGACTGAATTATTCCAATTCTTCATGGAATTAGTTCTTTTCACTTCATAACTTTCTAAGCATACTGGAATAATCCACCATGCTATAACTAATAAACTGACACCTGGTAGAGCTAGTGCAAGGGAGATAATTCTAGAACAACAAAACCTCAGAAAAGACTTAAAAAACAAATGACATAATACACATATATATAACAATTGTCATCTAAATTACACAAAAATGAAAATAATACTGACATTATTTTAACAGATATATTTAACAAAATTACACAGAAATATCTCTAAAAAGTAAATCACCATTGGCTTCAACTATGGCTACCAGACGATTTCAGGATCTCTTGTAACTCTTCTGGATATTCTCTTTGTTTAAGTTGGTAAATGCTGCCACAATCTTTGCCTTTGCCTTTGCCTTTGATGTGACAAGGAGTTTTGTTAGTCACTCACTCAATTGTGCCCCACATATAACAATCAAGGCAGTTGCAGTTTGGGGAGTTAAATGACTAAATTTAAGAGGTTATGTGATTGCAGAAATTGTTTGACAGCCATGATTGGGTTCTCCTACAAGTGTAGCATGGTGCTGAGTCCTGTTTTCAGACATAGGATTTTCCAGCAGCCACCCTATGATCCATGGCAGTACTACCTCCTCAAGGCACTTGTTATAGTCCTCCATGCTGATTGGGACCCTTACCAGGAGTTCTTTTCTTATCAGAATAATCAGAGTGAGTTTCCCCAACATGTCATACATTCATAATCACTATTAGACTCATCCAACTGTTTCCAAATCTTCTGCACTGTCCTCAGATTAACACCCAAACACTCATGTTAAAATTAGATATTCTTGCATGAATTCCAGGCTATACAGCATGCAGTCTCCACATTTCTGGCAAAATCAACTGCATCAGGGTGCTGCTTTTCTCACAGATGGTGCCCAACTGTCCCTACTATAATATGCAGTCACTAAAAACAAAACAATGTTCAAGTATGAAATTGAAAATATCGACAATTTACCCATCGCACTATGTGTGTGTGTGTGTGCTTACAAATATATGTGTGTGTGTGTTTTGAAAAATGCAAAAAATACCACACTGTTCCTCGGCAGAGTGTACATATACTCTAATTCTTGACAGAAGTTTATACATAATTAATCTCATAATTTTTATATCAGTAAATTAAACCTAGTGAGCCAACAAACCAACCAAGGTTTCACCTAAACAGATCTTCAAGGAACGTTAGCTCCCTGAAGATCCGTTTAGGTGAAACCTTGGTAGGTTTGTTGGCTCACTAGGTTTAATTTACTTATTCTGCTCTACTTAAGTATTGTTAAGTATTTTGTGATTGGTTACTTGTCTAGGGATTTTTCTTTGGGCTATGTGCTGGCTTGGTTCAAATCTCTTTGACTGATGTTCATGTGCTTAGCTTTTTTTCCTTCCATGTATATATGTGGAGGGTTTTTCAAAATGAGTATAGTGATAAGTTTGTGTGTGTATATATATATATATATATTTATATGAAAGTGGACATCGAGATCAACACTGAATCACAGCCGTTTGTTTCAAGCTTGGACACAATTTTCAGATCTGATGCTTTGAAGATTGTGTTCACACATAAAACCTGACACTCAGTATCTGGCCTCAGTGTCCACTTTTATATTTATATATGCTTTATCCTTGATAGCAAGCATTTTTACCTATAAATATAACAACTTTAAACAATTTTTTTTTATCATACAACATGATATAGTGACACTCTACCCAGAGAGGCTCTTGGGTTAGTAAAAAATTTTTTTGTCTGAAGTTCTTTACCATCACGCATTCATTTTCATCATTGATGAGCAAGAGGCCTGAATGCAGTGCTTGTATCTACATTTGAAGTGACTTACTTTTTACAGCAGCAATGGTGGCATCATTGTCAGTAAAGTGTTGTCTCTGTCGTCCATCTTTTACTGGCCCAAACAAATGAAAGTCAGAAGGTGCCAAATCCAGACTCTCTGGCGGGTGTGGTATGACAGTCTAGCCAAAACTTACAATGTGATCTATGGTCTTCAAACTAGTGTGAGGCCTGGTGTTATCATGTTGCAAGCAAAAGGTTATCTTCTCTGGCCTGTATCTGAAAATTTATGTATCATTTTAGTATTTGACAAAATCTTTTATACATATAAATTCATAGCAGCAATATTCAGTTACTAAAGTATTTTCTCTGGCATTAAATTTTTCTCTGCTTGAATACATAATTTAACTGAAAAGCGGCATTATTTCACTTAAATTATGTATTTGAACATAAAAGAATTACAAGATTCTTTGGATAGCATGAAAATGTTTGGAAGGACTGACCAGACAAAAATATTGTATGCAGTTTTAGAGAATACATTACATGCAGAAAATCTTCCCATACCAGCAGCAACATTGCAATGTAATAATGTGCATTTCAGAAATACATCACCAACTTTGAAATTTTGAATCATGCAGACTCAGTCAGCATTGAATCAATGTTCATCAAAGCACAGATCTGATGGACTGTCATGTCATCTTCATGGAGTAACATGGCATTACAAGACACCCATTGTATGGAGAGCTGCTATGGGACATAAGATATCAAGATTGATCAAAGAAATGTTACAAAGATTCAATAAAAATTAACCTTCATTAGTGCAAGAGTGTGCTTGCAGAAAAAAGAATAAGGACACTTTTCCTTAGAAATAAGATTAGAATTATATCTCATTAGGAAATTACAGACACAATGTTTCCAATATTGACAGCAAGATAACCCCTGATTAACAATCATAAAGGTCAGATGACTTGCCAGTGTATGAGACAGAAAAGGTCAGATGACTTGCCAGTGTATGAGACAGAAAAGAGTTTGTCCAAGTGCAAACACAAACATTCTAACAAACCTCAAGATAAAAACTAACAAAGTAGAAAAATAGGACTGACTGAAAGTCGCAAAAATTGTAGAATATGAAAGAAACATTTATTCCTCTAATCTCAAGAGCACAAGAAATAAAGGTGAAAATCCAACAAAATCAGACAGCTAACAACAAACGAAGAGATACATAAAACAATTGTACATGTAATAGTTCTAGTTTGTTGACTTTCCTCTCAATTTTCAATCTAAGTCTATATTAAAATTATTAGCAATAATAAGTAACCTTATTCTATCAGTAATGCTTGTATTAATTCCTAACTTCTAAAAATGTCTTTATTCCTGATTTTCAGTGCATTTCAATTGGAAAAATCTTAGCAACTCCTTTCAATTATACAAACAATAGCTTTTTCAGTCATTAATGCTTGCATTCTATCATGACCACTGACAATCCTTTTCTGCCTGATTTTCATAGAAATATTTGCAGTATAGTATATTTCCATTATCATTATAAAAGCCTAATTCTCTCAGTAATTGATGACCACTTACGATCTTTTTTTCCAAATGTTCTACATGTAGCATACAGATCAACTGTAAAAAAATAATATGAAAATTCCAAATTTAATCATCAAACTTTTTTACCCACTTGTAAAAATATTTTCTTAGATTTAAGAATAAAGAAACAAGCGAACAGCTTAAACCTATCCTGTATGTTACTCAATTTAAATGCAGATAGTGTTGAAATATTCTTATTACTTCATTGTTTTCTTCAGCAGTATAATATATATATATATATATATATTTGTGGACAATATCAAAATATTATACAGCACCCAATGTAAGGAAAGACTCAAAATCCCAGAAGCTATCATTATACAAAATTAACAACCCACATATATTTTCACCACAGATGGCATCATAAAATGTATATAAAATATTCAATATTTTAAATACATAATATTTGATGTATTCTTTCTGGTATGGTCTCATCTATTTCAAACATTACTTATGATGTCTGTTTGAACTAAAAGATTACTGCATGAGTAATCACCAAAACAGAGGTTGGAAATAATAGTATATCAACAAGTAGAACACTCACACACTGCGTAAAATAGATACACTGCTTGTATAATCACTCTCCTCTACTCCAATAGTGTCATTGTATTTAAGAGGATTGGAACATCCCATTCCTGTATATAGGTAGGTATACAACTATTATGGTTGAATCTGGAATACAACATCTTATTTGAAAACTGGAAATACAATAGAAGTAAACAGACAGACCTTGTGGAATGAATTTAATAAAACCTGTTTATATTTATATATATATATATATATATATATATATATATGTGTGTGTGATTGAGTGGCTAAAACATTTGTTTTCTGACCATGGGATTTGTTTTAAAATCTCACCTGATTGATAAACAAGATGACCTCTTAATGTTATCAACCTGGGGAGGTGATCCCAACAAGCAGCACATCTGTAAAGGGCCAGAAAACCATACTACGGTTTAATTCAAGCCTTTTGACTGTAATTGAGTAGACAGAATTATTTGGGAGCTATTAGTAGTTGTAATACATCACTCAGTAAGTCCTAAACCTGACACATGGATGGTCCCACTAATATAAAATTTATATGATTTTTATGAAGTACTAACCTTCAAAAGGCACATAGCAAAATTTGGGCTCAATTGGATTATTAGTTTACAAATTACAGTTATTTAAGTAACGCCACTGTTGCAAATTTTCAAAACAATAGAAAAATCTGAATTTAATGTGTTGATAAAGTATTGCTTTTTGATGAGAAAAAATACTGTTCAACCAAATCAATGGCTTGATAAGTGTTATTTAGACTCTGCTTCATTAGAAACAATTGTTAAGAGGTGGTATGCTGACTTTAAATGTGATTGTACAGACATAAATGATGCTGAACGTTCAGGTCGCCTACAATCAGCAGTTGTCCTGGAAAACACCAAAAAAAATCCACAAACTTGTTCTGGCCAATTGTAAATTGAAGTTGCATGAAAAAGCAGACGAGTTGAACGTATTAGAAGGCAGTGTATTCACCATTTTTTATGCCCATTTGTCAATGACCTGTATTCAAAGTGGGTGCCATGTTTGCTCACAGTCAATCAAAAACAAATTTATGTTGACAATTCAGAGCATTGTTTGCAACTATTTCAATGCAAGAAGAAAAAGTTTTTGCATAAATATGTGACAATGGATGAAACATGGATCTACCACCTCCCTCCAGTCAGCTGAGTGGACAGCAGCAGGTGAAAGCTGTCTAAAGTAACCAAGGCACAAACATGAGCAGACAAGGTTTTGGTCTTCGTATTTTGGGATGCACAAGGTATTTTGTTCATTGATGACCTTGAGAAAGAAAGAACCATCAATAGTTAATATTATATAGCATTATTGGTGCATTGAAGGAAGAAATCACCAAAAAACGGCCCCATATGTAAAAGAAAAAATGATCTTTCACCAAGACAACACACCTTGTCACAAATTGATCATAACGATGGCAAAACTACATGAATTGCACTTTGAATTGCCTCCACATCCACCCTATTCTCCAGATCTAGCCCCCAGAAACTACTGACTGTTTGCAGACCTCAAAAGAATGCTCTACAGTGAGAGATTTGGCTCCGATGAAGAAGCAATATCATAAACTGAAACATATTTTAAGGCCAAAGACAAATCGTTCTACAAAATAAGCATGGAATTGTTAGAGATGTGTTGGAATCAGTGTATCACTCAGAAGAAGAATATGTTGAGGAATAAAGTCAAATTTTGCCTAAAATTGTTGTTTATTAGTTAGGCCTGGAATTTATTGAGTGATATGTTACATGCGCAAAGTCACAAACCACTGCGAATATCTATATAGAGAGCGCAATGGATGTCATCCTGAGCAATATGATATTTATAAAGGAAAACTCAACATACCCTTTAAATTGGTTATAAATTATAATTCATTTCAATGGAACGAATATTGTGTGGTCTGATGAAATGAGTTAATTTAGCTCATTGAAGTGAATTATAATTTATAACCAATTTAAATGACGTGTTGAGTTTTCCTTTATATATTTGTATATATACATATATGAGTTAGAGATCAAATGCAGATCAAATATGGACTGGAATTCAACATAAAATACAAAGTATATAAGAAACAGATATCAATCTAACATATTTCACTTTTATTAAAGCTTCATCAGAGATTAAGGGAAAACAGACAAAAAGACAGCAATTCTAAGATTTTCAGTTTTGACTGAATCAGTTCTTATTGTTCAGTCATGTATCATGTGCAGTAAAACCATAAATAGATCTATATGTATGTAAGTTTGTGAAGAATCTTGTATGTCTAAGCAGACATCAGGTGGTAATGTGTATTCATAAGTGGAAATTTTAATGTCTTCACCTTTGTGTAGTCAGCCAGCACAGTGGGTGGCACGTCATTCTAATCTGGGGCTGATCTCTTGAAGCATGTATTCTTTGTATTGTACATACATATATATATATATATATATATATGTGTGTGTGTGTGTGTATGTACATGAATGAAGAGTTAACAAATGATAAGTTTGAAAAATATTTTCTTGCAAGATGGAAGTCTGTTTATATTTCTGCAATGAGTATTGTAATTATTTACACTATTTACATTGTTCAGACTGTTGACCTCATCTTCGATGCAAGATTTACAATGTTTCAGCTGTTTTATACACTGGCCTTCATCAAGTGATTGGAATTTTGAACTGAAGCCTTTATTCCATCTACCATGGGAGATGGTTTTAGTTCTATGTGCTATGCCTTGAGACATCTGGTAGAGCATGACACGTGGAACTAGAAAACCCTGGTGGATGAAATAAAGGATTCAATTTGAAATTCTTATAACTTTCAAAAAGTTGAAGCATACAATGGCCAAAAATATGGCAGCGAAAATGAGGACAACACTTCAAACAATATAAATAGCGTAAATAAGTTTTTCAGATAAGTAATACCCTTAGGAAAGGTATTAATCTGTCTCTTCCCTCCATTTATAGGTTAAATAATAAAACAGATTGGGTTCTATAGCCTTGGCTAGCAACCAGTTTATTGCAGAAAGCAATGGCAACCTACTGCAATATAATCTTCTACCCTGTCAGTCATGTCTCTTTGAAGACATGATCGCCCAAAATGTGTATCCCATATGGCACTTAACTAACTGAATAGTTTTAACAAATTTTAAAATGTATCTCCATTTTTCACAAGATTTCTATTAAAACAATTAAAAACAATAAAAATAAAAGTGAGAGAAAGTTAAATAAAATTTGCTAACATCTATATGCATCAGATATCAAAATTTTGAATTTAGAGGTTGATATCTTTGTATTTTTAATGCAAACCCTTGCCAGCATTTGTATTATTTCTCCCTCTTTTCGATACACAAATGATTCCATTACTAAAACTGCCCAGTTCTCACTCGCCTTTCTTGAATTCAAAAGTGTCTACACGGCCTTGTGGGTGATGACTTATTTTCTACTTTACAATCCCATTTCCACAGACAAAACATTGCAGACCTCTCCCAACTATTGATAGTACCATGTCAAATTTCCTGACAAGCTACATTATTCTGGTTTTACTAGTCCTAACATTTGCAAGTGGGACCTGACATACCATGTCCATGGAGATGAGTCATCCTTATTCCCTTCATATTCCATTAGTAAGGAGGAAATTCTACTCAGACAATTCCTTCTTAAGAACTGCTACTTAGTGAAAAAAAAACTTGCAGCAAAATGTTTTCTTGATCACTACAATCTTAATCTCATCAAGTCTTAGGTAAACTATTATCCTTCCTGCATAACCTCATGAACTGAAGAAGAACAGTTTTTCTCTGACACTCATACAACGTGTTACAGTAACTCTCTACCTTAAGTGGCTCTTGGGCTTTGGGTGAACATTAAAAAAAATGTCAGAAGTTTCCTAATTGGAATAAAATAAGTCAGTAATTTTTTTTTATCATTCATTTACCCACTAAATATATAAATATGTGAAAAATTCTGATAAAAATAATATCTGTAAAAAGACAATATGAATAAAGACAATGTTTTTCTCATGTGTGTGCATGTTTGTGAGTGTCTCTCTCTCGATATATATTTATTATTATTACCGTTATATATATGTGTGTGTGCGCATAAAATATGTGTGCAAATGTTTCCAGTATTTATTTTATTTTAAATGCAGTTTTATTCTGTATTTACTGTCTGGCTAAAAAAAAAAGAAGAAAGATTTTAACAGATTTTGCTTCTGCTTCTTTGAAGAAGTATTGAAATGTTCTTGGCCATATCAGTAAAGCATTCCAAAAATTCAAAATAAATTCTGATGTTTGGTCTTTTAGCCAGATTTTGAGAAGTTGGTCAGACTGAGAACTTTTCTCCATTTAAGTCATATATAAATAGCACAAAGTCACAAGTCAGCATGACCATGGGTTTCAATATACTGGCTGTGTTCAACTACTGATCATACAATAGCCTAAATTCTCTTCCAAAAACTGTACATAAGGTCCATTCAGTATATTTGTAATATAAGCTACAACTTGGCAGTCTCATAGTTTAACAAATGCAAATGTGCCTGAGCAGACATCTGCAACAGGGATTAGCTAACCACCTGTGGAGACTAGTATACTTTGAAATGAGAAGCTAGTCATTATATATATTTGAATACATTCATGTCTGACAACTGTGTTAATAACTTTCTGAATAGGCAAAAAATAAAAAAAATATCATAAAAAGAATTTTTAAAACTTGCATTTTTTTTGCAACTTCAAACAAACATCACATTTATTTCCCATAATCTTTAATAATAAGCTTCTAATAACAATTTATTGGTGCTAGCATATCTCAAATAAAAATGCATTCATACTGATTGGTGTTTTACTGTTTGTCTCTTTTCCCAAAGGCAAATGCACAAAATAGCCATTCTTTAGTCACCTGGATTAAATAAGTTTTATGATTCTGGTGTTTGATCCTTCATATCCATTAGGTTACAGCAAACTTTCAAAGACTTGTGAAAACATTAACAACCATTGACCAAACCCCCAGAATCATTTTATTAACACATATATACATACATCCTTGGATATTTATCTAATAGAATTTTCGAAGACCAATTGCTAGTGATTTCAATCCTAAGTGTTCTTCATTATTATAACATTATACCAGGTTAAGCTTAGCAATCTACATCAGTGTTTTTCAACCATTTTGTCCTTGTGGAACTCTTAAAATAGTTTTCATGTCTGAGGGAATGCCTGAATAGAAATTATTATATACTATTTTTATCAGTCTCTCATATATTTTATTATAACCAAGAATTTCCCAACAATATACAAATATAAAATTAAACAAAAATTACTCAAACATTCATTTTAACATTGTTTCTTGTGGAACCACTAACAACATCTTGTTCTGGGGAACACTTGTTGAAAAACACTGATCTACATTGTAAACTACCTACCTTGTGCCAGATTCCACTAAATGAAGTAAATATCTATATATTCATCTTCTATATCTATATATATTTACACATGAGCAAATCATTCTTTTATGGTACAAATGCACAGAAATATACATGTAGCATATCTGAGCATTTTATTTATAAACACAATTTAACTGGCCTACTCACACACAAAGAGCTAAACATAATTACACGTTTGTAAATCTCTACAGATAAAAATGTCTCAAATATGCATACATGCATTGATAGATACCCACACACACACATATATATATATATATATACTCTAAAATCTATAGACTGCATATTTATACATTGTCAAACTTTTGTCCTTAGAAATTACCATCACACTTATAGACAGACTGATATATAATCACAGTTTTACACACATGTGAAAACATATGAAGAGAAGGATTGAAGTCTCCCCAGACACTTACACACAGCCAACCCAGCCCATTCCATTTCCCCACCCCAACAGACACTGGCCTCTATCCCCCTCCCATCACCCCTCCCAGCTAGCTCTTTTCATTTTTTTTTTCTGGTTGTTGTTGTTGCTGCTGTTACTGAGAAGAGCAGACAGTTGATGTTAGTGATTTTTGCCGGCAGACTTTTGCAAGCTGAGCATAATTGATACAGAATGTGTCCTCTCTGCTTTGGTGCATCATCTTTCATGGTTGGTACATCAACGACACTGGGAATATTGATCTCTCTGTGACCAGGGAAAGTCAGCCTGGGTTGGTGGAGGGAGACTGGTGGACAGTAGAAGCGGAGGAGAAAAAAAGAAAAAGAAAGGTGGTGATGGTTGTGGAGGAGGAGGAGGAAGAAGAGAACGAGACAGCAGTCTATCTGTCTTTCCCTCTCTCTTTTATCTCTTTCTTTCATTTCATGTATTTTTGTGCTATGACCAGCAGACTCTTCAGATGGAGAAATAGGCACAAAAGACTGAAAGATGTGTGCATATATACCTGTGTCTTGCATACTTGTACACTTAGTATATGTACATACCTATGTGTGTGTGCATTTTTATGTATCTAAACTTGTATGTATTTATCTATGAGTGTTTATATTTAAGCATATGTATCTGTATGTGTTTTGAGTAGAGTGGTATTTTTGCACAGACATTTATATGCTTGTGTTTCCATATACATAAGAATGTGGATTTGTGTGTATTTCAATATGTAAGTAAAGAAGACCATGTGTTTGTCAAGTGAGAGAGAAAATAAAAAAGAGAGGATAAAAAGAATATTGCCAAAAAAAAAAAAAAGAAGAAATGATAGTATTGAGGGAGAGACAGAGAGAGAGATAGTGTGCATTTGAGTATGTGCGTATTTAAAAAAGAAAGAATGGAAAAAAGTGAGAGAGATGAAGGAGTTTGAAAATAAGGGAAATTTCATATATACTATATATATATATATATATATATATATATATATACTATGTAAACAAAGTAAAGGAGCCTGATGAAAGAACCTTGAAAGTTGCCAAATGAGGAAGCTTATTAAACACACCTGCCAAACTATTGTGACTGAAAAAAATAAAGGTAAGGTTTTTAATTACAAAAATTCATAAAATAATGACAATATTTAATCTCCAAACTTCAGACAACATAGAATTCCTTATTCCTGATTTTGGGTGTGGATGTTTATGTTTTTGTTTAAATTTTTCTAGTGTGTTTTAATCATTGCATGTGGTTTTCTTTGGACTTTGAGTAATTTTCTCATATTTATTGTTTTTTCCACAACGTTTTGGCAATGTACCCTCCAGCTTACAGACATCTAAGGAAGGCTGGAGAAACAGTGTGAAAAACAACAATGATGAAATTAGTCCAAAGAAATACAATGAACTTTTATATTTGTTTGGGGCAAAGAGAAAGAGAAAACAAAAGAAAGAAAAACAGAAGAAGCAAATAACAAAGAAAGAAAGAAAAACTGAAAGTGATTGATTATATATATATATATATATATATATATATATATATGTATGTGCACATCTGTGTCGTGTGTGTGTGTATATATATATATATATATATATATATATATATATTGTGTGTGTGTGCACACACACACACACACTGCGATTTTGATGATGCAAAATAATGTTTAAATAATGTTACTATTAACTAACTGATTTTGAAAAATTTTCAGGATATATTTAAGGAAACAATTTATCATGTTTCACCTGATGATATCTAGTCTTACTAAAAATATTCATAACTTAGTTTATGGGAGTCATATTTTATTATGCACACACACACACATATTGCAACATGAAAGGTAAACAGTTATAAAAACATACATTTGATTAACACAGCATTCCATATATTTGAATAAACTATTTTCTATGTCAATATGAGTTCATTGACATTCTATAACATTCATCTGTCTATGAACCATTGATTTTCTGAACTTTTCTACTGTTTCAGCTTTAATGACAGTTCTTATTGCTTCCAGTGACTTTTTCTTTTAATTTCCTTTCATATTTATAAACGGCATCTTTCCTGCTGATACTTAGAACACTAGCTGTTTTTTAAATTTCCATGGAGGTCAATCCAATTTTCTCACTACAAATCCTTTTAAATTTTCTCAAATTGGTTTTTGTGTCATTCTTAAAGCCAGTGACTTTTTTCTTGCCATTAGCTTGCAAATATTTTTTGTTTCATTTTTGACTGTTCAACTCATTTCCAATATTGTTTTCATGGAGGTCAATCCAATTTTCTCACTACAAATCCTTTTAATTTTTCTCAAATTGGTTTTTGTGTCATTCTTAAAGCCAGTGACTTTTTTCTTGCCATTAGCTTGCAAATATTTTTTGTTTCATTTTTGACTGTTCAACTCATTTCCAATATTGTTTTCATGGAGGTCAATCCAATTTTCTCACTACAAATCCTTTTAATTTTTCTCAAATTGGTTTTTGTGTCATTCTTAAAGCCAGTGACTTTTTTCTTGCCATTAGCTTGCAAATATTTTTTGTTTCATTTTTGATTGTTCAACTCATTTCCAATATTGTTTTCATGGAGGTCAATCCAATTTTCTCACTACAAATCCTTTTAATTTTTCTCAAATTGGTTTTTGTGTCATTCTTAAAGCCAGTGACTTTTTTCTTGCCATTAGCTTGCAAATATTTTTTGTTTCATTTTTGACTGTTCAACTCATTTCCAAAATTGTTTTCCATCACTTAACTTTAATCATCTTACTTCTCTTTTGTACTTCTATCTTTCTAACAACTGATACAAATCATTTTATATTATTCTATATTATATTATAGATTATATATATATATATAGATTATATTATTCTAACAACTGATACCAATCATTTTATAACAGAAATTAAAAAATAAATATCAACAACAATATTATTACTATATATGTATTTACAATATGGTTGTATCCTGTCAGCACTAGCACCATTGTTAAAAAACCGAAAAAGTTTAACCAGTGATTTTTGTAAAACCGATTCAGGATAAAAATAAGCCTTGAAGCTTAAACAAAATAAAGCATTACTCCAAGAAACCAATGACAAGAATCAAAGTATGGTATCCGGCCATCATCATCATCTGCAGCTCTGACCTATCATCGGACACTGTTTCAACCATCCTTACCAGCAGCAAAGTAATAAACTGTCCATTTCAGCAAGCATAAAACTGTCCTTTTCAGAACAATGTGCTACTTACCCTCTTTATGAACATGCAAAAATATTTTGGGCTTCATGCACTGTAACCATATTTTTATTGATGTATGTTCTTTAATGGAAATAAACTTGAAAATATATTACTTTTTAAGAAAGTCTTCATTTTGTTCTTGTCTTTCGTCATTAAATATCTCTTTGAGGGCTAGCATATCACCAACAGCATGGTGAACACACACCCATTTGTTACAGCAACTAGCAATTTCATGTTGCAGATGCTTGCTCAGGACATTTGTGCTTGCTCAGCACCAACAGAGGCCACCTGTTGTTTATACTGCAACTATACTGAATGAAACCGAGCTATAGTTTTTTGGCAGAGAATGAATAATCTGGCATAGTCAATAGTTTGAAAAGACAAAATTCACTCTCAAGTAAGGTTTTCCAAGCACTTCATGCTATTGACCTGATAACATGAAAATTATTTTAACAAATGACAGAATTTTTATACTTAGAGGATGTTCACTTAGTTTTTTTTTTATTTATCTGCTAATACCAGATACAATTCAAAACATACTAGTTTTATAAAATATACCTATACAAACTAGATTAAATTAAAGGTATAATATTTTTCCAAGTCCTGCAGAAGAAAATATGGAAAAAATTATGAAATTAATTTACAATATGAAGCAAGAATGTTTATCTCTTAAATAAAAAATGTTTTGCATCTTATCTGTTATAAAAAAAAGGTGGACATTGTGCTAATTCCATAAGTTTTTACATGTGTATGAGTGTGTGTATATATATATATATATATATATATACATACACACACACACACACACAGCATATGCCTGAGTGGTTAGCATGTTTATTTCTTACCATAAAACTTGGGTTTGAATCTCACCATGTTCAATTTGTCAAAATTTAACTTCTTGGTGTTATCAATCTCAGGAAGGGGTCACAGCATGTAAAACTGTTGTTAAGGGCTTGAAAACAATACCACAGGTTGACCCAAGCTTTGTGCATGACACTTGGTAGATGGGACTTTTTGATGGTTGTGCTAGTACAAAGTCACTAGTCATCATGATTGAGGTTTTGAATGTACTGACATTGTTCAAACAGCTGATAATACCAGATTATGCACTTACTCTCAGAAATTGTAACTAAGGTCTGTCCAGCCTAGTTGCAGTAAAAGCAGTATATATGCATATATATATATATATATATATATATATATATATATACATGCATATGCACACACCCATATATATATATATATATATATATATAAGACAGTTTTGTAAATAAAATTTATTTCACACAGTAAAACCTTTTTTTTCAACATAATTTCCTTATTAATACTCTTAATTCAATAGAGAATATTAACCACAGAGATCAAATATTACCCAGTGAAAACCTTAGATCAAATTTCAGCTAATATCTATGATCCAACCTCAGATATGTAAGTCAGATGATGAACTTGTGGTTAGACATGGTTTGGGCAATAGATGAAAATATACACAAATATATACCTTTGTATTTTAAACACACACACACACATATATATATATATATATATATATATATATATATATATCTTACTGGATAGAGCAAAAAATAAAGATAAAGGATAGGATAGATAAATAGAAAAAATGGGACATCTATTGACAAAAGTCAGAAATGTCTCACCAAGATATTTGCTAGTTTCAATGTTATTTTTATTCATAAACATGTGGAGATACATAGCAGCAATAAGGAACAGACTTTTCCCTCTTCAATGAAACTTTATTAATAAGTGATGAATCAATTAGTCTTTTATTGAACACTTTCATATATTTAAACTAGTTATCTTATGTCAGACTTATATCAAACAAGAGAGTGTATCATTCAACATAGATTAATTTATACCTATCTACACCCTTGTGAAAATTAACTGAAAGTAAACAAATAATGTCTTTCATAAGATCTTTCACATTTTCCCTGATCATGTATACGTCATTTCTTTGCATTGTTTTTTGCTTCCAACTGCATTTTCCTTTACATTTTGGATTGGTGGATCCAGTCTGTTTGTTAATCTTGATGACGTGACTGAAAGGCTGACACTAACAATATTGGCGATCCCTCTGTAAGGCTTGCCAGCATGTTTGTGCAGCGTTACAATTTTTGTACATTTCTTTGAAGTAACATCCATCGCAAACAATAGCTGTACAACAACTAATCGACAGTTGAGACAATAGTGTTTGGGCATAGTAAAAATCTGATGCAATATTTTTCAAGACCAAACAAATTTTATCAAAAAGCTTAAAAATAGATTCATATTGCTGCAAATCACCTAATCTGAGGGAAAAAACAGAAATAGATTGCACCCTGCAACTCCAGTTGGTCTAAAACTGACCATATTGTGAAAGAAAGGAAACTAAATCAGTTGTTTCAGTTAATTTGCACAAGGATGTGTATATATATATATATATATATATATATATATATAGTGTATCGAGGCAGCAGATAATTTTCTAAATGTGTACTGTTAAATATAAGAGACAATGAATGTCTATTATGTTTAATCATGAGCCGTTCTAACCATCGTATTTTGGCTTTAATTTCAGGTGAAAATAAAGATAAAAATTCTCCAACATTTGGATAATTTTTTAAGTTGGTTTTAAGCTTTTGGTTTCAAAGAGGTTACAAAGACGTTAACATGAAAAAAATGATTTTATCTTGTGTTGACATAAAACTTTGCTAAGCAACGATAACAGTTATCAAAAATAGCAAATGCAGTTCATAAATTTGTAATGCAGTTCTATGACGTCAGACCCCATGAGTGCTCGAAATGATAACAGAACCATATATTTAAATGCAATGTAATGGGTTATGACCAGATTTAAACATGATTTTATTAAGTGTGGGTCATAGAACTGCATTACAAATTTACGAACTGTGTTTGCTATTTTTGGTAAATGTTATCGTTGCTTAGCAAAGTTTTATGTCAACACAAGATAAAATCGTCACTGATGGTGGATGTTTTATGTTAACGTCCTTGTAACCTCTCTGAAGATGGCTCATGTGAGCAGAAAGCTTAGAACCAACTTAATAAAAAATTATCCAAATGTTGGAGAATTTTTGTTTTTATTTTCATCTGAAATTAAAGCCAAAATATGACATTTAGAACAGCTCATGATTAACATAATAGACATTCATTGTCTCTTATATTTAACAGTATATGTTTAGAATATATATATATATATATATATATATATGCATTTGTCTATATGAATATTAAGTCAATACTTTGATTCTTTATTAATACTAGCTTTATATTTGTAGAAAGTCTTTCAGATTTTGTTTTCAATATACTGTACAAGTTGTGATCATACAGCTAATATCCTTTCAATCATTAATAAATACATAACAAGGAGACTAATGTACATGAGTTTTTATAGGTAACTCTATATCAATGTTTGAATAATAAATTTGGTATTAACTGATGTTGCAAAATGTTATTTATATATATATATATATATATATATATATATATATTTTCGCATTTTATTTTAATTTTTTTCTTTTATTTTAATTTTTGTCTATTTAATTTGTCTGAATTTTTTAACAGGGGTAGTATTCAGCTATTGTAAATAATTTTTGTGCTTATATCTCCTTTCGACTTATACTAAGTTAAAACTTTTTTTTTTATTTTTTATTTTTATTTTTTTTTTCATTATTGGAGTAGATAGTACCCACCATCACCTGGTTTTACACTCTACCCACTTCTTTTGAACAGGTGTAGAGGTGATCGCCTTGTTTCTTGTTTAGGAAGGGGTTTCTGGTACATTTTCCTTTGACTTCAGTTGTGGTTTCCAATCTTCTCACTTTCTTTTCTTTTGTATTTTTTTTTTTGTCAATTGGAGTAGATAGACTGAACTATCGCCCGGTTCACAGTCCACCCCCATCTATTGAACAGGTGTAGAGGCTCATCCCTTGTTCCCTGTTTAGGATGTGGTTTCCGGCTTTCTCTTTTCCAATCTTTTCACTTTTCTCTTTTGTTAATTTTTTTTGTCAATTGGAGTAGATAGACTGAACTATTGCCCGGTTCACACTCCACCCACGTCTATTGAACAGGTGTAGAGGCTCATCCCTTGTTCCCTGTTTAGGATGTGGTTTCTGGCTTTCTCTTTTCCAATCTATTCACTCTTACGTAGCCCCTTGCACACCAGTGGCCTTACCACCTTGCTTGGGGTGATGTGATTAAAAAAAAAAAATATATATATATATATATAATGATCAACTCTCCTGTCAATTTTAACATATGAGGATCCAACAACCTCATTCAATTTTTATGTTTGTGCTATATATGACACTTCAGTCCTACTAGTGACCTGCATACAGATCCTCATATTGTACAACACCAAGGATCTTAAAACATAGCCACAGTAATATTTGATGATGCTTTTTGCTTTTGTCTTTAATGTCTTTGCCAGTTAATATGACTGCTTTTGAAATTTCTGATACAACACTGGCACAATTATCTCCAGTTATTTTTATCCGGGTAACTTGCAGAAAGTTAGTATGAAGTATATTGGCATAGCAGCTGAGAGGTTACTCTTTAGCTTGTCTTTATACCTGAGCCACAGCTGTCCAATACTCCTTTGTCAGCTGTCAAGTTGGCTATACATGAGTATAGGCATTTTGTCATCCTTGTAACTCAGCCCACCAAAGTTCTGACTGCATTAGAAAAGTCTCATGTCTACCAATGTTGCATTTTATGAAAAGATCAACATTAGACACCCTATCGCCAAAAGTATAGACACAAATTGCATGGAGACAACTCTTGTAAAAACATCCATTGAGAGGATCAGCTGTTATATCACATATATATATATATATATATACATATATATATATACTAGCAGTGTAGTCCACCGTTGCTCGGGTTTAATGAAAGCTTTAAAACTAATCCGTGATCCTGGAGCTCAGACTCTTTGGACGTTGGCACGAAAGACTAAAAAGCAATAGTTGTTTCCAGTCAAAGTGAAACCATAGACTGAAAGAAAAATGAATGGATGTAAGTTAAATTTTGATTTCCTGGTATCAATATCAAATAAGTTTTTTCGTTGTAAACTTTAATTTTGAAGGCTAAATAAGTCTTCTGAGTAAATGGTATCATGGCTGAGACTAAGAACTACAATTATACCTACTTAGAGCCAAACCTGAAGCAAAAACTAAAATAAAGGGGCTGAAAAAAATACAGACATACAAGCAGACAAACAGACACCGACACAAACATCTTGCCTTTTATTTATTTATTTATTTATTTATTTTTTTAATCATTTCACCCCGAGCAAGGCAGAAATGCCACTGATGTGCAGGGGGTTACATAAATGTAGAAAGATTAATTAGAAAAGAGTGAGGTGTACAAGCTAGTTAGAAAGGAACAATAGAAAGCTGAGAAAGCAGGTGCAATGACAGATACATGGGCGGAGAGAACGTGAAGATTATACAGGGGAGGGGAGAGAGCTAGAGTCCAGTGGTTAGTAGGTGAGTATTAACTTTGCTTTTAAATTTCTGGAGGTCGTAGCCGTCAGGAAAGCAAGAATACGGGAGTGAGTTCCACAGGCGGGAAGTGCGAGAGAGGAAGCTGCAGGAGTAGAATTGTCGTCTGCGTTTGGCTAACCTGACTGTGAATGGGTGGGACCCAGTTGCCAGTCTGGTTGCACGGGTAAACACCTGTTGAGGAGGCATCAGTGACTTAAGCTCATCCGAGCAGAAGCCATGAAAGTATTTATAGAAGAGACAGAGGGAGGCCACATTTCGACGATGGGAAAGTGGCTGCAGACGAGTCGCCAGATCAGTACCTATCACATTACAGACTCTCCTTTGGAGCTTGTCAAGAACACTGAGGAGAACGGCAGGGGCACCTGACCATAAATGGCAGCAGTACTCCATTTATATATATATTATCGATTTTCTGCTCCATTGTAAGAACTGTAATCTTGAAACTTCTAAATATCATTTATGTCTTTGTCTATGAGTGTATCGAATTTGATTAAAATCGGACCGCTCCTTCTATAACCCGATATTTTTGATTATCAATATTTATCGGGGGTACCTTGACACAAAACCTAGCTAAGAACTCTCGCAGACGCTTATAGTATAACTCTGTAAAATTTCAAGAAAATCGGTTCAGCCATTTCGGAGTCTATAGGTAATGGACACACACACATACATACAAACACACACAAAGTTCCATTTATGAATAAGTTTAGATATATATACACACACACGGAGGGTGTGATGGATAAATTGTAAGAGATATATTTACTAAAATTGCACAAAAATATCTTCAAATACTAAAAAGTAAATTTATTCAATAAAATCATTATTGCCTTTGACCACAGCCTCCAGACAACTTTAGAATTTCCAGCAAATCTCCTGGACAGTCCCCTTGGTTAAGTTGGTAAATGCTGCCATAATCCTTGCCTTCAGTCATTCTTTGGTGTTAAAAAAAGTTTTGTTGATCTCTCGATCAACTGTGCCCCACACAATAGTTTTCGGTGTTGCAGTCTGGGGAGTTAGATGACCAGATGTAAGGGGTGATGTGATCACAGAAATTGTTTTTCAGCCATAACTGGTTCTCCTGCTTGTGACCCAAGGAAGCACTACCTCCTCAAGGTTCTTGATGTTGACCTCTGTGTTAAGCACAGGTGCCTCCTCAACAGGTGTTTACTCGTGCAACCAGATTGGCAACTGGGTCCCACCCATTCACAGTTAAGTTAGCCAAATGCAGACGACAATTCTACCCCTGCAGCTTCTTCTCTCATACTTCCCGCCTGTGGAACTCACTCCCATATTCTTGCTTTCCTGACGGCTACAAGCTCCAAAAATTTAAATGCGATGTCAATACTCATCTATTAACCACTGGACTCTAGCTCTCTCCCCACCTATGTATCTGTCATCACACCTGCATTCTCAGCTTTCTATTGCTCTTTTCTAACTAGTTTGTACTCCTCACTCTTTTCTAATTAATCTTTTTACAGTTATGTAGCCCCCAGCTCATCAGTGGCATTTCTGCCTTGCTCGGGGTGAAATGATTAAAAAAAAGTCTGAAGTTCTCACCAACAAATTGGAGATTACTTTTGTTATGAATGGGGTTTTTGTCCCATAACTAAAATGCCTTAATTTATAGTATGATTCATGGTCCGTGGATGGGTGTGTGTGTGTGTGTGTGTGTGTGTGTGCAGCACATGGAGAAAATGTATGGAACAAAGGAAAAGTAGATGTCTACTAACGGTTGACTGGAAGGTACATTTATTTTACATGGAGAAACATTACAAAATATGTACATGCGGTATCAGTCCCAAGTTATCGGGTTGTGTGTCACAATCATTAGGGCAGAAGAACATACATGCGTTCTTTAACCATTGATGGCTATATTCCAAGTCTGTTCCCACATACATCCCACATCTAAAATGTGTTGATGATCACATAACTCGTGTGTACCCACTTTCAGAGTAAAAAGGGAGGTACTCTGTTTGGGAACAGGAAAGGGTTAATTCCCTTGGAATATGTTTTATTCGTCCTAACAACTTTTCTTATCAGTATGATCAGAGTGAGTTTCCTTCCAATCTGCCATACCTTCGTAATCACTAATAGGCTTATCCATCTCTTTCTAAATCCTCTGCACTGATCACAGATTGACATCCAAACACTCTGAAAGGTTTGTATTTGAACTTCTGGCGTGAAAGCCAAGCATTACGGCATGTCAATTTCAAATTTCTGGAGGAGGGAATTGCATCATGGTGCTCTTTTTCTCAGATAGTTCCCAACTGATTCTAGTAAACTGTGTAGTCAACATGATTAAAAATATAAAACTGCAACAATTTATATATATATATATATAAAATCATGACAAATCCATAAAAACAGAGATAATAATCCAAAAAATTCTTTTAATTGATTTGAAATATTAAACAGATAAAAAGAAAGAGCTCTATGAATATTATCCAGGGCAATATGAAATATAGAGAAGAAAACTCAACACATGATTAAACAGTTACAAATCCAAAATTTATTTCAGCAGTTGTAAAAATTACAAACTGTTTCTTCAAAGACAAAAAAAAAAAAGATTCCATTTTTGATTCTTCAGGTTTGAAGAAGCTGTTTGCAATTTCCACAACTGCAAAAATATATTCTGGACTAGTAACTGTTTAATTATGTTGCACTCCACCTCCTCTCTCTCACTCTCTATATACACAGATATATATATATATATATATATATATATATATATATATATATATATATATATATATATATATATATATATATATATATAAATATCTGTGTATATATATATATATAGATAAATATCTGTGTATATATATATATAGATATAAATAAATATCTGTGTATATATATATATATATATATATAGATATAAATAAATATCTGTGTGTATATATATATATATATAAATAAATATCTGTGTATATATATATATATATATATATAGATATAAATAAATATCTGTGTATATATATATATATATAGATATAAATAAATATCTGTGTGTATATATATATATATAGATATAAATAAATATCTGTGTATATATATATATATATAGATATAAATAAATATCTGTGTATATATATATATATATATAAATAAATATCTGTGTATATATATATATATATATAAATAAATATCTGTGTATATATATATATATATATAAATAAATATCTGTATATATATATATATATATAAATAAATATCTGTGTATATATATATATATATATAAATAAATATCTGTGTATATATATATATATATATATATATAAATATCTGTGTATATATATATAAATATCTGTGTGTATATATATATATAAATATAAATATCTGTGTGTATATATATATATATATATAAATATAAATATCTGTGTGTGTGTATATATATATATAAATATAAATATCTGTGTGTATATATATATATATATATATATAAATATAAATATCTGTGTGTGTGTGTATATATATATATAAATATAAATATCTGTGTGTATATATATATATATATATATAAATAAATATCTGTGTATATATATATATATATATATAAATAAATATCTGTGTATATATATATATATATATATAAATAAATATCTGTGTATATATATATATATATATATATATATATATATATATATATATATAGATAAATATCTGTGTATATATATATATATAAATATCTGTGTATATATATATATATATAAATATCTGTGTATATATATATATATATAAATATCTGTGTATATATATATATAAATATCTGTGTATATATATATATATATATAAATATCTGTGTATATATATATATATATATAAATATCTGTGTATATATATATATATAAATATCTGTATATATATATATAAATATCTGTGTATATATATATATATATATATATATAAATATCTGTGTATATATATATATATATATATATAAATATCTGTGTATATATATATATAAATATCTGTATATATATATATATATAAATATCTGTGTATATATATATATATATAAATATCTGTGTGTGTATATATATATATATATATAAATATCTGTGTGTATATATATATATATATAAATATCTGTGTATATATATATATATATAAATATCTGTGTATATATATATATATATAAATATCTGTGTATATATATATATATATAAATATCTGTGTATATATATATATATATAAATATCTGTATATATATATATATATATATAAATATCTGTATATATATATATATAAATATCTGTGTATATATATATATATAAATATCTGTGTATATATATATATATATATAAATATCTGTGTATATATATATATATATATATATATATAAATATAAATATCTGTGTGTGTATATATATATATATAGGTATCTGTGTATAAATATATATAGATATATAGATATCTGTGTGTATATATATATATATATATATATATACACACACCCCTTTTTAAAACTGTTCATTTTATCTACTGGCCTGTAAAATTTGACAAAATATAGTAAGTAAAATATGGTTGTGGAGGGTTTTATTTGACTTTGTGCTGCTAACAGGTTGTGAATGTCAGTGGACTGCAATAAAGAAAATGAATACTTGAATAGAAAATGAATTGCCAATGTTTATTAGTGCACATGGGTACAATGATGTGAAGGTATAGAAAATGGTTGACCTCAAGTCAGCATGATGTTGAGGGAGAGTGGCCAAACCGCTCTTTTATTGATATGACGACCAAACATGTCTGAACTCTATGGTTAAAAGGTGAGAAGTTAACGCTCATCTCCTTTCCAAAAGTGGGGTCATAAAATTTATACTTGACCTGAAACCCTTTTTGGTTTCCTTTTGCATTATGGCAAAATGAAATTCTTCAATTTTTTTACTATATTTTCATTCTTCTACAATAAACCTCCACCCAGAAGTAGAACTGTATAAATACATTATTTGTTAAAAATATATAAACTCATTCTTTTTAGAAAATGTTACCCATCTTCCTGAGATTGTGGTTCTAGGTTGAGTTTTTAAAAATTTTGGTGGGTCTTCATCTGGTGTCTGTTTTTTCGCTCATAGTTAATATGAGGATGCGTCATAACTGGTTGTTGCCACTTTTTTTGATGTTGAATCAGACAGAAATATTTTTAACTGTGTTACAAGCATTAATCTGTCCAAGGACACATTTTGATGATTTCCAGAATAGAGCTAAATAAAATATTTTTAAATGTCTCTCTTCCTATGACTTTAAATGGTCTAGCATAAAGGTCCTCACACTGTTGACACATAACCAGACTTGCACATTTCTTTAGTCTTAGGGAACAAAAGTCTTTAAAATAAAGTGTAGGTGTCCTTCAGAGAAAAACTATGTTTCGAGTTTTATCATCTTTTGTGCTTGATGCTGAACTGGTAAACTCCATAGATTACTTTTCAACTATATGCTTGGGTTGAAGCACTGAAGTCTCTGTTACTGCAACAGCTGGTGAGTAACCTTGCTTTGTTTATAGACTTTGTAACCAAGTAACACTATTGGCAAGGCATCTAACCAGATTTGATTCCTTGCCATTATGGCAATTTTGATTGTCCTGTGTTACTTTTGGATTGTGGATAATATGCTGGGGTTCTTAGTATGTAAAAACCTATCAGTTTTGATAGTTCACTAAAGAGGTTCCTCTATCAGTGATAACATACAGGGAAACTCCAGAATGAGATATCCACACATTCAGAGATATGGCCATTTGTGTAGCTGAAATGTCTTGCAGGGATGTAGCCTCAACCCATTGAATAACTCTGTCTGTGCATGTACTTTACTGGTGATGGGTATGTGCTGTTGTGGTTGATGGTTGGTGGTGATGGTCCTACAATTTGGTTTTGAATCATATAGAAGACAGTAAGAAAAGGACCTTACTTTGATAACAATTGAGGCACTCTTCGCTCCATGAGCATATATTCTTATCCATGTCAGACCAAAAGTAGCAGGATTTGATTAGCTTTACTGTGGCTGTGGGTCTTGAATGTGATACATTATGAAAATTATCATAGATTGCCCTGTGCAATACTTGTAGAATAAATGGTCTTGGGTAGAAACATCACATAAAATAATTTTGTTGCCAGCAGTGTAAGCCTTTAGCTTGTCTATGTAGGCCTTTATTTCTGTGCCACACTTTGGCTGCTCAATGAGAGCTGGTAAGTCAAAAGTTTGGTTGTCACTGCATTTGTTGGTCTGAAGAGGCAATTGGCAACAATGTTTTCTTCCTCATGAATATATAGTATATCAGTTACATATTTAGATATTAATGACAGGTGTCTCTTCTTTATCTGATTTCATTGATTTTGTTTTATGTAAAACTAATACGAGTGGCTTATTGTAAGTGAAAAAGACGACATGTCTACCATCAATTTGAGATTTGAATTGCAATACTGCCAAGTAAGCTGCCAGTAACACCCAGTCAAATGTGGACCTTTTTCTTTTGTTTTTATAGAGTTTCTTAAACAGATCTGTTGTCTATCATTTGATGTAATGTTGGACCTACAGCATAGTTGAAATTATCTGACACCAGGTGATAATGAGTTACATCTGAGTCAAGATAAGAAAGTGCAGTTTCCTAAGTTTTCCTAATGTTTGTGAATGCTTCTTTTTCATCATCATTAAGCTGTATGATTTTGCTCAGAGGTTGTTTTCTGATTAACTCAGTCAGTGGTAGAAGAATATCTGCTGCCTGCAGAACAAGTTTCTTATAAAAGTTAACCATTCCCAGGAAATGATGAAGTGCTTTTGAATCAGTCGGTTCTAAGAATTCATTTATTTTTTGCTTTTTCTCTTTTGTGGGTTTTAAGCCTTTTGGACTGTGATGACCCAAAAATTCAAGTTCCTTCTTAAAGAATTGGCACTTGTCCAGTGAGAGTTTTTTATAAAATCCCAAGAACATTTTCTAAATCTTGACAATATCGTTGTTCTGTTTTGGAGAAAACTTAAGCATCATTCACATAGATGAAAATAAAGTTGGCCTGGAGAAATATATTGTCCATAAACCTTTGAAATGAGCTGTAGCCATATTGCAGACCATACTGGAAGAGGCCAAATGGTGTGACAGCCAAGTTCCTAGAAGCTTCTATAATTGTTGTTATTGTGGAAGGCATAGTTAGTGTGAAACAATGTCTAAGTCTTCTTCTACTCCTGCTTTGTTGGTTGTTGCCATTAATTCTCTCACATAGTGATAGGGCTTGCCTGTCATCTTTATGCTAGTTATCAATTTTACAAAAAGTAGTGGGTTTTGTTTTTTTGTAACTTTTGAAAATGGCTTCTTTCAAGTCCTCATAATTTTTTTTATTGAAATGGATCACTAGATTTTTGTTACCAATTCAGTTGGCTGGGCCAAATGCACATGCAAAATTTTGTGTCCTGTTTGTTATTTTTTGAAGGCAGAACTGGGCCTCCATATTAGCCAACTATCCAGCAGTGGTCATCACCTTAAACACTGGTATTTTGATACCAATCATTGCTTCTGTGTTCATTTTATCAATTTTGGGGTATGGTTGACAGTTTTTAAAAAGGTGTCTGCTTCACAGTTTTTGAGGTTTTTTAAACATGCATGACAAGGCAAATATTCATTTTTTTTTTTGCTTTATATATAATGTTTTTAGTTAGTTTGCAAATTCTTGCTTGTTTTTTTTTTTTTCATATTTGCCCAGAGTTTATTTGTGAGTTTTTGCATGCATATATGTAAACTCATGTTGTGTTACTACTTTGTGTTTTCAATATTATTTGCAAAAATTGACACGTGATCATTAGTTGTGTTTACCATTGTTGTGGTAGATCAACTCTAATGTATAAATGTTAGGTGCATTTAAATTCTCTTTTTAACAGGTAAAATACTGGGTTATTGAAATATTGCCATTCCAGCATGGCCTGTTATTTGCAGTGAAGAGTTAAAGCAAAGGTAGTAAAGCTGAAAAGAGTATTGCTTGTTTGCTGACCATACTAGTTGTAATTTTAATGTCGATTAAGGATTCTTGTTTCCACACATGTTGAAAAAATTTTGTTGACATGGAGACAATCTTGTCCATATAGTCGTATGATATGTGAAGTTTTTAAATTTGTGATTTTGCTCTTTACATTGGGTTCAATCATAAATTTGTCAGAGTTAATTATTATTTTTGTTGAAAGATTTTTTTTGTGTCCACTTGTATGGAATAAAAAGTTGGTTGACTCCCTTTTTCACTGGCTCTCACTTTTAAGAAAGTGTCAGAAATTGAATTTTACTTCTGCATCTTCATATCACATCATGGTCATCAATTATAATAGCTTGTATTTAATGGTGCTAACAGATTCAGAAAATTTTACATATATTGTTTTATATATATATATATATATATATATATATATATAAACAATTTTTGGCAAGATGGGCAATATATAGCTTGCATATTGTAATGGAGTATAATAGTTTATTTGTTACAAACTGTTTGTCTAAAAATGTACAAGAATTTTTCACTTTTCTCTTAAACCATAAATGAAGAAACCTTTAATTTTCCAGCCTACAATATAAACCTGAAACATTATTCCACCTCCCAAATTATGTTGGTTAAATATTTTCATGAAGAACCCAACCTTGGGCCTAGTTGTTATTTCCATCCAATGTAGATCTACATTCATCAGTTTTCATAGACTTCTTTGTCCAACTTTCCTCTCCATGTGATGTAGACTTAAAGGTGATAGCATAATTGATATGTTTTTAATGCGTATCTTTTCTCTCTGTTAATATTTACAACAGTATTGTCTTCAATTATTTTATTAGCCAATTCACTTACCTTAATTTTTATTCTTTTAATTTTTCTCAAGTCTGTTCTTCCTTTCCTGTAGACAAAGCACTGCAAACCTCTCACTACTCTATTGCTATTTCAAACTACATTCCTCATTTCCATCAGTTCTAACCTTCACGGCTGACTCCTATGTAGTGAACCCTCATACTTCTCTTCATATTCCATAAGTGAGATGCATGTTTCAGGAAGATTCTTCCAATGAACTACTGTTTTGTGGAACTGACTTTCAAGAGGATGCTTCCATGATCACTACAATTTTAAACAGTTCAAATCTAGAGATAGTTGTTGACTTTCCTACGTATCTCCATAAATTATGACTTAACTCTGTAAACCTCTACTTCTAGTGGCTTTTGGGATGAAAATTATTAAAAAATATATAAAATCAATTTTCTTTTATTCTTATTCTGCCAATGTTTTATTTTATTTTTTGACTGTCCTCTGATCTTTATTCAACCATTTTGCAATTGTGTGTGTCTGTGTGCATCTGTCGTGGTAGCTGAAATACCAGTTTAGACCAGGTAAGAAGATAAGACTTTGATAAAATAATGATAGCCGGCCCATTCCTTAGTATGTTAATGGTGAGCTTCAATCTGAGTCAGCATATGAAACTGATGTATACATAAATTGTCCTGAAAAGTCATGCCAGTAACTACTGACAGAAATGAGAAAGAAATGAAATCTATAACTAAGAAATGTCTATTTTCATTATTCACAGTCAATCTTTATTTTTATCAGCACAATATTGCAATCTATATTTTAATAATAACATTTGTTATTGTTATTATTTCAGTGCATCTTAGTTATTTTCACTGTCACCAATCTTGGATATAGACAGTTCTAAAAAGAAATATAGAATAGATACCATTTGTGCTGAGGAAGTAGACAATAAAGAAATACAATAATGAAGTAGAAAATCTAAATTTTAGGTAAAAATGTTTATTGAAATGAATTTTCTAAAGCCCACAAATCTTTTTGTTTTGTTTTTTGTCCAGACATTAATAATGAAAGAGAAATTATAATCTTATACAGGATGGTTACAAATGGTGATTGTAACAATGAAAGACTTTTGCATAGCAAAAATGCAGTAGATATTTTCTTTATATTAAAATTTTCCTTTGAGTTCAATAGATATATATACTAAATTTGAAGGCAGCACAAAAGTGAACTAGACTATGTCTATTAAAAAAACACTTCCCAATTATGTTCGTGAGAGAGAGAGAATGATCTCATACATTAAAAATTTACGGGAATGTCTGATCTGAGAGTAAAACAAACAGAAAGATAAATGAATCTATTTAATCAATTCACCCCAAGAAAGGCAATAAAAATTCTAAGACATATGGGGTTCCTGTGTGAGAAAGATTAAAGAAAAGAAAAACGTTGTTAAAGAGTAAGACATTAAATAACAGTTAACATTGCATTTAATTTTTTTAATTTCAGAGCTTGCTGGAAGAGAGTCCCACACTTAAAAAGTGTAATAGAAGAAACTGTTAGCAAAGTACTTATACTCATATCAACCTAATTCAACTGTACAATGAGAAGACCTTGCTATCAATCTAGTCAGTCAGTTAAGTGCCATACGTGATACACGCTTGGGCGATCATGTCTCGAAAGAGACATGACTGACTGGGCAGAAGATTATCCCGCAGTAGGTTGCCATTGCTTTCTGCGGTAGACTGGCTGCCGACCAAGGCTATAGAACCCAATCTGTCCTGCTATTTAACCCATAACTGGAAGGAATAGATGGATTAATACCTTTCCCAAGGGTATTTGCACGTAAGTGAATACAACGGATTCAACTGAAATTCGAACTCGGCTCCTCGGTTTCTCATTCCGAGCCGATATCCACTGTACCACAACGCACATCCTAACTGCACTTTAATTCATAAAGTCTAGTTACTACAGAAAAAAGTTCATCAGAACAACTACCATGAAAGTATTTGTAGAAAAGGTACAGAGAAGCAACATAACAGCGATGAGAAAGCGACTAAAGTCAGGATGGCAGGTCAGAACCAATAATATTGCAGATTCTTCATAGTAGTAGCACTAAAGTATAAATAGCAGCAATATTCAACAAATAGTAGACTTATAAATTTGTAAGATAGATATAACATAGTTAATCAATTTTCCAAGCAACAAACCTAGCAATTGATTCAATATAATCTTTCCACTTCATGTCAGTGGAAAATGTTAGCATAAGGATTTACACTCCTGGAGGTTAGCATCAGCCACACTGATGGAAAGCAAACACAGCTCTTTCAATAATTAATAGAAATCAGTTTTGTTTTAGAGGCATTAAAATGAGCAAATCATTCACTGACATGCAATTACTTTTGAATATCCTCTCAGCTATTGATAAATGGCAGAATAGACTGGGTCTTATAGCCTTGGGTGTAAAATGGTCTAGGAGAAAAATAACTTTGAATTGTAAATCTCAGGAGGGTCATTTGGGGGCCTTGTGGCACTTTATGAGCACTAGTTTTTTGTATTTGGCATTTCCAAAAAGTGTGATTGGTTCTGCACAAACCTTCACAACTATAATCAAATTATATGTGTGGGTAGCCTAGCTGTTTGATTCTTTAAACTGGATAAACTTTTAAAACATCTGGCATAAAGTTGACAAAGATGAGACGGATACATTTTGTCATCATTAGATTTATTTTTGTGAATGCTTGTACATCTTTTCAGCTCACTAGCTGACTTGCACACATTCCCATAAACGTGACATGAATTGTTAGTATTCTATAGTTGATAGGTATTTCAGTATGATGACTTTGCATCAGACTCAAGTAAAACCAACTGTAAAATGTCACAGGTGAACTTATAGCTGTTACCTTTACAGATTGCAAGTTCCACAACATGATCTTTTCAGATAAGTCTTTCAGCTTTTTTTTGCTATCTGAGAAATCTTGAAAGTAACATTCCCCATCACAAATTTTCTTCTTTACAATCATTTTCCTGACATTGTCAGTTATTTGGACTGATATTTTGAAGTATTTTCTTCTTGTTTGTTTGTTATCTTCCAATTAGGAAGGATATAAAGATCAGCAGCACTGAAATCAAAAACTAAAGGCACTGAACAGTGAATCATGTCAAACAGGGCACAAACAGAGCCATGACACCAGAATCACAAACAACAACAATAAAGAAATTTAAAATGATACTGGGTAACACAGAGAAAAATTCTTGGTAAGGAGATAAGACTTTGATAAAATAATGATAGTCAGCCCATTCCTTAGTATGTTAATGGTGAGCTTCAATCTGAGTCAGCATATGAAACTGCTGTATACATAAGCTGTTCTGAAAAGTCATGCCACGTAACTACTGACAGCAATGAGTAAAAAATGAAATCTATGTCTATTTTCATTATTCACAGTCAATCTTTATTTTTATCTGCACAATGTTGCAATCTGTATTTTAATAACATTTGTTATTGTTATTATTTCCGTGTGTCTTAATTATTTTCACTGTCACCAATCTTGGAAATAGTGCTGAAAAGAAATTAGAATAGATACCATTTGTCCTGAAGAAGTAGACAATAAAAAAATACAATAATGAAGTAGAAAATCTATATTTCAGGTATCAAATTATACAGTCAACACAGCACATTGCCACACACTCGCTCTTGTTAAAAAATGTGCCTGCCTTTATCAAGCGTAAAATTTTAGAAATTGGCTAGCAAAGGAATCATTTGCATAGCTAACACCACTCAGCTCACCATCTTCACTATTTCCTGAAGAAGCTGGTAGACTTTTCTTCATCAACAAATGTCCCAGGGTTTGCACCAGCTCTGTTCTGGCAAAGCATCCATGTGCCTTCCTTTGACAGAGATAGCACATTAAACATTGTCTCTTGGATTGATGGGGGTGGGTACTATTATCAGTAACAGTTGGCAGCTCCGTCTGCATTTTGTTTCCACTACATATTTGCAACATTATACATGCAGAGTTAAGTTTTCAGACATTTCATTTGGTAACTTTTGAAACAATGGTAGCATAATTGACTGATCTTCCTGATTTTTATATATATATATATATATATATATATATATAAATGTATATTTGGGCAGCAATCTTTCTTTTGAACATATTTCATTAAAAATGACAAAGAAAATTTTATTAATTTTTTATTTTAATTTTTCCAGTGCTTTTCCAGGAATGTAAAAATGTACCATAATTTTTGACTTTCCAAGTGCTTTCAGTCACTTCATTTTCAAGGACGTTATTTTTTTATATTTTATACTCATGTTTTGACATAATTTTGTGTTGATATACATATATATATCTGTGTGTGCATGTATGTATGTATGTATGCAAAATTATATTTAGATATATAATTTATCATTAAAAATAATGAACAAATATAAATAGTAATGTGAAACATTTCATTCAAATATTGGACACATTTTAATTAAAATATATGACTATTACTAATGTTTTTAGGAAAATACTTTTTATAATGCCACAAACAATACTTGAAATAGTACAATCACAGATTGGGTGTGTTTTTACTGTGGAACAGATTTTAATTTACTTTGAGACCACCAATTACCACTGAGATAAAATAAGATTTTTAGATATACTAAATAATAATCTAATAAATAAATTTAAAATAAAATTAATTAAATAAAATAGAAAAATTTAATAATCAGTAATTTAAAATAGATGATAATTTAAAGAATTACTGATAACATTTACAGTTTTTTATATAAATACTTTTCTGTCTATATTTCTAAGATGAGGTATTGTAATTATTTACACTGTTTACATTGTTCAAACTGTTTTCCTCATCTTTATTGCCATATTCACAGTCTATGTTTCTGAGATGAGTTAATGTAACTATTTACACTATTTATACTGTTTGGACTATTTTCCTCAGCCTTATTGTCATATTCATGGTCTATATTTTTGTGATGAGGTATTGTAACTATTTACACTATTTATACTGTTTGGACTAATATCCACATCTTTATTGCTATATTCACAATGTTTTATTCATTGTGCTTTCATCCTTCTCTGGTGATATATGTTGGAATTTCAAAACCAAACCTTTTATTTCGTCCACCTGGATAAAGGTGTTGGTTAGGTAATCAAGTGACTGTGATTCAAAGAGTTGTAAGTTCAATACCTGGTGACAGCAGAGATGAACAATAAACTTAAAGAGTTGATTTACTGAAGGGAATTAACTGAAACTGAGATATCCAAAAAAGGCATGGCATGTTGAATTAGAACAATCTACCCCAGACAAAATAAAGGATTTGATTTAAAATGCCAGTATAAATACCTGAAGAATGCTGGAATATACAAAGGTTGAAATGTGATTATCTAAACTTATTTATAAATAGAACTTTGTCTGTCTGTGTGTGTCTGTGACCTATAGACTCCAAAATAGCTGAACTGATTTTATTGAAAATTTACACAGTTGTACTATAAGCGTCTGCAAGTGTTCTTAGCTAGGTTTTGTGTTGAGGTATCCTCGATAAATATCGAAAATCGATAATCGAAAAAATTGGGTTATAGAAGGGGTGGTCCGATTTTAAACTTGATACACTCATTGACAAAGACATAAGAAATGATATTCAGAAGTTTCAAGGTTGCAGTTCTGACAATAGTGCAGAAAATCGATTTTATATATATATATATATATATATAAAAGGCAAGATGTTTGTGTGTGTGTGTCTGTTTATCTGCCTGTATGTCTGTATTTTTTCAGCCCTTTTATTTTAGTTTTTGCTTCGGGTTTGGCTCAAAGTAGGTATAATTGTAGTTCTTAGTCTCAGCCATGATACCATTTACTCAGAGGACTTATTTAGCCTTCAAAATTCAGTTTACGACAAAAAAACTTATTTGATATCGATACCAGGAAATCAAAATTTGACTTACATCCATTCATTTTTCTTTCAGTCTACGGTTTTGCTTTAACTGGAAACAACAATTGCTTTTTAGTTTTTTGTGCCAACATCCAAAGAGTCCGAGCTCCAGGACCATGGATTAGTTTTAAAGCTTTCATTACACCTGAGCAATTCCGGGCTATCCTGCTAGTAACAATAAAGATGAGAACAATAGTCTAAATAATGTAAATAAATAATCAGAAAATTAAATGGTGTCTCATTATTAAATTTTCATATGTTTACATGTTATGATTTACTTCACATTTTAATATAAAACCGATTTGATATTTACTTGGAGCCAATGATATAGAATACATTATTTAGACATATATAAGTAAATAATCAATAATTTTGAATATTACTATGGTTTAAGCTTCTGATACTTTAAATTAAGTGGTTGTTGGTAAATTTGCTGAATAATTTCCTCCAATTTTGTTTTTTGTTTTAAATATTATACAACAGTGGCATAAAAATATACATATTGAACTTTTTACATTCCATGTTATTTTGTTAAAATGCTTTTTACATTTTAAATGATGTCAATAATTATGTTTTTTTTTAACAAAACAAGTTTGAAATGTGTTTGGAATCAGATTAGTATCCCTTATATTACATCATGTGGACTACAAAAATCACTCACTTACCAAAAAAACTGCCAAGATTGTAAACATTATCACCAAGAGTAATTTCACACCACCTGACATGTACATAATAATCAGACCTTTTCTCTTGACTTGTGACAGTTTGAATATTATATACATTTTTCCAACAAATGCAAAACAAGTGATTATGTTGGTAAAACAGGTACAGAATTCTGTCTTCAGTTTAACAACCATAAAAAAACTAAGAAAAACAACACAATCAGTTTATGGGCAGCTGTACATTTCAACCAACAAGACCATAGTATTGGTGATGTAAGATGTGTCCTTTTAGTTTCTTTATTTAAATGCCAACAAGAATGGCAAAAGTCAAAGTTAGAATATGTTTTTAAAATGAATTCACACATTCTCGGTTTAAATACAAAATTTATACATATGAAGAAATACAGTTTCCACAAAAATCTTCCTACAGAATAAAAAAAAATTCTTTATTTAATCATTTGACACCAAGCAAGGTGGGACAGCTGCTCATGCACAAGGGATTATAGTGAGAGAAAAGACTGTGTACATTAGATATTGAAAAAAGGATAAAAGATGTATGAAACTCAAGAAGACAGAAGATGGTTACTGACATTGCCTTTAAATTTTTTAAGATTATTTTATACTTAGCATCAGGAAGAGACAGCTGAGGTTCCTGGTACAAGTAATAAGAAAGAAGGGTTTGAAGAATCTAATATTCACAGGATGGATAGAGGAAAAGAGAGATGCGGGAAAGTAGCACGAGACATAGTTGATGGGATTGAGCAAGTGGATTGTAAAACAGGGTTTGAAAGAGATACCAAGAGGAAAAATATTAAGAACAACAAGGGGTAGAGACAAATCCATGATTACCTACATTCTGAAAGGAAAGGGAATGTAAAAAATAAGAAGCTATTAGGGAAGCAAGTAATTGGAAGGAAGTTCCACAGATAGGAAATGCAAAAAATAAACTATTCATGTATAAGTGGCAGTTGTATTTAACTATTTCAATGGTAAAAGGGTTGGACTTAGATGCCTGTCTTGTAGCACACTTAAATTCACATGGACAGGACACCAGGGAAACAAGTTCATCAGAGAAATTACAATGAAAATATTTGTAAAAAAGACACAGGAAAATTCATTACAACCCTAATCATTGCAAGCAACTGGAAGTCAAAAACTACTCGATTTCTTCAATAATATAAAACATGTTGAAACCCACCACCCCACTCCAAAAGTCCAACTTAATTTTTATTACTCATTGAGAAAGAAAACAGGCATGTCTACAAATTCTGATTTTAAACATCTTTTCTCATAATGCTTTTATTTGCTCAAAAAGCCTATTAATATTATTAGCCTTATTATTAATATTTTTTCCATCTCTTGAATTTCTTTCATTGGCCTACTTTAGGACCTTGAATAAGTTCTTGCTGATTTTTTATGAAAAGTAATGTTTTATTGATAAAAAATTAGTAAGAAACTTGTCACTGACAGTACTGTCTATCACTAACTACTGCTTTTTCCCATTTTTCTGGCGGCATTTGGATTCCATGTCAGAAAAACAACATGGCCTCTTATGAGGCTAACCATAAGTTGACCCATATCTTGGCATCTTTATAAAAATTTAAGTGTTGCTCAGCCAGGCCATGTGTTATTAATTGGAACAAGTGATAATCAATTGGGGAAATGTCTGGTGAATATGGCAGGTGGGATAGGATTTCCCATTTAAGTGTTTCCAAGTAGATTTTCACCTGTTTTGCAACATGCGGTCTAGTGTTGTCATGATCCAAAATGCCTTTGTCATGTTTCTGCTCATATAGTGGTCCTTTTTTCCTTCAATGCTCAACTCAAACACATCAGTTGTAGTTGATAGAGATCTCCCATGATGGTTTCAGTCAGTTTGAGAAGCTCACAATAAACTACATCCAGCTGATACAGAGTAGAAGCTTTGAACTATGACTATTCGATTTTGCCACCAATGTTGATGTCTGACCCACAATCTTCTATGCTTAGGGTTATTGTAGTGTATCTACTTTTCATTGCCAGTCATGATATGATGCAAAACACCTTTTGTTTTTTACCATTGAAGAAACTGTTCACACATAACAAAACACCCTTCGATGCTCCTAAACTTCAACTCATGGCACCCAATGTCCTTGCTTTGAATCCTTCCTAAGGCTTTCAAACATTTTGAAACATTTGTGTGATCAACTCTTAATGATTTTGTCGTTCAGCTTGCACCTGACATGAGTCTTCATGAAGGAATGCCTCCAATTATTTGTCTTCAGCCTTTTTTGGTGCACCAGAACTTCTTTATCTTCAACATCAAAACCATTATTTTTGAAGCACCTAAACCAATCTCTGCATGTTGTTTCTAACAATGCATGGTTACTGTAAGTCTCAACAAACATTCTGTATGCTTCAGCTGCAGATTTCTTTTGAATAGAGTAGTACAGTAAAATTCCTTGCAAATACACTTTCTTTGGCATGAAATTTGACATATTTAACACTATGTAAAACAAAGTTGTTTACACTTTGCCAAAATGGCATACACTGAATTTCAAACTTGCTTATAGTACTTCCTTATAGAAGTGTTACCATCTGATATATATATATATATATATATATATATATATATATATATATATATACCATCTGCTGGAAAACAGCAAGAACTTATTCAAGGTCCTTACATATATATATATATATATATATATATATATATTGATGAACCCTTCTTATCAATTTCAGTGCATGAGGTTCTAACAGTTCACTTCAGAATTGAAGCACAATGATTATTTGATTATAGGGGTGAAAGTTTGTGCAAAACCAGCCTTATTTTTCAGAAAAAAAGGGCACAGTGTGCCATGAAATCTTCCCCACCCACTCTTAACAAATTTTGTTATTGCAGAATTTCATGTCTCTAGAATAATGTCAAATGTTAACGTATTTAAACACAAATTTTTACAAAAAGACCTAGTTTAAATTCAGAAATTTTCTTTTCATACTGGCTTCTAGTCAAGACAATAGAACCCAGTCTGCTATGGTATTCAATCCATAACTGGACAAAGATGATTTCATGCCTTTTCCAAGGATATTAGTGTGAAATGAACAAAAGAGGACAAGAATTTGGCTCACTAATTCACTTACTGCATGAATAAACATTACTCCACCTGAACATCCATGTTTTTAATTATGCGGTTGATTTATGTATGCAGATAAAATCCACCATATATATGTGCACTCAGTAGAAAAGCACCATTCTTTATGACTAGAGTAGTGAGTGCAAGTGCTGTGAAAGCAGAATATGTAAACAAAAAAAATGATTAAATTAGAAGCAAAGATAAAGTCAGAAAAAATACAGACAGAATAAATAAAAGAAAAAGTCTAAAAAAAAATAACCAAAGAATTAGAAAATGAAAGAAAAATTTCAAAAAGAGAAAATATAAAGGAAAAAAAAATTGGCAATCAAAGAATTGATGGTATTTTCTTGTCTGTGTCAGAATCAACTGGCAAAAATGGAGAAAGTAAAATGCCAAGGAATTAAGTCATTTTTATTTTTAGACTTACTTCTTTTCTTGTATTTTCTTTTTTTAAATTTTCTTCTCTTGTCTTGTCTGTGGGTTTAAAAATTGTCACTCTGTTAATAATCTAGTTGATGCTATCACATTTACACACTGACTTCACGGCCGTCACCCACAGTCTTCCCTACCGTTTCACATTTTTAATTCATCATAACCATAATAGAACAGTTTAAATAAAACTTTGCCTTATTTTGTGAAATGCTTGTTGGTATGAACTTTAACAAGAGGTGAAAGGAAATAAACAATCCATATTGCAAATCGTCTGAGTCTCTTTTTCATTATTGCTAAAACCGCCATTACATTTATATGTCTCAGTAAAGCACTAATTTGTTTTTCGTTCATTATCATGATCAAATCAATCATCATAATTACTCGAATGATATTGACATTTCAGTTTTGTTTTCAAAATTTATTTATAACCTGTGCTGTGTGTGCCACAGAAATTTGTCAAAATTTCATCAAAAGTAAACAGGTGTATTTTTAAAATATCACAAGTGACAGTTTTTGTCTTTTTTTATTTTACTTTTTCTTAAATTAATTTTTCTTTAATCACTGACCTCTAACTCACCTTCAATGTTAATTTGTATGGCAAAAATAGAAAGAAAGAAACAAAGCTGCCACCACATAACTTTATGCTGTCTTTAATTTTTCTTGTTCGCACAAAGTCCCAAGTCATCATGACTGAGGATTTCAGCTTGATGACTTGTGACTTTTATCTTAGATCATGATACATTATACACTCTCTCCTAGAAACCTTAACTAAGGTCTTCTCATCTAGTTACAGTACAAACTAAATATGCACTCTGGGTTGAGCAGCCACCCTAAGAGATGGGTATGCTCAGAAATGAGTAGCAGCCGGCCATTATAGAATCTTTCTTGATTTCTTACCATTACTCTTACTTAGACATCATTGTTACGTGAATCAAGAACATCCCTCACAACAACTATCATTTTCTTAATATTCTGAGAGTCATTCAGTGTAAGGATTTGCTAAATAAAGTTGTTGTCTAAGAATCAAAGCAGCAGAAATTGTCCTTGAGTCAGAAATATAATGTCTGAGCAGGAAGACTTGTGCCCAAACACTGAGACAAGCTGAAAGCTAACTCATCTGAACATGTGAACAATAATGAAGTCCTAGAAACAATGGTAACAAAAAAGACACTTATACTTAACATCAGGAAGAGACAGTTGAAATTTTTAGGGCATATAAGTAAAGAGGGCTTAGAAAATTTAATACTCATCAAACAGTTTGAAGCTAAGAGTGTCAGAGAAAAGCAATGCAAAAACCTACCTTGAGTGAATGGATGGTGGAGCAGGTTTTGAGAGTAATGGCAAAAAACTGAAATTATTAAGAGGTACAAAGGACAGGAAATTGTGGAGTGCCGTAATCACTCACATTCTGAAGGCACACACCACATAGAAGAAGAAGAAAAGGAAAGGGCCCATTAAGAGAAGGGTGGAATTCACCAAGGCCACTTTGGTATGAGCTAACATCTCCTAATTCTGTTCTTTCTATCCTTAACATTAACATTTCTATCATGTGTTAATAATAATGTGATTATTAGCATCATTTTCTGTAAGGTTATCTAATTATGATACTGTTCAAAACAATGTTTTAATCTTTTTTTTTTGTTTTAAATGCCATGCATGTCCCTTCAGGATTCAGGCAAACATGAATACAGATTACTTTTCTTTATTATCTGTGAAGTGTTATGAATTCTTAGAAAAGATTGTGAAGTACACCCTTGTGTAAATTAATTGAAACAACTACTTTATTTTTCTTCTTTTTTTTTTTTCACCATAAGGTCAGTTTTAGACCCACTAGAGCGACAGGGTGTAATTGACTTTTATTTTTCCTCAGATTACGTCATTTGCAGTGGTGTGCACCATTTATATAAGTCTATTTGCAGAGTGTATGATGAAATTTTGTTTGACTTTGAAAAATATTGCATCATCTGTGATTGCATCAGATTTTTAGCACGCTTAAAAAAAAAAGAGGATGTGCGTTGTGGTACAGTGGATATCAGCTTGGAATGAGAAACCGGGGAGCTGAGTTTGAATTCCAGTTGAATCCATTGCATTCACTTACGTGCAAATACCCTTGGGAAAGGTATTAATCCGTCTCTTCCTTCAAGTTATGAGTTAAATAGCAAGACAGACTGGGTTCTATAGCCTTGGTCAGCAACCAGTCTACTGCAGAAAGCAATGGCAACCTACTGCAGGATAATCTTCTGCCCAGTCAGTCATGTCTCTTTTGAGACATGATTGCCCAAGCGTGTATCACGTATGGCACTCAACTGACTGATAAATGACATATATGTGATCAGAGAAAGTATGAAAGATTCTAGGAAGACATTATTTTGTTTTAATTTGCACAAGGGTGTAGTTTCCAGTTGTTTTCTGCATGGTTTGAAAATCAAAGATAGGTTCCCATCCAAGGCTACTCTGTTATTTAAACCATAGCTGCAGAGGATAAAGACAGATTCATGCCTTACACAAGGTGTAGTGTGAAAGTGAATACAAGAGACTAAGTCTTCTTTGCTATAGCATGGTAGGTAGCAAGCTTATTCTCAGCCATTGCTACAGTAGGGAATTTGATCCTTATAAGATGCTCTATGCTTGTAAACTTGTATCAAAGCTAAATACTTTTTTATCAATCCAAAATGTGTAGCTCTTTTTTTTTATAAATCGTAATTTTTTTACTTGCTGTATAAAGTAATTTCAGTTTATCTGTGTGAAGGATTGTTTGAAGACTCCTCCCTCAGCAGATACCTGAAACCATCAACAGTTGTCTTCTTTTATGTGCAGTATTCCTTTAGGCCCACCACATCTGCCTGTCCCTTGTAGCTCTTAATATGTTTTATCTTTCTATTATTTCTTCCAAATCCTGTTCTGCCATTCATTTGCTCAAGACCATTAAGTGTGTCATGTGCTGCTTATCCCTGTCCCTTTCTTTCCCTTAATCTGCTCTGTGAAAATAAGATTTTCCAAGCCCTCAAAGTGTCTCAAAAATTTCAACTGCCTCTTACTGATGTTAAGTATTTTCTTTTTTGCCAATGAAATTTTCCTGTCTTATAATACTCTGCTTAGCTTTTGGAATGTGTCTTTCGCCATCCAAATATGTCTTCAGATCTACTTTCTGCCCTCTGTTAGAACACTTCCTAGGTAATTAAATTTCTGTACCTGTTTGATTTTAGTATCCCTGAATTTTAATTTGCATTTTGGGCTCATTTTTTTGTTGATGACCATGCATTGTTTTCTTGTAGATTATGTTTACTCCCTTCTTCTTGCTTTCCTTCTCTATTCTTTTGTAGGAGGTTTTGTAGTTTCCTTTCCATGTCTGTTCTCAGCACTGAGTCTTCTGCCCATCTTATATATCTATTTTCTATCAAATCTATTTTTATGAAACATTTCCACTTGTCATATATTGTTAAGATTGTGGCTGTCAATGACAAATCCTGGCAGGATTCCTTGTTCTCTCAGCATTTCCACACGATATAGGTTGAAGAAATCCAGTGAGAAGTTTAAACACTTGTACACGTCTTTCTACATTTGTAATTCTCTTTCTAAAACCTAATGAGAGATGCTGAAAAGTTCTTAATCTAACTAAGAAGAGGCTTTTTTTAAAAAAATTGACATTTAGTTATTTGATCAGATTCTGGCAAGTGAGTCAAATTGAAAGCTTTTCAGCACCTTGCCAATTCCAGGTTAGTTACTGATATGCATTACACTACCTACGTATCCCAACCATAATAAACCAACTTTAATTAAATTATAACTGTATAGTTAAAGGACAAAATGGAAAAAAAAACTTTTGAAGTCCTTCCAGAGAATGAAACATGTTCTATAAATTTGTTCATTTTGTCATTCAATTACTCAACATTGTTCTGATTTATAGAAATTCATATATTCCTTTATGATAATGATGCCAATCATATTTTATGGTGATACCTAGGGCACAACCTCTCTTCTACACCAAAAAGATTGACTCAAAAATAACATCCAGGCCTTTTGTAAGATGTTGAATTATTTGGAAGGCTAATATTTACCCAGATACTTTGAAAGATCAGTATCTGGCCTGATTATCTAATAATCTGATATAAAATGTAAAAATTACCATCCTGCTAAGTAGATAAATATGAATATAAAATGATGGCATATAAGTCTCTCTCTTTATTTCTCTCCCCATGTATATATATATATATATATGTAACATATATATAATGTATACCTAACAAAGATATTGATAATGATTATCAAATAATTATGCTTTCTTACTTATTAAATGTTTACAATTGTGCTTAGGAAATGCAAATATGACATAGAAGCTGTTAATCCAAACCATAACTGAGTTCTTATATATAGAGTAGCGAGCATAAAGATCAGAATGATGTTAAGAAAAAGTCTAAATATGAAATAACTTTTTATTTTAAAGCTTCAAGGAACATTTTATCAAGAAAAAAATAAGGATATAAAGGTAAATTATATAATTCCAAAATATAAAGCTCAATAAACTTATTTTCATAAATCTATGAGAATAATTATATAACATTAAAAAAAATAGATGACCAAAAACATCAAAACGATTAAATAAATCCATAAAACTTAATAATAATTTTGCATTATTGAAAATTTTTTTAGGGTAAGAATATAAAATCGGGTATTTTACTAAATTACACTGGCTCTTTACTGGCTCTTGCATTGTAGACATGACAAAAACATCTGTGACGTTATTGGAACTTAGAAAACTGATAGTCAAGTTACATAATGAAAATAAACTCGATTGGGGATAAAAGTGTTATTCATAGTATTTTAAGAAAACTTGAGGAAACTGGATCATGTGAAGCCAAGAAACCACCTGGCAGGCCTAGGAAAACTACTGCAAAAGAAGACAGATGGATTGGTAAAGAATAAAAAAAATTGATTTGCAACAGCAACCACTATCTCTAAAAGAGCTAATGCTAACCTTGGCATTAAAATATCAAGACGCACTATTTCTCGAAGACTTAATAAAATAAATCTGAACAGTTGAGTAGCCTCTACGAAGCCTTACATTTCTAAAAAGAATTAAATAAGACAATTGAAATTTGCCACTGAACACATCATATGGACAGAAGAACAGTGGGATTGTGTTCATTTCAGCAATGAGTCAAAGTTTAACATGTTCAGTTGTGACGGGAGATGGTTCATTCAACGCATTCCTAAGGAAAGATATTTGCCTCAGTGCACTAAAAGCAGCGTTAAATTTGGAGGAGAAAGTGTGATGGTGTTTGTCATGATTTCAGCTGCTAGTACAGGACCTTTTGTTCGGCTACACGGTAAAATAACACCACTGCATACAAAGAGATATTGAAAAAACATGTTGTAACTAATTTGAGAACTGCAATTAATCAACCAGCTGTATTTATACAAGATAACACTCCATGTCACACAGCAAAGTCTGTTATGACATTTCTTTCTGAGGAGGATGTTATTGTTATGGAGTGGCCTGTTCAAAGCCCAGACATGAATCCTCTTGAGAATGTTTGGATGTTACTAAATGAAAGAGCTAAGGAAAAGAATCCAACAAAAGTCGAAGAACTATGGACTAATTTAAAAGGAGAATGAGAGAAAATATCCATTAATGAATGCAAGAGATTAATTTGCTCTTGTAGCAAAAAATGTCAAGCTGTTATTGAAAGTAAAGGTTTACACATCAAGTACTAATGAATTATGAATGCTGTTTTTCATTTGGACATTTTAGTATGATTTTGTTAATTGTCCTAAGGTTTTTATCATCTATTTTTCAAAAGTTTAATAATTATTCTTATAACTTTATCAAAATAAGTCTATTGAACTTTATATTTTGGAATTACATAATTTACCTTTATTTCCTTATTTTTTCTTGATAAAATGTTCTATGAGGCTTTAAAATAAAAAGTTATTTCACATTTAGACTTTTTCTTAACATCATTCTGATCTTTATGCTCGCTACTGTACATATAAAGATACATTTTAGCAATAATAATTCTCTCAAACATAATAATATGGACAAGTTCTGTCTATTGTTTCATTTGTGTTTTTAAATTTCCAAATTAGGTGTTTTGTATTATCAGTAAAATTGCCAAGGTTTAGATTTATTTTTACTTATATTATTTTCTTGCCGAGTTTGATATATCAAGACCTGGCTGTAATCAGGAATTATTACAAAATATTTGTGACCTTAACTACATGCTTTTATTGACTATATACAAGTTTAAAAATGCCTGTTATGAAAAAGAGGCTGAAGCCTCATTTCTATTTTGTTCGTTAAGAGTTCCAATAAGAGGAGATAACTTCTTATAACTATTATACTGAGTACTTTCAAATGTTGCTAATTTCTTTTTAAAGATTTTTCTGTGCATATTAATGCAAATCTTTTTTAATTCCAGTATTCACACATTTGATTTCAAGCGGGCTGTAGCATTGGACATCTCAAAAGCCTTTGACAGGGTATGGCATACTGGTCTCCTTCACAAGCTGAAAAGTTATGGTGTCTCTGGACACATTTTTGATCTGATCCATTCCTTCCTATAAGATAATTAAATGAAAGTTATCTTGAATGACCAAGTTCCCCAGGGCTCTATCCATAATCCTATGCTATTTTTAATTTTCATTAACAACCTTCCCAATGACATCTGATCTCAACTTGGCATCTACACTGATGGCACAATCATTTACTCCTGCCTCATAAGTAAAGTAGATAAGCCTGAGAAGATCAAAATGGCAGCCAACATCCAAAACGACCTCACAACCATCATTAAATGTAGCAAAAGATGTCTTGTCACTTTTAATGCTTCCAAGACTAAACTTCTCACCATTAAGCATCTGAGAAACTCCTCTCTCCCTTCCATCAATATGGTTAATGCACACCTTCAGGAGAATGACATAATGTTCTCAGCTGACATCAAGTGGAAAGACTATACTGAATCCATTGCTAAGTCACCTGCTAAGGAAGTTGGTTCACTGTGTCAACTGAGACAATTTTTCTCTCTAGAATCTATCTTGCATATCTATATCTAAAATTTATCCATGCTTAGAATATTGCTGCCACATACAGTTTAGTGCCTCTGCTATTTACCTTGAGCCCCTTGATAGGACCTTAACAAGAATCAACAATATTATTGGTCCTGATCTAGTGACTTAGCTTCAGTTACTTACTTGCCACTGTAAGATTGCCTCAATGTACGTATTTTATAAATTCTTTCATGGTAATAGTTTAGATGTGCTCTTCTTATGATACCTAAACTTTAGAAATTCAAGCACAATACTAGACTGACATCAAGATCTCATCAATTTACAATTGATCTGGCTTGATGTATCGATAAGTTCTATCCTAATAGTTTCTTTTCTCTCAGTTCTCACCTGTGGAACTCCCTTGCAGCTTCATACTTTCCAACCAACTTATATATATATATATATATATATATATATTCACACTCACACATACATTATATATATATATTATTATTATTATTATTATTATTTCATTGAATATGATGAACAAGGAAAATATCTAGTGGGAATGGGGTGATACCCTACATAAAGTTATGTCCACATCCTCTCACACAGCCCAAGCTTACTACTACTTCTACACAATATTACTAAGAACACAAACACTGAAAAGCATTAACAAACCCCATGAAAATGACTAATGAATTGTTTGAAAGTGTTTTGAACAATAATCATTGCGGATAGTTCCTGTAATATCTTATAACTTCCCCAAAATAAATTCTCATAATACCAGAAAAAATTTAATGACAATCTTCATTTTCCTTTAAGGAAACATCTATAAAAGTTAGTTAGCTGCCTATATATATTTATGTTGAACTGTGATAAAGTGAAACAGATTTGTCAGCAGATGACTATTTATACTCTCACACCATGATTGAGCCCTCTGGAAGAATGGTAGGCTTTGAAAAAAATAGTAGCTACTCTAGCATCTATGCATCGTTCATTCAGTAATGAATTAGAACACTCTTAGCTACTGGCATATGTTTACATGGTATATCACATGCTAAAAGTTTGCCCCCTTCTATTGAGTGCCCATGGCTCAGAGGTAGAATCACCAACTGATGAAAATTCGGTAGGGTTTCAATCCTGGCTAAAAGCAATCGGATGTCTAACCATACTGATGAGTTGTGATACAGTGAAAAAGATCTGTCTGCAGATGACTATATATATATATATATATATATATATATATATAATTGCATTATAACATATCAGATATCTTCTAACAGCATCATGTTATCAGGAATGTTAAAACAATAAATTATTCTATATAAAAATGTTATAATAATATTAGAGAAAATCTTTCATATAAATGTTACGTCTAACAATTTGGTCAGATTTAGAAAACTGCTTTTGGCTGATAACTTTTCAGCAAGTTGATATAAATAAATGTGTTTTCTGTTATAGCTACTTTACTGCTATCATTATTACATCAAATTTTCAGTCAAATATCATGATAATCAATGCTGTCATTGTTGTCATCATTATCATCATAAATATATTTGTAACCTCTTTGGTCTGACTTTGACAGTAATATCTCAGTTTACTTTAACCTGAAGACCAATAATTAAACTGTTTTCCAAACATTTTCATCTGTAAGTGACAACATTTTGATCTTTCTCTTCTGTTGTAAAATCATCAGGAGTAATTATCATACATTTCAGAATTGGCAACATTTTCATCATCGTAGCGATTATATACTTTTCATTATTATATTATGAATTAGAAATATCCTCAGTTGTAATATATTTAAGAGTGACAAATCATTATGATATTAGCCACTTGGCTTATTCATTCTTTTATATGTAGTATTTTTATTGTTTTATATTAGTCTTTTTTATCATCATTCTGTTCAGCTCCACAAACAGGAACATTTTTATCCCATTATCTTACATCATTGTCAAATAAAGAATGATATTGACCTGATTATCATCTTCTGGATTCTTCCCATCACATTGCTGTTATGCCTTATCATACCATCACCTTCAAATACCACATTAAACTCAGTCTCATAATTCTAACAACCGAGTATTTCATTATTATTACTTTTCTCTTATCATCTATTGACTCACAAACATCTTGCTCATCATCATCATCATTTGCCTCACTGTTGTGAAGTTATTTTCGCAGTGGAGGCTAGTATTTGTGCTAAAATTGGTCCTAATAGGTTTGACATACAAAACATTAGGAACTTGATATATGTATTACGCAGTGTAATCTTGCAAGGCCGCTGACTACTATCATCCAACATCGACTGACCTTCGTTCCTCTTACTACTCCTACTTAAATTAGGTGGGAGAGTCTATTCACTATAGAATAGGTGTGTTTCACCATAACACTCACACACAGCTTTCCAGTTATCATCTCTTGACTCATAAATGTTTTTCCCATCATCATCGTCACTTACCTCAAACTTAAATTGATTATCAACATTCATTATTTCATAAATAATTTTCCAAACATTATGCATTTTCTAAGAAACATTTTCTCATCATCATCAGCCCTTTACTGAGAAAAATTTTTCTAATCATTATCCATCGTCTCACAAATATGTTCCACAGTGATCTCTTGTCACACAAATACTTTCCCTATTATTATCCTTTGTCTTCCAAATATCGTTCCCATCTTCTTGTCTCACAAACATCTTTCCCATCATCATCACTTGTAACACAAACAACTTTCTCATTATCATGTCCAGTTTGAAAAATATCTTCCCTATCACCATTTATAATCTAACAAACATGATCCCATCATCATCCCCAGTTTCACAAATTTCACCATCCCTAATCAACCAACTATTTCTTCTTCATAATCATCACTAATATCAATCATTTGCATAAAATTCACATTTTTTATGCATTCTAAATCTACAAAAGCAACAACTTTTTCATTTCTATCTGAGAATTCTCATCAGTTTCACCAACATTTGAATATTTTTTGTTCATTTATGATTGGTGATTTCATTGTGATTTTTTTCTATTGTATGATAACTGAGAAAATACACTCTTCTTCACCTGCCACAGATTTCTTGCTGACTTAAGAAATTCAATTTTTTATATATTTTGTAAAACGATAAATATGGACTCAATATAGCTCATGACAAACATCTATAAAATAAACTATGTTATAAAATAAAAATGTTTCCCAAGCCAGTTCTGAATAGAAATGTGACTGACAAGTTCCATTCATCAAATTTAATGTACAAACTTTCAACCAGAGGTCAGATTAATGCAAATTATAGCCATAATTTTTAGTTTATTAATATTTACTGCAATCATCATTTATTATTATTATTATTAGACAGTAGAGAAAAAAAAAAGAAAGAAATCTCAAAAATATTTCTACAAGACTTTTTTTATTAAATGTATCTTAATGGTTTAAGAAATTTACTGGACACATGAAGAGTTTTACTTTTAGTTTAAGTAGAGATAAAATTCAACAATGATTTTGCATCATCAAAACCCAGATTTATTTTTGAGGAAAAACCTCAGAAAACTTTTTTAACAAAAACTGCAAGAAAGCACATGATAGTCACCTTTGTTGACTCTGAAAGACAAAGCTAAGAAAACCTCATAGTAGATTCCATATAAGTATACTCTTATAAGCCCTGATGTTAGTATTCTTGCTATTAGTCAAAGCCTTGTGTCAGACAAAGCTAAATACTTTTTTCTCACCCAACAAGCTTGTATGTTCTTTTGTATAGATTGGAATTTCTTAGTTTCCTTATAAAATAGTAGCCGCTTATCTGTGGGGAAAGTGTTCAAAGACATTCCCACACCAGCAAATATCTGAAACCATGGACACAACTGAACCTAATGAAGAGAGATCCTGAAAAGTTCTGAAACCAACAAGAAGGGATTTTTTTAAAATTCTTACATTGAACTATTTGATCAAATTTTCTAAAGTGGGAACTGTTAAGAACTCCAGTGCTCCATATATATATATATATATATATATATATATATATATATAGCACTCTAACTACTGGCGTATGATACATCATATGCTAAAAAGTTTGCCTCCTTCTACCGAGTGCCAATAGCTCAGAGATAGAATTGCCGACTGACACCAATTTGGTCGGGTTTCAATTCTGGGTAAAAGTAATCAGATGTCTAACCGTACTGATAAGCTGTGATACAGCAAAACAGATCTGTCTGTGGATGACTATATATATGTATGTGGCTGGCGCACTTGCTCAAGCACATAAGTGTTTGTTCAACACCCAGAGAGCCCACCTGTGGTTTATACTGCAGCTATGCTGAGTGAACTTCAGTTACACTTTCTGAGTGAGAGAGGGTTATCAGGCATGAACAACAATCTAAACATGGCAAGGATGTTCAAATCTTCAATGACAATGACTTGTGACTTTGAGCAAACACAACTACTGATGGTTCCTCAAAGGAAGGCATCTACTCAATGACTCACAAGGCTTGAGTCAACCTTTAGTATGGTTTTCAGGCACTTTCCAAAGTTCCCACATGATAGGATTGCATCCTCCATACTGATAACATTAAGAAGTCATCTTCCTGACAAGTCAACCATGGTGAGATTTGAACCCAGGCTTCATGTTCAAAAACTAAATGTTCTAACCACTCAGCTATGCTACTATATATATATATATATATATATATATATATGAATGTGTGTGTGTGTGTGTGTGTGTGTATATATGTGTGTACTTATATATATGTATGTTTATATATATTTTTCATTTGGAAACAAGTTATTTTGCAAACTTGGTTTCTACCTTTCAGTGTTTTCAGGCAATTTACAATAGTTCTTATAAATCACCTGAAAACACCAAAAGGTAGAAACCGAGGTGACCAAAAAGTAGAAACCGAGGTGACCAAAAAATAGAAACCGAGGTGACCAAAAAGTAGAAACCGAGGTGACCAAAAAATAGAAACCGAGGTGACCAAAAGGTAGAAACCGAGGTGACCAAAAAATAGAAACCGAGGTGACCAAAAAATAGAAACCGAGGTGACCAAAAAATAGAAACCGAGGTGACCAAAAAATAGAAACCGAGGTGACCAAAAGGTAGAAACCGAGGTGACCAAAAGGTAGAAACCGAGGTGACCAAAAAATAGAAACCGAGGTGACCAAAAAGTAGAAACCGAGGTGACCAAAAAGTAGAAATTGAGGTGACCAAAAAATAGAAACCGAGGTGACCAAAAAATAGAAACCGAGGTGACCAAAAAATAGAAACCGAGGTGACCAAAAGGTAGAAATTGAGGTGACCAAAAAATAGAAACCGTGGTGACCAAAAAATAGAAACCGAGGTGACCAAAAAGTAGAAACCGAGGTGACCAAAAAGTAGAAACCGAGGTGACCAAAAAGTAGAAACCGAGGTGACCAAAAAATAGAAACCGAGGTGACCAAAAAATAGAAACCGAGGTGACCAAAAAATAGAAACCGAGGTGACCAAAAAAGTAGAAACCGAGGTGACCAAAAAGTAGAAACCGAGGTGACCAAAAAATAGAAACCGAGGTGACCAAAAAATAGAAACCGAGGTGACCAAAAGGTAGAAACCGAGGTGACCAAAAAATAGAAACCGAGGTGACCAAAAAATAGAAACCGAGGTGACCAAAAAATAGAAACCGAGGTGACCAAAAAGTAGAAACCAAGGTGACCAAAAGGTAGAAATTGAGGTGACCAAAAAATAGAAACCGAGGTGACCAAAAAGGTAGAAACCGAGGTGACCAAAAAGTAGAAACCGAGGTGACCAAAAAATAGAAACCGAGGTGACCAAAAAATAGAAACCGTGGTGACCAAAAAATAGAAACCGAGGTGACCAAAAGGTAGAAACCGACCAAAAGGTAGAAACCAAAAGGTGACCAAAAGGTGAAACCGAGGTGACCAAAAAATAGAAACCGAGGTGACCAAAAAATAGAAACCGAGGTGACCAAAAAATAGAAACCGAGGTGACCAAAAAGTAGAAACCAAGGTGACCAAAAAGTAGAAACCAAGGTGACCAAAAGGTAGAAATTGAGGTGACCAAAAAATAGAAACCGAGGTTGTGAAATAACTCATTTCAAAATGAAAAATATTAAAAAATTCTTCAATATAATTGTATTGAACTCTTTTTAAAATAACTGTGTACTGGTGTAATTTAAACTAATTAATTAATTATGTATGTATGTTTTTATATATATATATATATATATATATATATATATATATATATATATATATACTATAGTCATCTGCAGACAGATCTGTTTTTGCTGTATCACAGCTCATCAGTACGGTGTCAGACTCCGATTGCTTTTTTACCCAGGATTGAAACCTGACTGAATTGACGTCAGTCAGTGGTTCTACCTCTGGACTACGAGCATTCGGTAGAAGATGGCAGACTTTTTAGCGTGTATATCATTATACACGCCCAATAGCTAGAGTGTTCGAATTCATTATTGAATGAGCGATGCATATATGCTGGAGTAGCTACTGTTTACAAAGTCACCCATTACACACATAAAATAACAACATACTTACCTAGGTATATTATATAATTTACTGTATGTCTAGGTAATTTTGTGTATTTACTGAATTCATCTTTCTCTGTATGCAGGTGGTTTGCACCTGAAGTTCTGTATTATTCAAATATTGCTATCAAATAAATCAAACATAATGAACAGTTCAAAATGTTATTGGTGAAGTCATGTCAGACAAGAATATGTCTTCTCATTGAACTCATACAATCTTTACAGTAAGGTGCTCATAAGAGAATGAAACATCCTACCAGGATTCATTATTAGTGGCCATAATCTTAACAACATCAGACATACAAATGAGACAGATATACAGATAGCAGATATGGAAAGGAAACTACCCTAACTCCTACAGAAGCAAACAAATACAAAAATTGTTTATCTAGGAAGTGTTTTAATATAGGATGGAAAGTATAACACTGAAATCCGAAAGTGCATTGGGATAGTGAAAGATGCCTTCCAAAAGCAAAGCAAAATATTAAGAAATAGAAAAATTTTGTTAGAAACAAAGAAAAGACTACTTAACTGTGATGCAAATTCAGTCCTTCTATATGGTAGAGAATGCTAGGCAATCTACTCATAGATTAAGGAGAGACTTGTGGCAACAGAAATGTGGTTCTATCAATGGCTACTGAGAATACCATGGACTGAATATGTGAGCAACAATAAAGTTTTGAAGAAAATGGAAAGAAAAAAAGGACAATTATATTCAGCATCAGAAAAAGAAAGTTGAAATTTCTAGGGCATGGGCTGTGGAAAGAAGGCTTAGAAAATTTAGCATGCATAAGGCATAAAAGACAAGAGGTTACAGAAGAAAGGAACACATAACCTACCAAATGAACTTGAGTAAGTGATTTGCAGATCAAGAATTATGAGAGACAGCAAAAAGACAAAGTTTACTGAGAATTTCAAGAGACAGAAAATTATGAAGAGCCATGCCATGATTGCCAACATCCTGAAATGACACATAGAAGATGTCAAGGCAAATACAAATTTTGACAAGGGGCTTAATAGCTCTCTAGAGCAAGAATTATTAAAAACTTAATAATAAAAGAACTTAAACAAATATGAATATGTTTCAATGTTATAATTTTAGTTTAATATTTATTTAAATTAAATAATTTATAGAAAATAAATAAACATTAAAATAACTATTTTATTCATGGGATAACCAGTTTGGTTTAGTTGTTTTTGTTTAACGGCATATCAACACCTCTGTGGGTTATTCAATGCTGTAAATTTGAATAATTTGTATGCAGTTTTATGTCTACAACTACAAATATTTTGTACATAATTTTATGCCTCCAGGGTAAACATGTTTATTTAGATATATAATTTACAAGTGATAAAATATATTTTTGGCAATTTAAAAAAATGTATTGTCTGTAATTTTAAAAAAATATGCTTTGCTGATAATTTCACTACAAAAATGTATTGTTATACTAATTTAGTGTTGTATTGATTGATGTTTTACTATAAAAATGTGTTGCTTGTAACTTCACTACAAAAGTTTCCTGTTGATTTTTGTTTGGGGGTTCATTATTTGCCTATATCCTTAAGCCTAACAGGTGCTGTCACCCCAAATCAGGATAGACCTGGGAAAAACAACAATTAAGAGGTAGCAATAATTTTAAATATTTGTTTAGTTTACATTTCTCAGAGTGAACAAATGTTTATATATATATATATATATATATATATATATACACTGAATTTGTTTATCAAGCTTTAAATAAGAATAGTGAGGTTTAGGATGTGGCTTTACATATTTCAAAGGCAATCGGTATGCTGGCCATCTTCACAAATTGAAGGGCTATGGTATCTCTGGCCAAATATTTAACTTGATGCAATCTTTATTAACAGATTGTGTAATAAATGTCATATGCAAAGACCACTTTTCCAGATACTTTTACATTAATGTGGGTGTCCCCCATGTCTATGTCCTTTGACCTACATTGTTTCTTATTTTCATTAATGACCTTCCCAATTCGGTATTTATGCTAATGACACAAATTTTACTTTTTTTTTTATAGTAAGTCCTATTGGTCTAACACATTAAAACCGGGAGCTGATCTCCAAAATGAGCATGAATCAGTTGTTAACTGGGGCAAGAAATGGCTTGTAAATTTCAATTCCTCCAAAATGAAACTGCTATTTTTTAATAATCAAAGAGAACTACTTTTGCTTTTTATCAGCATGGCTGATGCTAACCTCTAAGAGATTAACTCTTTGTGCATTCATGGTCTCACTGACATGAAGTGGAATGATTATATTGAACCAGTTGCTATATTTTTCTTCTGGTGCCTCTGCTATATTTCTTGAGATTCTCGAAAAAAATACAAAGAAAGTTTTGTAACATTATCAGCCCTGAAATAATATATCGAGTTTAGTCACTTTCTCACCACTCTGACATGGCTTCCTTGTGCCTTTTCTCTGTGTATTTTCATTGTAATTGTTCTAATGAGCTTTCATCCCTGGTAACTTGACCGCATGAATTTAACCATACTACTAGATTGGTACAGAGGTCTTAACATTTTATTTTTGAAACAGCTAAATGTCACCTTAAGTTCTCTTCCAATAGGCTCTTCTGTTGTTCTTCTTGTGGAATTCTTTTCAGTTTTTTTTTTTTTTTTACTTCTTTGCCACCTAAAATCTTCAAATTTTAAATACACCAATTGCCATCACCTGTCCTTCTGAATTTTGTTCTTTTACTGTCCTTTACCCTCAAGAAAAGTTTTCTAATTTTCTTTCACTCTCAGCAACCCCATGTGTCTTAGTGGCATTATTACCTGGCTTAGGATAAAAGGAGGAAAAATTATATCTATATATATATATATATATAATTAGTTAGGTTTTGGTCACAATTAAATTGGACCAGTATATAGTTATATTAAAAAGTCTTCAATATAATTGTAGAACTTTTGAATATTTTGCATTTGGAAATGAGTTATTTTACAACCTTGATTTCTACCATTTGGTGTCTTCAGGCAAAAAGAAATCGAGGTTGTGAAATAACTCGTTTCCAAATAAAATATACACACACAAACACACATCCTTGTGCAAATTAATTGAAACAAAATAAATAATGGCTTTCTAGCACCTTTTACACTTTTCCTGATCATATGAATGTTTTCTCCTGGCATTGCTTTTCTTTTCTGACCGCATCTTTCTTTACATTTTAGACTGACGGATCCAGTTTGTTTGTCTTGATGACACAAATGACAGTTGAAAGGCTAACACCAACAATATCAAAGATCTCTCTTTAAGGTTTACCAGTGTGTTTGTGCAGTGTTACAATTTTCGTACATTTCCTTGCAGTAACATTGGTTGCAGACAATGGCTGTAAGAAAACTTATCGAGAACTGAGACAATAGTGTCTGGGCAGGATAACAATATGATGAACTCACGGATGAAGCAATATTTTTCAAAGTCAAACAAATTTCATCATACACCTCAAAAATATATTCATATTATTGCACACAATTTCAAATGACCTAATTTGAGTAAAAATAGAAATCAATTACACCCTGTCATTTAAAGGAACCATTTTATGGGTTCCATTTGGCATATTCAAATTGTCTGCATCCCTTCCATATACTTGCTTTCCTGACGGCTATAACCTCCAGGAATTTAAATGCAAAATCAATTCCTATCTCTCATCCACTTAACTCCAGCCCTTTCTACATCACCCTGTGTATCTTGTTCTTTTCCTTTCTCTCTACCTTCATAACTGTCTTCACTCCTGTGTTCACATCCTTCTCTTGCCCTTTCTCTTTCACCCCCTGTAGCTGGTTCATCTTCACTCTCCTCCTGCCTAATACTTCAACTCTCTTATGTAATCCCCTGCACATCAGTGGTGTTAACACCTTGCTTGGGGTGAAATTATTAAAAAAAAAACTAAGTGAGACCATTATAAAGTAAATCTTGTAAATTATAAATTTCTGAGATTGTTTGCAGCCAAATCGAAATCATGGAAAGAAAAACCACAGTTGGGGAGAACCACTGTATTTTTATTAATATTATATATTCAGTTAAACTATCCATTTTGAAAAAATATTTTCCATTTTTAATTTTTGACATTGTTAAATATTAATGTTCATTTATATTTATTTTATATCAGTATTTTTTGCTGATACAAAGATGGACTCTGAACTTACTCAACATCCATATGTGGAATAATGGGCTGTACTCTGGTACTATTGTTCATCATCTGTTAAAAAGAATTTTGAATTCAGAATTTTCATTCTTCTAGCAAAGCAAGGGTGAGTAGTCTGCCTTATTATTTAACTCATAGCTTAAGGGGAGAATGTTATCTTATCTTTTCAAGTACAGCAGTACAAAGTGAATGCAAACACATTGGACAGAACTTGAACTCAGTTTAATAATTCCACTTTATGTCCCATTAATCATTACGCCACCTGTACATCCTATATTTATAGGAATAACTATTAAGAATTCCGTTAACAAATTATGTCATGAAAGAGTGAGGTTTTATTGCATCCAAATTTACTTTACAGATGTTGTATAAAAGGTAGATGCTTTCAACTGTATGATAAACACTGTTTGGTCTAGGGGGAATACTTGATAAAATGGATGGAAAGCAATTAAGCTTAAATACTGTTGTGTGTGAAAATTTATATCATTCCTTCAGTTACACTCAAGAATCCTTCTGTTTAACATCACAGTCTTTTGTCTAGTGACCACCTGTTTGCAGAAATTATTCAATAAGTTTGGGTGGGGAAAAACATTTTGAGGACAGCTGACTGGTTGAAGGAAATTGAATTGACACAGTTTATAATATAAATTATTAAGATTGTAATAAAACCAAAAGAAATATGAAGGAAATACACGAATGCCTGCCTGTGAGCACAGCAGACATGAAGGAGACATTTTTATAAATGTAATTAACCTGAAGATCAGCAAATGCTTCTAAACAAGTCTGAGTGATTATAACTTGACAAATTTTTCCTAAGGGTTGAATCTAAGTGAAAATGTATACAGCAATACATAATTCTTCCCCATTTGCTTCATAATTGAAATTTCTTTTCTGAGAGTTAATATTCTTTCTTTCTTTGTAGTATCTGCATATATATATATATATAAGCCAATGCTTGCAGCATGTATTATGGTGCAGTGGATATCGACTCAGAATGAGAAATCAGATAGCCAGGTTTGTATTCCATTTCAATTCATTGCATTCACTTATGTGCAAATACTGTTGGGAAAAGTATCAATCCATCTCTTCTCCCTCCAGCTATGGGTTAAACAGCAGGACAGATTGTTCTATAGTCTTGGTTGGCAACCAGTCTACTGCAGAAAGTAATAGCAACCTACTGTGGGAAAATCTTTTGCCCAGACAGTCATGTCTTGAAAGAGACATGATCACTCAAGCATGTATCACCTATGACACTTAACTGACTGACTGAATATACAAAACATGCTGTGCTCAGTTTTTCTAATTTTCATGTGATGAAAGCTTGCTAAGATTTGTGAGCATATATTGTCAGTAGAAGGTTGTCAATCACCTCTACAGAAATAACCTCCTGAACAACAAACAGTATGGGTTTCTCTCCACCAAGTCCAATGCTCTTCTTACACAAAGAATCAGTGAAGCACTTGATAATAAATCCATCATGAGAATGGACACCTTAGATATCTCAAAGTTTTCTGACAAGCTGTTGTATAGGAAGCTTCTTCATAAACTTCCCAGCTGCAGTATTTCTAGGTGAGTTTTCTTGAGTATAAAGTCAATTCTGAAGGTGGTTGTTCATGGCTCGTCCTCTGAATCCCATAAGATAAATGCAGGCATGCTTCTAGCTCCTCCTCAGTCTTACCCTTTTTCTGCTATATATTAACAATCTGCCTAAGAACATTCTCAGATCACCAGTAAATATATATGCAAGCCATACATTTTATGGGAGCCCTATCCAAAGACGACAAGCTGATCTCTCCTCTGACCTTGCTTGCACAGCTCAATGGAGGAGACACTGGTTTGTAACATTCAATACCTCCAAAACCAAGCAATTAGTATTTCATCAGCACAGAGCAGACCATGAGTTTTTTGTTGATGATTAATGTTTATCCTTTTGATGAACATCTTTGTCCAAAATGTCTGTTGGGAATCAAATTCATAACAGATCTCAAGTGGAACTTCTATATATGATCTATCACTAAATAGTTTCATTGTAGAAATATATTGAAAATCAAGAAATGGTTATCAGTTGACAAGAAATAATGCAATGCATAAGGGAGATATATTTTATACTGTTTTCTTAATGTAAAGCCGAAGAGCCACTCAAAGTAGTTGGGTTACTGTGTGCTACTGTATGAGCATAAGAAAAAACAAGAAGTGAAGTTCATGCTGTTCCTGTATTATTCCGGTTAAGAAATTAACCCTAGAGTTGAAGAGGTCAAGATAGCAGTGATTTGAGAGTGACAGTTCTTGGGAAGAAGTTGTCCAAGTGGTATTTTATAATCATTTCACCCCAAGCAAATCAGTACTGGCACTGATATGCAAGGGGTTATGTGAGAAGAAAGTAGAAACAAAAAAGGTACAGGGTACAGGGGATGTCGGAAAAAAGGATAAGAGAAAGATAGGAATCAAGGGGATAAAATATGGCAACTGATGTTGCACTTAAACTTTTGGAGATTGTAGCTATCAGGGAAACAAGTATATAAAAAGGAATTCCATAGGTGGGAAGTGTGAGAAAAGAAACTGAAAGAGCAGAAGTGATGGTTATATTTGACTGTTTTGACTGTAAAATGGTGGGTAATAATTGCCAATCTAGTAGCTTGAGAAAATTTGTGTAGTTAAGGCTCCAGGGAGATAAGCTCATCAGAGCAGAAGCCATTGAAGTATTTGTAGAAAAGACGGAGGGAAGCCATATCTTGTTGGAAAGAATGTAACTGAAGTCAAGCTAACAAATCGGGATTGATTACATTGCAGATCCTCCTTTGGATTTGGTTGAAACCCCAAGATGAATAATAGGAGCACCTGACCAGATGTGACAACTGAAATATGAAGAGAATGAGAATCAGCTAATGATATAAAAACTATAATAATTATAATAAAGATTATTGTTTAACTCATGTTTCATATGTTTAAGAAAAAGAGAGAGACATTCTGACAAAAACAAACAGAAAATAAATAAGGGAATTCTTATGAGGCAAAATGCTTTACTCTTGTGCTAAAATATTTTCAATGAATACCAGAGCACTCTGTTCCCTCTAAAGTCTTGAAATGAAGTTTGAACAAAGCTACAACTAATGAATTCATGAAAAAACGAAACTGAAAAATCTAAATATGTAACTTGCAATAGATTATAGATGTTTTCTTCAAAGGTGTGGTCTAAAGATAATGAATTTGATCTTTTAATAATTCTGTCTCCAAAAATATTTTCTTTCAATACCTCAGTTTTATCATTTTCTTTATCATCACAATTTTTTTCAAAGAAATTAAAACTGTTGATTTGTTATTTTGGTTTTTCAATTTTTTAAAAATTTACTTTCATGAGGACATTGTGCAATCCCTAAAATCTTCGAATTTTAAAGAAAAATTGTGAGACTTAAAAGAATAACTGCTTTGATTATTATATATATATATATATATATATATATATGAGCATGTTTTATTAAAGTGTGCTGATGAAGTCTGTTTTCATAATTTTTTTAGTAATTTTATCTTGTTTTCATAAAAGATAATGAATATTTAGTTCCAGTCTGTGTAAAAATAAAAAATTCTTTCAGCTGATAAACTGGTGTATTAAATATATTCAACTATAAACAAAGAAATAGACATAATTTATATAATATTGTAAACAACTTGTTGTAAGTGAACTGCAAACAATGTGATCAATATTGTGAAAATGTCATTTACATGTATTATGTTATAGATACCAAAAACCACAATGAAAAAACATATATATCCTAGTTTTATAACATATAATCTTTGTTCTTGAAGATGAAAAATGATGATTGAAAGTCATTGAATTTGTGCATACAGAGAATTTTTGTACACACTGGGAGTCAAGATCCCTTATGTTGTATGAAAACATGAGAAAACTACTAAAAATAACTGGCAGAGTCTTTGGTCTTAAATGAAAAATGCACTTGGAACCAAACTGGTGAGAAGGAAATAGCCGAAGGACTTAATGTATACCTTTGTGTGCCTGTATATATATATTATGGACTCTCCTGTCGATTTCGACGGATGAGTGTCTAACCTCAGTTAGATTAGTGGTGAAGAGGCTTGTGTAGCACCATCCACACTTTTTGGAACTGCTGATAACAAACAATCGGTGCAGAAGTTTGCCGCGGATCGCATGAACAACAGACCTCAGATATTTAACCCATAACTGGAGGGAAGGGACGGATTAATACCTTTCCCAAGGGTACCAGTGCGTAAGTGAATGCATGGTGTTTGACTGGAAACCGAACTCGGCTCGCCGATTCCTCTTTCCGAGCCGATATCCACTGCACCACAACGCACATCCGTCAAAAATCACTTACAGCACCTGGTATTCCCAAACAGTCATCCATCTAGTACTGACCAGGCTCAATGTTGCTTAACTTCGGTGATCGAGCGAGAACCGGTGTATTCAATGTGATATGGCCGTAACCAAATATATATATATATATATATATATATATATATATTCAGGCTGAATTTGGTGTGCTTTAGACCACTCTGTCACAGAGAATAACAGCTTTATTTATTGCCCTTTTTCCTCAGTTACATCCTTGTATTTTCTTTCACTTTCTGTTATCTCTTCTGTCTTAGCAACATTATCACCTTAATTGAGATAAAATGATTACAAAAAAACCCTTCTATGTTCAACACAGAACTGTTTAAACATACACACACACAAGGGACACTCCAAAAATATTTCCTGTGTATTTCTACAGAAATTACTACAGAGAGAAAAACCATATCAACACAGTTGGAGAGAACATGTACTAAAATTATGTTTGTCATTTGAAATCTTTATAACAATTTGGTTGTGAGAGATTTTATGTATCGCAAATGTTGCTCCTCATATAAGTATATGCATTAATATTCATTTTTAATTCCAATTATTTTTATCACTTTTTAATGTAATTTTTAATGGATACCTATTATTTGAGTAGATGCTCTGTTTATTTTAAATGGTATTTTGTCTACTCAATTGAATATTTGAAAAATCTTATTAAAGTAAAATGTGCCCTGCTTATTTCACTAGTTTTACTCAGCTGCATTTCTTTACAAGTCACATAGTCCTGAGTATGATGATAAACTACATCTGGCAGCAAGGTTTCTGATCTGAAGACTGGAGGTCTTGAGGAGCAAGGAACCACCTCTTAATTGCTGTTGTTTCCAGGTTCACCCTGACTTGGTGTGGTAGCACTTGTTAGGGTCCCAGCTATAGGCAAATAAGGAACCACCCCAAACAAAAATCAAAATACATTTTTAGAGGAAAAATATCAGCAATACATATGATAAAATATATTTTCGTTTTTGTTGTAAAATTATCAACAAAGTATTTTTATAAAAACAATATTACCAACAATACATTTTTATATCAAAATGACAATCAATACAATATTAAAAAAAAGTACAGATATACACTTTCAAAATAAAATTACCCACGAAACATTTTTCTAAAAATATTACCAACTATTATCATACATTTTATGATCTACAAACTATATATCTAAAAAACCTATTTTGCCCTGAAGGTATAAAATTATATACAAAATATCTGTAGTTGAAGGCATAAAATTGTATTCAAAATATATATGTAGCAGAAGCCAAAAAACTGCAAACAAAATATTTAAATCATAGCATTAAATAACTATTAAAGGTTGATATGCCACTGAACAAAATCAACCAATCAACAAATTTACAAGTAACAAAGGATTTTTTCCTAACATTTCTCACATATTCAGGCTGATAAACAAAATAAAATATCATTTAAAATAAACAGAGTGTCTACTCAAATATGTGTATCTATTAAAAATAATATTTAAAAATGATAAAAATATGCCAGATTAATAAATAAAAACCCATTATTTTATTGGTAATTCTACTTAACAGTATCAACAAAGATGAAGAAAAAAATAGCTGAAATGTGATTCTACAGAAGGATGCTGCAGATATTGTGGACCGAGCATATGAGCAATGATGAGGTGTTGGAAAGAATGGAAATGAAAAGGAAATTAATATTGAGCATCAGGAAGAGACAAATAAAGTTCATGGGACATGCAATGAGCAAGGAGGGCTTTAAGAAACTGATACTAACAGGCCAGATAGAGAAGAAAAAGAGATAGAGGAAGGCAGCGGATAACATATTTGAAGGGCCTGAGCAGGTGGATGACAGAATTGGGGATGCAGGAGGTTACAGAAGAAAGCATGCTAAGAGCCACCAGGGATAGGGAGACGTGGAAGACCATGATCGCCTACATCCTGAAAGGACAAAGCACATAGAAGAAGAAAAAGACATAAAGATTTCTATGTGTTGAAGCTCAAAAGAGGAACAAGATAATGTAAAGTTATAAAGTGATAGGAACATGTAAAACCAAGATCATCGTCTACTGAACAGGTGTAGGATGTGGTTTCTGGCTTTCTCTTTTCCAATCTTTCCACTTCTCACTTTTAATTTTTTTTTCAATTGGAGTAGATAAACTGAACTATCGCCCGGTTCACACTCCACCCACGTCTATTGAACAGGTGTTGTTGAGGCTCATACCTTGTTCCCTGTTTAGGATGTGGTTTCCGGCTTTCTCTTTTCCAATCTTTCCACTTTTCTCTTTTGTTTATTTTTTTCAATTGGAGTAGATAGACTGAACTATTGCCCGGTTCACACTCCACCCATATCTGTTGAACAGGTGTAAAGGCTCATCCCTTGTTCCCTGTTTAGGATGTGGTTTCCGGCTTTCTCTTTTCCAATCTTTCCACTTTTCTCTTTTGTTTATTTTTTCAATTGGAGTAGATAGACTGAACTATTGCCCGGTTCACACTCCACCCATATCTGTTGAACAGGTGTAAAGGCTCATCCCTTGTTCCCTGTTTAGCATGTGGTTTCCGGCTTTCTCTTTTCCAATCTATTCACTCTTACATAGGCCCCTGCACACCAGTGACCTTACTGTCTTGCTTGGGGGTGATGTGATTAAAAAAAAAAAAATCATGGTGAAACCAAAAAGGAAACCAAAAACATTGGAAAAATAAGAACAGAAAAGAAGGAATGTCACAAAAAGTTATGAGAAAAATTAAAAGAAAACTAGATTGATAAGAAAGAAATACAGTTAAAAAGACTTGATGTTGTGAATATAAATAAAAACAAAAAACAGAATATAAAGAACATTAGTTAAAGACGTCAAATTATTACCTTCAAGTAAACATCATACAGGAAAAAACTGAAGTTGGGTTTCAAGAGAAGTACATGGAAACTGTGCTGTTTCTTATTTTATTTTCCACACACAGGCAATAAAAATTAATTCACACCATGTGTATCTCAAAAAAATACAATTGTGCGGGAATTCACTCCTTACTATACCCTGTGGGGTCAAAAACAAGGACAGCGCACCCAAAAGCTCGGATGTAGTGGAAAGCACACCACATGGTCAAAAATATGATTTTTTGACCAATCAGGGCTCGACATAAGAAACCCATTTCTTAATCTCCCTGGATCCTCACCATTCAGATAAAAGGAAGGTAGAAACTCTCAAGAGACCAGAGGGAACAGCAACTAGCTGACACCAAAAAGTCACACAGACAGCTAGCAGTACACACACACACAGAATTCAGCAGTTCACACACCAGGCAGTATCATGTATCAGTGAACATTCTTTCACCCTCTCTTTCTCTCATCTCGCTCGCTACACATTGTCCTACCTTTCCCACTCACATTCCCAGTTCCTTTCTTTCTCCCTTTTTTTCACAGCTTTGGACAATTTCATTTTTGTACAAAAAAATAATTCTTTTATTTTTTTTACAAAAATAAACAAAAGTTTATTTTACTTTATTTGTAGTGCATTTTTCTTTTTATTATTTGTTTGAGGGACTTCTTAGTCCCTCTACAAAACTGATTTCTCAACAGAAATTTAAACTTTTAAGATTACTCCCTCAGAGTAAGATAACTGAAATGGTTGATTTTATAGAGTATTTAAAGAAACTAAAAGCAGGATGTGTACTGTGGTTCAGTGGATATTGGCTCTGAATGAGAAATTGGAAAGCTGAGTTTGAATTCCAGTTGAATTCATTGCATTCACCTATGCACAAATCCTGTTGGGAAAGGTATTAATCCAAGTTTTCTTTCCAGTTATGGGTTAAATAACAGGACAGATTAAGTTCTATAGCCTTGACTGGCAACTGGTATACTGCAGGAAGCAATGGCAACCTACTGCGGGATAATCTCCTGCCCAGTCAGTCATGTCTCTTTTAAGATATGATCGCCCAAGTATGTACCACATATGGCACTTAACTGACTAACATTCTGATACCAACACCACAAATTGCTACCTAAGCAAAACATCAAAAACCTCAAGTCATGTTCTTAAATAGTCTCATCAGATCAAGACTTTCATATGGATGTTATGCATGGTGTCAAACCCATTCAGAAATAACTAAACTTTCAGCTGTGTACAACCACTTCCTAAGATCAATGGTGCAAAAAGGCTTTGTGTGAGTAAAAACTGAAGACCTTGGTAAAGATCATCCTCCTTTGAATCTTGCGCCATAGATTCACAAACAAAGAATTATGCCACATAACAGAAACCAAATCACTTGAAGACTGCCAACAGCAGCAAAAGCTAAAATGAATAGCAAATGTAGCTCAAAGAGAGAATAATAATATAATCAAAAAGTTGACATTCCACATTACTTCAAATTCAATGTTAGGATTGAAACTCACCTTCTTAGTGGAAAGAGCAGTAGTAACTACTGTACTTGAGAAATCTGTTTTCCTACAAATTTTATAAATTTCAACTGAAAACAGTACAGACTGTTGGGTCAATGAATGCCAAATGTTTCCTTGTAAGGAAACAGCTAATATTACCATTACAGATTATTATGTGTCGATTTTCATTTCTTTTTTATTTACCATCAGTATATTTAAAGTCCTTCAATGTTTCAGCCTTATTTTGCTATTTTTGCTTTGCCACATTTGTTTACAAGTAACAATTAAAAGATGTTTGCTGTTTAAGTGAATGTACCTTTGAATCAACCAATAACAGTCGATGTCTATTTGATTCTGCTTGGTCAATGAAACAAATTGACTTTTAATGATCAATTCTAATGTTCATGCACAGGAAACTCACTGAATTGTAAAAGTGGCCTCAGCAATTTTTACAATCAATAGAAATCAATGGTTACTGCAAAGAGGCACACACACATTATATATATATATATATATATATATATATATATAATTGTTGCAACATACAAAGAACTTGTCATGCTTCCAGTAAAAATAACCCTGATAAATTACAAAAGACAACTATCATGCTTTTGTAAGTTTGAAGAACACTTTTTCCATGAAATGTACTAAATCCACCTATCTCATAAAAGATACTAATTTACAAAAAAAAAAAAAATAGAACTGAAATTATACTTAACGTTCGCTACTGTTTTGCATCACAATTTCAAATTGCTTTTGAGAAAACTTTTTGTGCTGCTTTTGTTCTCAACTGAAATTGTCACAAGCTGTAGATGAAAGACACTTTAAATGATAATTTGAATAGATAAAGTGAATGAAAATATTGCTATTAGTTTATATTAATTTAAGACTTTATAGTTTGAAGCTTTTCTATTGATCACCTTTGTTGTGCCTTTGGTGATCACACAGATATATAAATAATCAGGAATTTGGAAACAGTATAAGTTGCTTCATCAAAAACCCAAATCTGAAGTGCAGAACCAAATTAATCTTGAAAGAAAAAAAAAAACACTGCTTAGGGCACCAAATACAAAAGGGCCAGCACAGCTTTTTTTATTTGAAAGTAATAAAACCTTTTAGATTCATAGGTAGTCTAAAAATTATCAATGCGGAAAGTGATACTGGCATGCCAAGTTCTGTTTCATTCTCTTTATTCTCAGTTCAGTGCCCAAAGTGGTAGACGCTTGGGTGATCATGTCTCAAAAAAGACATGACTGACTGTGAAGAAGATTTTCCTGCAGTAAGTTACCATTACCTTTTGAGGTGGACTGGTTGCTTACCAAGATTATAGAACCCAATCTGTCCTGTTATTTAACCCATAGCTGGGGGGAGAAATGGCAGATTAATACCCTTCCCAAGAATATTTGCAGATAAGTGAATGCAACTAATTTCAACTAGAATTTGAACTTGGCTCCCTGATCTTTTATTTTCAGCCGATATCCGCTGCACCACAATGCACATCCTATGCCACTTTATGCTAATGCTCTTTTGAAAAAGTATCATTTTATCTTACTCCAACTATGGTTTGTATAGCAGGGCAAACTGAAATCACTTGACTTGAACTGGCATCCAGTCTTGGAAAAAAAAAAATCCAATTTCTATTATTAGACTGGGTTTATTTCCTCTAAGTAACAACCGATCTAAGAGTAGGAAGACTGAATTCAAAAGCAGACTGAAGAGGAATTAGCTTCATCCAGTTATTTTGCCCAAGACACACCACTACTGCTGTAATTGCAATACATGTGGTGTCCTCAGAACCCTAATAGGTTACAGAGTTTGTGATGTGATGATATCATTCACTGACATATCTAAATCTAATCTAAACTTATTTATAAATGGAACTTTGTGTGTGTGTGTGTGTGTGTGTATGTCTGTGTATCCATTACCTATAGACTCCGAAATGGCTGAGTCGATTTTCTTTAAAATTTACACAGTTGTACTATAAGCATCTGTGAGTGTTCTTAGCTAGGTTTTATGTCGAGGTACCCCCGGTAAATATGGAAAATCGATAATCGAAAAAATCGGGTTATAGAAGGAGTGGCCCAATTTTAATCTAATTTTATACACTCATAGACAAAGACATATGAAACGATATTCAGAAGTTTCAAGGTTACAGTTCTTACAATAGTGCAGAAAATTTGATATCGATACCAGGAAATCAAAATTTGACTTACATCCATTAATTTTTCTTTCAGTCTACGGTTTTGCTTTAACTGGAAAAAACTATTGCTTTTTAGTCTTTCGTGTCAACGTCCAAAGAGTCTGAGCTCCATGACCATGGATTAGTTTTAAAGCTTCCATTACACCCAAGCAACGCTGGGTTATACTGCTAGTTTGTGATAGAACTGGTATAGCTAGTGTAAAAGTGCATAAAAATTGCTGAAAATATGCTATTTGTTCAGTTACTAATTATTTACTGATGTCTAAAACCAAATTAAACATGTTTCAATTTAGTTAAACAGCTATAAACAGCTATTATATAAGGCCTTCTAAATGGTATATGTTAGTGAATGCTGAACAATATACCCACAGATGAAGAGGAAATTTAAGGCAATGGATATATGGTTCTACAGAAGAAAATTGCAAATATCATGGACAGAAAATATAAACAATGAGGAAGCTGCTATATATTTCGAGATTTTTAATAAAATCCAAAAGAAAATCAGCAATATTATTAGAATCACTACAGTGACTTTTCCACCACCATTAAGTTGCTACTCTCTGCCTTTTCTATAAATAGTAATTGTTCAGATGAGCTCTTCACTAGGGTATCTAGACTTTACAAATTTAAGTACAGTACTATATTGGATGTGCGTTGTGGTGCATTGGATATCAGCTCGGAATGAGAAATCAGGGAGCCGAGTTCGAATTCCAGCCGAATTGATTGCATTCACTTATGCACAAATACCCTTGGGAAAGGTATTAATCCATCTCTTCCCCCCAGTTATGGGTTAAATAGCAGGACAGATTGGGTTCTATAGCCTTGGTCAGCAGCCAGTTTACTGCAGAAAGCAATGGCAACCTACTACGGGATAATCTTCTGCCCAGTCAGTCATGTCTCTTTCGAGACATGATCGCCCAAGCGTGTATCACGTATGGCACTTAACTGACTGACTGACTATATTGGCAACAAGGTCTCATAATTTTACAGGTAAATTGGCAAGATGTAACCATAAGTTCTATGCTAAGTTTTTTTTTTTTCACACTTCTATCTTTTGAATTTCTCTTTTGACTCTAGGCTTTCCAGTTAACTTAAAAAAAATTACTCTTCTGTTGTTCTCACTTCTTAAAAATATTTCTATTTTCTAATTCTTTTACACCCAGTGATCCAGTGTATCTTATTGGCTTCATTGCTTTCTTTGGGGGTAAAAGAAGAATTTTAAAATTTTAAAATTAAAATTAAAAGGAGATTTATACTTAGGAGCAGAAAAAGCCAGTTAAAATTTATGAGTCACATGAGGAATGGTTACTTGGAGAATCTGACACCCACACAACATATAAAGGTAAGAGAGGCAGAAAGAAATAGAGAGTAAGTTAAGTTTGTACAAATGAATGGCAGGACATAAATGGAATGAAATAGGAAGAGGAAAAATTCTGTGGAGAGTCATGATCACCCACTTCTGGAAGGGACATGTGGAATTCCCTTCCATTTACTTGCTTCCCCAGCAGCTACAATCTCCAGGAGTTTAAATATAAAGCCAATAGTCATCTCCTATCTCACTCACTCACATCCTTCCTCTCATGCTCTTTTCTTTGTCCACTTCACTCTCAGCACACCAGTATTCTCATCCTTCTCTTACCCTCTTCCTGATACCCCCTGTAACCTGTCACTCTTTCTCAGAACTTTCCTCCTATGTAACCCCCTGTGCACAAGTAGCAGTAGACTGCTTTGCTTAGGGTGATACAATTAAAAAAAACAAACATGTGTTCAAGAATAGTCTTGAACATTTAAAATTGTTTAAGTTTGTTCCCTCACTTCACAGGTTTTTTCAGATGTGTGGGTGGGTTAATGGATAGGAATCAGAATGAGAAATCAAAGAGGTGAGTTCAAATTCCAGTCAAGTTCATTACATTTAATTATGCATAAATACCCTTGGGGAAAGTATAAATCAATTTCTTCTATCCCACAACTATAGGTTAAATATTAGGATTTTTATTTAAAAAGTTAAAACACTTCACCAATATTTAAACCTCTGTACTTGTTTCATGTAGACATTGCACTCACAAAATATGGGCAGACCATCCCAGCTAATGGTTAAATAATAGAATTTGTATCTGTAAAAATCATTGTTTTTTTCTATCATATTGTTAATGCCTTATTTACTTATATTACTCTTGCAATCTAAAATGTTTTGGTTTAGTTGTAATCCTTAAAAGATTACTATATGCGTAATCACCAAGAAAAAGGTTGGGAATAATAGTATATCAACAAGAAGAAGACTCACACACTGTGTGAAGTAGATACATTACTAGTGAACTGCAAGTATAATCCCTCTACTTTTCTACTCTACACCAAAAGTGTCAACGTACAGGAACACTTTATTCTTGTATGCAGGTAGGTATACAACAGATTTTTAAGTTGATAAACCATAAAAAATCAATCAATCATAAATTCTTTCAGTATCAATAAAATATATCAAATATAATTTCTGGTGTGATTTAGATTGTGTGAAGTAACAAGTCATTTCTTGAATTTCTCTTTTTTATTTTAACAACATAGAGATAATCTATCACTAGATTAAAATCAGTTTGAGGATAACAGTTTATTTTCTCACACTTCTCACTTGTGGAACTTGTTATAATCTTCCTCAAATCAGATCTTCCTCTGATTTATGTTACACAAATTTCCACCTGGATGTGAACACTCCAAAGCCCAAGACTGAACTAAAAACTTTGTCAACTGCACATCAGCTCTGCGTGTAGCGTCCTTTTTATTTACACACTCAAAGAAAAATACAATACACAGTATTCATTCAGTAGCACTCACTCCCACCTAAAGAAACAAAATAAAAGTTGAAGCCAATCTGATTTTAAGAAAAGAATATAAAACTCATCAAAGGGACTTCTTCGGCAGTTATTTGGATTCACAACACTCTTTGGAATGCGACCTTCCATCTCCAAAAGACAACCCACCACAATAATCACAACTCACCCTCCCTCTTTTACCATCTGCCTCTGCAGATGACTGATGATTCTACTTCTCTCTCTTTGAACAAGAGACATTTATACCAATTTACCATTTGTTGTATTTTTATGTTAATACAATTGTTTATTTCTTAAACCTTTGCCATTTCTTTTTTGTTCTGCCTCCATACACTTAATATAACAAACACTTGCCTAGATTCTTACCTCCCAGACAACTTTGATTTTCAAAAATTTAAATGCAATGTCAATCATTATTTTCTGTCTTATTAATTTTTGCTCTTTTATTTTCTTTGCTCATCAATACTGTTTCTCTTTTTTATATTCTTTCACACTAAGTAAACCTCTGCATCTTACAGGCTTTATTGCCTTGCTCAGGGTGAAATGATAAAAAAAAACAAACTCTAAGCCTTGTTATCTTGGGATTGTCCAAAGGCTAAGCTGTCCTTACATCATCAGTCAGTTAAGCGCCATACATAATACACTGTTGGGCAATCATGTCTCTTTCAACTGTGCAGAAGATCTTCCTGCAGTAAGTTGCCATTACTTTCTGCAGCAGACTGGTTGCCAACCAAAACTAAAGAACTCAATCTTACCTTGCTATTTAACCCATAGCTAAAGGGAGAAGAGATAGATGAATACCTTTCTGAGGGTATTTGTGTGTAAGTGAATGTATTGAATTCAACTGGAATTAGAACTCACCTCTCCAATTTCTCATCCTGAGTCAATTTTCACTGCTTCAAAACACATATCTAGCATCAGCTTGTCTTAATCTAGACTTGCTGAGAAGACCAAACATATGAAAGAAAGTATTTTTTTTTTAATTCAAATAATTGAACTCCTTTGTGTTATTACAATGTTTTGGCTGATCTATTCTACACACTTCTTCAGGTATATAATTTGCCATGGTTTATTATATTGTGTTCATATAGTGTAGCAACAATATAAAATCAGCAACAGAATGGAATCCAACTGTTTGAATAAACTATGAAATATTAATGATACTGAAAAACTGTATGATTCTTCTCAAAGTGATAAACAATTTGTTTTCTAGTTTTTTTAATGTTTCTCATTAATTTTAATGTTCATATCGCTATTTTTAAAAACAAAACAAAGGTCTTATTTTGATTTCTAATTGGAGATCTAAGTGCTTGATTTGTTTTCACATAACATGAATTACAATTATTTTAATAATTTTGCTACAAAATATTCTGTGTATTTTTATGTTTGTCTGAATCATGTTTTTGCTTGATTGAAAAGAACTCTAAAACATTATTATTCCTAGAGTTATCTCCCTTTTACTGGTGATACTAGGTGGCAGTGTCCTTGTTATGACAACAGTGGGTCAGTCTAAGATAATTAAAAAATTGAAATATGAAAAGATTTAATCAACAAAAAAGCAGACTACAATGATACAAAAAGCAGACTGCACTGAAAAGATCTCGGCCAGATTATGAAGTGCTTATGAAATAAAATATGTTTAGAAATTTCATCAGATTTCAAGAAGGGGAAAAAATTTCTGTGTTCTGCCTTCTTAATAAATGGAACATATATATATATATATATATATATATATATATATATATATATTATGAGTGCAAATAGATAATAGTAAAAACATAACAAAACATAATAAATGTAAATATGTCTGTGGTGAGTTAGATAGGTAATAGTAAAGCACATTGAAATATACCCTTTCCTCTTTACTAATAGAGTGACAGAGAAACTCTTGCACCTTATTTTTCTAAACACATACATCCTTTTCCTTCTTTCAATTCTTCCATGTTTCTGGTAACCTAGATTATAACCCAGACATTAGCTTATGTGGTCAACTGATATCATGCAAAAGTCAACCAATGGCTAATGCTTCTGCCAAAATCGAAGCAGAAATGTATAAAGTAAAATATAAAAAGAACAGCAAACATGTGTATAGCCTCTTTTCCTTCTCTTCAGTTGGCCCACAGCTTGCACACACATGCGTGTGTGAAGTTTGCAGCAGCCATCCAATATTCAACCAACAAACCAACCAGTCAAAGGAAGATATGCTTAAATAACATCCACCAAAAGAATATACAGAAAACTAAGAAATTAATTCAAAAGACAAGCCACCCACTCAAATACTGGAACAAATTATAACACAGCACACACAAGCAGCAACCTGCTCCTTCATTCTACTGGACACAAACATACAGAAACAAATATACTATATTCTCATGAATATATATATGCAAGAAAAAATATATATAAGCTGAACACTGCAATACATATATAATGAGCATTTACATATAACAAAATATGTAATCTTATGGGATTAACAACAACTATAAAATGATGGTACATTTTATAAAACCTAGCTTTTACTCATTTATGATCCCAACCACATCTATATCATTCACATTTTTAAAAGAACACTCTTCAAAAATAAGCTACATGGATAAAAACCTTGAACAAATAATAAATCTTTACGTGCAAACAAACTTTCAACAATGATGAATCCTGACATGTGGAAAACAATTGCAGCAACACAAACCATGAAAATAATTCAATAGATCCTGATGTACAAAAAGAATGCTGATGCACCAACAACCAATTTACTGATCCATGAGCAAGAATTCTGCATTCAAAAAAGGAACCATGAACCATTTTTCTGGGCATCACTAGATCATTTCAAAAAAAGAAACTGGCATGACTAACCACGTGACAAATGCTTAAATCTGGGTAAGCCACTATTTTCTCCTCTTTCCGTTTCCTCTATCTTCTTGTATATTGCATTACAGCTGTAGAAACAATTTATAAAAATGGAGGCCAACAAGTTAGCGTCAAACATCCACAGTTTATAGAGACTGGTGTCACCAGTTGATTTACTATAATTGAATCTCAATTTCATTTGAGACAAGTAACCACCAAAGATACATAATTTTTACACCATAGTCAGTGCTTTGCCTCCCAATGTCATGACAAACATTCCAGTCCCTGTTCTAGAATCACAAAATCACATAAGACTTAAAGAATCAGTTGTGACTGCTTATTAAAAAACCAAACCAGAGCTTCTGGAGAAATTAATGAAGACCACCATATAAGCTGGTCATCTATCATTGTATTTAGAGGAGATGTTGGCCATTGCGAGTAGAATTGGGGCTAGGGAAGAAATAGTACAGCACAAATTTATTAGAGCACTTCCTCCACAAATATCTCCGGTCATAGCAGCACACACAAAAATGCCTTTAATAGACTGAGGTAGATTATGCAATAGTTTGATGCCACAAATTCAAGAGGCATCAGTCTGCCAGGCAATAGAACCAAAATATAAACAACATTAGCAGTACAATTCCTATATGATTGTGTTCTTTTTCCATGAAACAAAAATCAAAAGTCTGCAGAGATCATTTGTACTTTGCAGACATGTCTTCGACATGCAAGACATGGTGTAAATAGTCACCTAAGAGAAAGAATAATATGCAAATGTTGCCCAATTCTTGTTGTCTTCTAGCCTTAGTAACTTGGAAAACTAACAGGGTGAACTGTGCTAGCTGCCTTAGGTTTGCTATTATTAACATTACCAGCTAGAATAAAAGATACAAAAATCAACTTTATAAAAGATATGGGTGCAAGCATCTTCATATTGCCTCTTTTAGCAGTTGCCAGTATATATTTAGAGTCAACACCAGTTTCCCTTTTCATCTGCATTACATGCTACGGTCAAACTAATTTGGAAATAAGAATACCTTCATTAAAGTGTACTTATCAATGGACTTATGTAATTGCAGATGCTACCAATCCAGGCTTAGACTTTTAAAAAAAGTTCAAATTAGTTGTGAACTGTAAAAACAAATGTATTAGCAATTGCATAACAGACAGAAAAGTGGCAGTAAAAACAGTAATCGGAACCATAGATAATGTAATAGTGAATAGCAAGGACAGCATTCGCAAAAATTATAGGCAAATACAAAAGTATCACTTCATCACAAATAGAAGATAATGATACATATGGTGGCATACATCATAGAATAGATACTACAAGCCATGTATCAGTTTTTGCCAAAGTAAAACAACTTTCTGAACCTAGATTAGATACCGCTCGAGTGGAATTTAAAAAGTTACTAAATACAGGTGTAATTAATCCTTCAAACAGTAAATGGGTACCTCCTTTGCATTTGGTACAAAAGCCTGATGGTCTTTATCAAGGTTGTCGTGATTACCACACCTTGAATAATGTTACAAAAACAGATAGATATCCTGTCCTCCTCAATATCAACTCATTTACAGCACAATTGGCAAATAAATACTGCTTTTCCAAGATAGAACTGATATCTGTATATCATCAAATTAAAATGCATCCTAAGGAGACAGCAAACACTGCTGAAGTTACCCCATTTGAGTTATTTGAATTTTTATACATGTCTTTTGGGTTGAAAAATGTATCTGCTACATTTCAGTGTCACATGAATAAGATATTTTTCAAGCTAGATTGTGTATTCATATATCTAGATGATATCCTAGTTTTTAACAATAACAAACAGCAACACAAAAAAGAAGTAGATAAGGTACTGCAAGTACTTAATAATAACAATAACCTAAAAATTTCGATAGATAAGGGTATATTTAACCTAATGGAATTTTCATGTCAGTAAAAACAATTTACAACCTACACAAAAGAAAATTAAAGTTATTAAAAGTTTTCCTAAAACAACAGATTCTCAAATCCTAAGGGCATGATGAATTTTTACCAAAAGTTTAATCAATATTATACTAACATTATATTGCCATCATCTGAATACATGTGGCTAAATCCTAAATCAGTGTTTGAGCTAAACAAACAAGAATCTAGCACATTTGATGCTATAAAAATAAGTTAACAGAGATAACAGCATCAGCACATCCCCAGTCTTCAATAACAGAATACCACTTAGTAACTGATAGCAGTTAATATGTGGCTGGTACTGCCTTACATCAAAATAGTACGACAAACAACCTATTCCAATTAAATTCTTTTCCAACATTTCACAGGTGCAGACAAAATACTCCATGTTTGATCAAGAACTTCTCACAGCTTATCTCTCCATACTGCATTTTCACCATCTCATAGAGGGTCACAATGTAGTACTCTTTATGGATCATAAGCCATTATGCAGAGCATTCCATTGTCAAACTGTAGCAAAATCTGATCGACAGCAGTGTCATCTGAGTATATATCTGATATCGTATATATCAGAGGCAAACAGAATATACTTACGAACTATCTAAATCCGTACACACAGTTAAAATAGATGCTTATGATTTGTCAGAGATAGCACAGGCACAGAAGTAAGATGACAAAATCAAGTCATATAAAAATTTAAAGGAATATACCATTTCTCCTGAAATTGGATCCTCACTATGTAATATTTTCACTATACATCCTAGGCCATTTGTTCCTAGGGGTATGCATAAAACAATATTTACATTGCTTTGTGCACCCTCTTCTAAATTATTAAAAGCAAGATATCTTTTGCCTGAAAAGTACAAATCCATAAAGAAATTCTGCACAGAATGCATGGTCTGTAAACAATCCAAGATTCACAGATATACCAAGTCTGCTGTGCAGAATTTTGAGTTACCTTCAGCAAGATTTCAAACTGCAAATATTAACATTGTTGGGCCATTACAAAAAGAATCAGAACAATATATCATCACTTATCAATATTAATTTATTGGTATAGATCATGCAACACGTTGAATTGAAATCCAATCCATGGTAGACATCCCTAGAAGTTGCTAGCTCAAGTTTTCATTGATGCATGGATATTACGATTTGGTATGCTGCTATACATTGTCACTGATCATGGTCACCATTTTGAAAGCAAATTATTCCAAGAATTAGCAAAAGTAGTAGGATTCTACAGATTAAGAACAACTGCAAATCACTCATATGTCCTTGAAGGAGTTGAATTTTTCTTTGCTGATAAGATAAAGCACTATATTGCCTCTAGCAACTTTAGCTCTCTATTTCTTCTGTCATCACTCAATTTGAAGAGTTAACATCTTCTGCTGATAAAGCAGAATATTTTGCCCATAAATTCTCAACAAACTCTACTCTTCTTTATTTGGTTTATCTCTACCTGACTTTTCATTTAGAACTGAGTCTCTGTTCAAAAATTGAAATGCAGTGTCAATTTTTATCTACTATTCTCTTGATTATTCTTCTTTCTTATTCCTTAATAATGTATTTCTTTCTTTTTTTATTTGTTCACACCCAGAAATGCTTTGTGTCTTAGTAACTTTACTGTCTTGCATGGGGTGAAATGAAAAAAAAAATGTTTTTTTTAATATTTTCTTTTTGATGGCATAGCTAAACTGTATTCAAAAGTAATTTAATAATTGCAATAATTTTAATAACATCAATACTAACAAGAAATTAACCCCATAACAAATAAAACAGATTTCAAATCAAAATACAAAAGTTGAATAATCTGTTTAATATATTTTTTTAAACTGATTATTTAACTCATCTATACATTCAACATGTATATTGTAACTTTGTTAGGCTAGCTTATAAGTAGTACAAGGCTGAAAATATAGAGTACTCAGTGGGGGTTGAACTCACTACTTCGTTATAACTGATCATTTATCATATGCGTATCTGTAATGTTGACAGTTAATTCTCTTGATTAACAAAAAAAAAAAATGATTAGAGTAGTCTCCCTGATTTTCACAAAAAAACCATCCTGACTTGTGATTGCAACTCATTGTTGACTTCTGAATTTTTAGTAAACTGCCTTCAATTACATTGGTACTTGGCGACACCTGATTGATTTCAGACTCTCCATTCTAATTACTATATTTTGCACTGGATATGAAAGTGAATTTGATTTTCATGTCGATTATTGAACAGAACATGCAAGCAGAAAGATTGATCACCTACAAGCACAGAAGAAGATCACAGAGCAAATTTATGACCACAAATACAATAAAGATGGCTGTAATAGTCAACATAAATTCATAAATTCTAATGATGCCTCATCTCACAAATATGGTACTATTAAATTTTATAGTTTACCCAATGGAATAAGATTAAATTTCTTTAAATTTTATTGAGTAGACACTGTTGGAATTGCATACAAATTGAGAAGATACTGTTCACAGTGATTGATTTACAGTTAAATCTATAGATAAGTCACTTCCTGAGAAATGGGTAATTATTTTCATGTAAGTAAAGAATAGGGAAGGGCAGAAGATTTAATTTCCAATGTAAAAGTGTACATAAGCACCATAAAACCCATACACATTTACTGTTTGTTATGAGTATGTACAAGTGTATATACAAACATACCATATACATGCATATACACACAGTTTATGTCTCTGTGTGTTCAGATACTTAAGAGTAAAAAGCCAAGATAAATATATATGTACGCATTTACATCAATAAACCTATAGCCTCATAAAAGAAAGCTTTATATACAGTAGATATGTTTTCAATATACTTAAATATAATGTACATATTTTAGTAGAAAATATTAATAAAAGCAATTGAACAATAAATAGTGAAAATTTATGATAAAAAATTAGCTAATAACTATTTGTCAGGTTATAGACTTGTTGATCCAACATTGCATACACTTTTATAAATATGTACACATGAAAAATAAGTTTAAAATTAATGAAAACATGTATCCCTCTTTTTATCACTCTTTTCCCATATTACAAATTTGCAATTATTTATGGGGAAAGAGTGCTCACTCTCAGAGATAGAAGGTTTATAGTTACAGATAGAGTGAACATGTGGTCTGAAAATGGCCAAAGGAATGAAACTGATAATTACCATGCAGTGTTGATTCTTATGCCTTGTCGCAGGATTGATTATAGTAACCAACTATGCAGAATTGGGAAATGACACCAGAAAGGCAAGGATGACAAAAATAAGATGTAAAGAGACAAAGTGGCTTTAGTCTGACAAATTTTATTTGTGTTGTTTAACAGTTCAAAACAATCTCTTGGGTTGCCATGGGACTGTTGTTGATTGAACAGTATCCACCACTTGAGTTGTTGGTGCACGCATTTAACAATACATAGGCTAAAATGTGGCCTACATTGTTAGTTGTTGCTGCGCCAAATAGATAGGGTTGTTTGCCATCATCAGGTAGCATAGACTGCACTAACCAAGTGTAGTCTGATCCGTTTGACAACCATGTAGACTATGTTAGCAGTTGCTGGTTGATCCAGTAAGGTTGCTAGACTGGAAGTTGCTGTCACATCAATCTGGACTGGTCGCTGGAAGTAGCTATATCCAGTTGGTGCTTATCTCTTGAAGACATACTTTTCTGCCCTGAAAAGGGCAGTTGTAGGGACTAGAAGAAAGTGGTGTTTGTTTTCATGGAAAGGACACTTGTGGAAGAAAGTCTCAGCAGGTGTGTTCACAGGTCAAAGACATCAGGTTGTGTGGTAGCAGTGGGAGGTGTTTAGCAGTGTGGTAGCAGTGGCAGTGGTCATCAGGCAGCTTCAGTTCCCTGGAAAGACAGTGTTCTTCCTTCACTCCCAAGGGCCTATTACTGACTTCTGTGTACTTCACAGTCATTGTGAGACTCATTTTTTATTTTTTTACTGAGTCATGGTCATGGGATGTAAAAAAAAGAAAACTTTTGAGGCAAGTAGCCTGAGGCTGTGGATGTGCCATGTGGTGCAGTGGATATCGACTCGGAATGACAAATTGAGGTGCTGAGTTTGAATTCCAGTTGAATTCCTTGCATTCACTTAAGCACAAATACCATTGGGAAAGATATTAATCGGTCTCTTCCCTCCAGTTATGAGTTAAATAATAGGACAGATTGGGTTCTATAGCCTTGGCTGGCAATCAGTCTACTGCAGAATGCAATGGCAACCTACTGCAGGATAATTTTCTGCCCAGTCAGTCATGTCTCTTTCAAGACATCATCATCCAAAGCGTGTATCACATATGGCACTTAACTGACTGAGCCTGAGGCTACAATAGCCTACATTGTCTATATTTATGTATGATTTCTTGCTGTCTAAACCCACAACACACACACATTATATATATATATATATATTAGTTTTTCCAACTTCTTACTAAGTAACTTGAAATTGGTTCCAACAAGCTGATGAACATTTGGATTGTGTGTGTGTGTGTGTGCAAAAAGAAGTCGAATCCCAGAATGGTCATTTCATAGCAAACACTTGATGATTGCAGAGTGCATGAATCTTCAAGTTGTGCTATAGACATATATATATATACACACACACACACACACACACACACACACACACACACAAACTAGTGCTGGAAAAAACCTCAGCCTTACCCAATTCAACAAATTACAATTTTGATGCTTGTAACTGAAATATTAGATATGGGAAATGGAACAGGCTAAGAATTTTCCGTACCCCCTCATATATGCAGACATAATCAAAGTCATGGGATAGCAGGATATAAAAGTACTGACTGATAGCCTCATCATACCTTGACACCATGGAAATGCCTAAATCTATCTCAGTTATGCTATTATATCTGGTGAGTTAGTTTGAACAACAGGTCGGCTGTTCATGGTAAGGCAATTTGAATTATTGGAATTTGAATGGGAATTGATATGAGGTCCCTGACAGGATATTTCATTTCTGAAATTGTGGGGTTATTTTATCTTTGTCATTAGACATGTGCTGGGAATACGTGACAGAAGGTATTACTGCTTACCGTAGACAACATCTGGCTAACATAATCTGCAGTAACAGATAATAAGTGACATTGGCTCAAATTCCATCCAAATTCAATGCAGAAAGTACTAGATGCTTATCCAGCTGTTCATTTCAGCATTCTTTCTGGAATATGACAATCAGTGTGCTTCTGTTAACATAATGATATTGTATAAGTACATCACCTTAGCTCATGATATAAATATTGACATTACAAGACTGAATGGGATGTTGTGTCCGGGGTCAAATTTATCATTGGATTTTGAAGAACTGACAAAATAGTGTGCTCCAATGACTCACATTTCCAGTTGTTTTAGGCTGAAATTAAAGTTCAATTGTAGCTCAAACAGCAAGAGGTTATGGACCTGAGTTCTCAAAATGGTTGCAGTTCCATAATGGCATAGTGTGTTTACATAGCATGGGTTGGATCTGCTAGCCCATATAAATATCTTATTGATGAATGACTGCTATATTGCACTGTTTCATGACAATTCACACTCATATACAAACTCTATGTACTCCAACAAAAATTCTGCATGCTTAATTTATCCATAATTTATTTAAGAATCATTCTGGAAGTTTTCCATGAATGATGTGGATGGGACATGAACCAAGTCAAGCATTTATGGAACATTGTGGAGAGGTTTATGTTCACACAAAACCCTACACCTACAAATATCATGGAGACAACATCTCTCAATAGGTCTTCTGTCCACTTGTGGAATTGACACACTGTTGAGTTTCTGCACTTCACTGGAAGTTCTAGTATAATACTAGGTACCTATTCCATGACTTTTGCCATATTACTATATATATATATATATATATATATATATATATATGTGTATATAAAACTGCATTTGTATTCAGAATTATTTCTACTCAATAAAAGAAAGAGATACAGGGGAAAGCAGTGCATGACATACTTGATGGGTTTGAGTAAATAGATGGCAGAGTGGGGGTTGGCAGGAATAACAAGAGAAAGGGTGTAAAGATCTACAATGGATAGAGAGATGTGGAAGGCCATGATCTCCTGTGTCCTGAAGAGACACAGGAACACATAGAACAAGAAGTCTCTAGAATAATTTAAAACATGACAGTTACCACCCACCTAATAATCATTAGGATAACACAATAGACCTACTCATATTGAGCAACCAGCATATATAAATAGTTAAACCAAAACACAGCACACATGGTCTGAAGATTATATTTAGGCATGACACAATCTGTTGTCACTGGGTGTTGACCTCAATGCCTACTTTTATATTTACATACACTCTATCCCATATATAGAAGCATACCATTAAACGATTGATATATATTTACCTATATAGCGTACCTTAAAACTAAATTCTTATCATTTATGTATAAAAAATATACTTAAAAAAAACGAGGCTCAAATATTGCTGTTTTTACATAACTTAAAGTTCCATGTGAACTTTGTTTTATGGTGGTCTTACAATCTTCAAGTGGTTCAAGAACAAGATACTAAATTCTATATTTAGGTGACCATTACATTGATTGGTGGTATATATTGTGCAATGAGGGAAACAAGCACATATGGATTGAAAAAGAGAATGTTATTGATATGAGTATAAGGTATGTTATCTTTGGGGACCCAGATATATGTGCCAAGCAATAGAAGTTGGTTGGTGGTAGTTTTAAATCTATTATATGCCAATTTTCTTTATTACAAATTTATTTATATCACTGCAGGTGCCTCCTATTTCAGATTCTATCATCACCCATGCATTGCAAGATAACCAAGTGTTCACTGAAATACATGTTATATCTGTTAGCTTTACTGGTGAACATGCACTTGGTATTCAAAATCTCCCAACCAACTATAGGGCCTGGTTTACCCTCCTCTTTCTTATACTGACTAACTTGCATCGTTTCTGTACTTTACGTTACTCAAGCTTAACCTGTGTTTATAATATCTCCTTTTCCACTCTCCTTCTGCAGCACCAATATAAAATTTTTCTTCACTCCTACTATATATTACAGCTCTGTAGATCATATTTTCAGTTAAACATCCTCCCTGGAAGGGAAACTGTTCTTTATTCCAACAATTATATTTTCTATCATTATTTGATATATTTTTTACTGCTCCTAAATATGTTACTATTATGTCTGCTGACCATTTTCCCCATCTTGCCAGAACTTTTATATTCTTCTTATTGAACAATTCTCTCAGTAGTTTGTTTTCCAGCAAAGTAATTTAGTGTCTTTCATTTTAATGGCTTTATTGGATGTTGAGTTAAACTACAGTAATTTTCCTGATAGTCTTTTTTTAAAATCTATTCTTATTTTTATTATCTTAACTACACACACATACACACACATATATATATATATATATATATATATATATATATATATATATACACCCACACACCCACCCACATGCACATATAGACAGATGTGTGGGCATGTATGTGCACACATGGGTAATTAAATGATAAAATAAAAATATCCTGTGACAGGTTTCATCTTTTAACAGGATTCTTCAGCCAAAATAAAGTTTTTTTTAATGCAATCATCTATATGTAGTGGGAGGGACCAAAAACAAACAAATGTCAATTATAATTATGCACTGAAAATTCTAAATGTCTGCCTTCCAATGTATCTAGATGACCAAATTCGTTAACATCATTCAGCTACCCAATGCTTTTGTTTTTATCACTGTTGTTTTTAAATATTCTGCATTGTGATAGCAGTAACTTTTTTAAAAAAAAATGTTATGTTTTGGATGATACTGGATGTAAATTTACCATGAATACTCAGAAATTAGTGCACTTTCTATGAATTCTTGTCTTTACATTTTCTATTTTAATTAAAACTGCATTCTTTAAGTCAAAATTATTACAAGGAATGACTAATGTATTGAGTGTGTTGTTTTACAGAAGAACCTTTTGTGTTCATATATTCTGTTTTTTAAATTCCTAGAAGCTTCACTCTACGAAATTTATGACATTATAGAGAAGAATTTTCTGCTTCAAGTTTTAGGTGGATATTATTTTATTTTCTAGGAAGTAAATCTCTTATTATTCTATTCATTGCATTTTTAGTACACCTTCAGAACTACATCTCTCATTTCAAATCTGTTCTTTATCCATGAGAAAATTGATTCTTGGATGGTCTTGGTGTTTATCTTTGGGAAAATCTCTCAATTGCAAGTCTCTTGAGTTTCCAGATGATACTTTCATTATTGCACTCTGTTAGTTATCTCTTATTTGTTACTCTCCTTCTCTCCCAGCTCTTGTAAAGCATCACAATTCTGGCTTCTTGGTAATTCAAATCACACTGTAGTATCTATTGACATTTCTTATGAGTTGTCTTTTAGAAAGGAACCTCCTATTCACAAGATTTCTTTCTGCTACTAGCATACTGTTTGTGACTTTATTCAAGATGTTTCTTGGATTGATATTCTTAAGATCCCTATTAAGAATTGTGTCACAGAAGTTTTTCTTGGATTAAGGATGGCTTTGATGCTTTTTAACATTCTCGCAAATACCAGGTGAAACCACAATCTTCTTCAGCAGTGTGTTTGGCTGCTATAGCCACAGGAATCAATTTTATTAAGTGTCAGATGCCATACATGATACATGCTTTGGGTGATTATGTTTTGAAAGAGACATGACTGACTGGGCAGAAAATTATCTCACAGTAGGTTGCCATTGCTTTCTGCAGTAGACTGGTTGCCAGCCAAGGCTATAGAACCCCATCTGTCCTATTATCTAACCCATAACTGGAGGGAAGAGATGAACTAATACCTTTTCCAAGGGTATCTGTGTGTAAGTGAATTCAAGGAATTCAACTAGAATTCGAATTTGACTCCCAGATTTGTCATTCGGAGTTGATATCCACGGCACCACAATGCACATCCATTTCGAATCTGTTCTTCATCCATGAGAAAATTGATTCTTAGATACATATGCATAATCGTGGTGTTTATCTTTGGGAAAATCTCCCAATTGCCAGTCTCTTGAGTTTCCAGATGATATTTTCATTATTGCACTCTGTTAGTTACCTTGTATTATTTGTCACTAAAGTACTAAGTGTACTAGCATGATAATTCTGATCACAATAGACACCTATTTGTGACTGCTCAAAATAATTGTAAATGTATTCTCAAAGATGATAAGTCTTTGTTTTCTGAGAGAATGAGGCACTGTATAGTGTCTAATAAGTTTGGTTCATACGACTACTAGTGTCTCTGTAATAACAGTAAGTTTTCTATTCCTTTCTTCATTCAGTTTAAGGTGTTAACATCTGATGATAAAGCAGGATGTTTTACTTGTAAATTCTCTTCAAAACCTACTCTTAGCTTATCTGGAGTATATTTGCCTGACTTTCAACTTAGAACTAAGTCCCTACTGAGTAGGTACCTCCAATAATTTGCTGAAAAAAGAGCATATCATGATAAAAAAGGCATCAAACTTGATAAAAACAAAGTTTTATAGTCAAAATATTGATGTTGTTATTAAGAAGTAAGACCAATGTACTTTTTAACTATTTTGTTATATTTTTTTAAACTTTTCTAGTTTGTTCAAAATTTTGGTTAAAATCTTGTTTTTCTTGTATCAGTATTGGGCCAAAGATTGATATTAGGAAGTTTAACCCCTTTTTTTCTGATAAAAGAATTGATTTAGGAATTTTTACAAAAACTACATAACTGCAGAAATTTAAAGAAGCCTTCAGACTTCTTTAAATGAATAAAAATGTTTAAAAATTTTTTTTTTTTTTTTTACAAAATTTTGGGAGAAATATTTTTTTTGTGACATCTGTAATCCCCTTCTTCCTTACTTAATGAAAGTTAAAAGCAGGATTACTTGAAGAATGTAAATTATCAATTTTTTGATGTTTGAACAGTTACTCATTTACCAAAAATCTGCTCTGAATCATAAAATAAAAAATGCAATCAAACTAAGACATTATTTAATTAGAAAAGCATTTGTTTTTATGAATAAGTTGTATTATGGACACTACTGTCATCATAAAAAAAATTTTGATGAATAATGAATTTTTACAAGAATTTTCTTAGTTTTGAGAAAAACTTAATGAGAATAATATAAAGTTTTAAATCTTTCAAATTTCTGAACAAAAAGGCTATCAGGTTGGTGGAAGAGTTTTTGCCGATTTAAAATTTCATCTTGAAAATGAAAAACTGTGTTTTTTGAAAATCTTTATTCATAACAAAAACAACCTTTACTCTCTATAACTTGATTCCACCTGTCAACGAGCTTATAAATGCCTTGCTTATAAAATTCTTTAGGTTTTGATGTGAAATATGAATCTAACTCATGTTCAATCTCCTCTCGTGATATTAACCTAAGGCTATCTAAATGGTTTTGTAATCCTCAAAGTAAGTGACAACCCAAGGGAGCTAGGTCAGGAGAATATGCAAGATGGGGCAAGATTTTCCAACCAAATTTTCCTAGGAGATCTTTGGTCAGTAGTGCTGTGTGAGAATGAGCATTATCAGGATGGAAGATGACTCCCTTTCTATTGACTAAAGAAGGTCGTTTTTGGGTCAAAGCAGCTTTCAAAAGACAAAGCTGATTACAAGAGAGACTAGCAGTAATGGTTTGACTGTTGTCTAAAAGTTCATAATAGATGATCCCTTCCATACCCCACCATATGCTCAACATGATCTTTTTGGGATGGAGTCCTGCTCTCGGCTGCTAAACTGGTCTTTCTCCTTGATTTATCCATGATTGCCAACATTTAACGTTATGTTAGAGAATCCACTTCTCATCACCTGTGACAAGCCTACCCAAAAATGGTATCTGAAGACGTCGTGAAACTCACAGAGTAGAGTATGCCTAATGTGTTCTTTGGATGGAAAGAACATGGGTGAGAATATTGCAGAAAAATATGAATGATGCTTTAATAATCTGAAAGAAAAAGTTATAAATGAATCATGGTGATATGTTTAAGTCATAAAAATATGCATAAAATAAATTACAATGATTTAAAATGCCCCTTTTACAAACCGGCAGAAACTTTTGCACTGATCTGATATATTTACAAATCATAAAGTGAAAAGCTTAGTACAAATCATCATTCACCAATATTTTTTAACAAATTTAGTATTTTTTATTTTATAAGAATAGATATGCATTTTTTTATTATATGGTTGACCATATCAGAAAATAAAAGCAATAACTATAGTAAATTTAAAGCCAAAAATATTTAAAATTCAATAAAACAGATTTCAGAGAATATCTTTTAAATATTTAAGATTATTGGGTATTTAAACTTTATTTATAGAAGGCACTCACATTGATTTAATTATTTTTTAATGTCAAAAGACCTCACAGGACGACATTAGATAAATATCAAGCTGTCATCAAGCTGTCAAACCTATGAACACCTTAAATAAACAGCTACTGTTGAGTTAAAAAAAAATTGTTTTTTGGTATCTTACATTTAAAGTAAATAATAGTTGTTGCAAATCAGACTAATTATACTTTAAATCTTCTAATATTCCTCAAAAAGTTTCAGAGAAGTATATTTTATTTTGGAAGATTTTTTAATCATGAGAATTACAATGACTAAAAATGGGTGATAATCAACTATTTTAAGAAAAGAAATAAAAAAAAATTCTTCCAGTCAATTTAAATTCATTTTTGAAATACAACAAAGTATTTTGCTTATTGTAAATATGAAATTTAATTCATTTGACTTGAAATTAAAACTAAAATAAAAACTTTATGAAAGATTTTTCATGTTTAAAAATTCATTTTAAACTCTAGCTATCCTGTTGTTTTTTTGTTTTTTTTTGGAGGTACTTATTGATATTCCAATAACTCCTACGTTTTCTGCCATCATTTCTAAACTAGATCCTCACAAAGCATGTAGACTTGATGGTACCCCTGCAATATTCTTTAAGGAGTATGCTCCTGAACTGTCACCTGTTCTCTTGAAAATGACTTGCTGCTACTTGCTTTCCTGTTTGTTTTCCTCTGTAGTTCCAGCCTTTAAGAACTCACATGAACCATCTGATTCTTCTATCTATTGGCCTTCTATTGATTCTAGTCAAAGTACTAGACACTCTGCTATTGGGAATTTCCCAATTTTAATTGGTAACAATATTGTGATGCCGGCGAGAAGAAAGGAACACAAACACAGATGGAGATGTTATAAACATGTATTTACAGGAAAGAGAGAAAAGAAGAAATAGTCTCTTGGAAACAGTTGGGTTTGTGGAACTTATCTTAAAGATGTGTCATTTTAACAGTCTATATTTTCTGTTATTATGGCTGGATTGAAGAAATAGAGCCTTGACTTCTGTGCTGCAGTTGCTGTCAAATCCCCTCACGTATCTTGGGTCTAGATGATAGAGAAGAAGACGAGGACGTCTTGTCTCTAAGGTCCCAACAAGCAAAAGAGGAAGGGAGTTTGTAAAACCCACTCACGTGGGGAGTTTGTTAAAAATCTAAAAAGGTAGCCCGTGATTGGTTGTTTTTCATCCAGTCACGGGGCACCCAATTGGTGACTCCGTAATAATTTCTATACTACTTAACTCAATTTGTTAAGCATCTCACATTGCAGGATGTTCTTTCAATTAAGCAATATGGCTTTTGCTTCTCTAGGTCAACTGCTGATGTGATTATTGCTGAAAAAGTTCATCAAGTTTTAGAAAAAATGGTGAAGCTCCGGCTATTGCTTTGAATATCTAGGAGACATTTGACAGGGTTTGGCATACTGGTCTTCTTCACAAGTTAAAAGGTTATGGTATTTTTGGAAGAATTTTTAAACTGATTTAGAATTTCTTATCAAATTACAAAATCTAAGTTGCTGTTGTAAATCTTTTTGCATAAATGAAGGTGTTCCCCTGGGCTCTATCCTTGGACATAAGTTGCTTTTTCATAAATATAACCTTCCTAATGTCATCAATTCTCAACTCAGTATGTATATTGATGACACAACTATTTACTCATGTCTTAATAATAAGTCTAATCAGTTTGTCAAAGCGAAATTGGTGGCTGATCTTAAAAAATGACCTACGATCTATTGTTAAATGGAGCAAGCAGTGCTTTGTTAATTTTAATCACCTGATAGAACCTTTTTTTATCTTCTATCATTATGGCTGATGCTAACCTCCAGAAGAGTAACTTGTTATGCCTTCTTGGACTAATGTTTTCAACTGATATGAAGTGGTAAAAATATATGAATCAATTGCTAAGTCTGCAGCTGAAAGAGATGGTTTGTTATGTTATGCGAGACAATTTTTCTTGCCCGAATCTATCTTACATATTTATAAGTCTACCATTCATCCTTACTTTAAATATCGTTGTCATATCTGGTTTGATGCTACTCCTATATATTTAGAGATTCTTGATAAAATCAAAAGAAGAATCTGTAATGTTATTGGTCCTGAATTAGCATCTCAGCTTCAATTCCTTTCCCACCACTATAACATAGCTGCCCTGTGCCTTTTCTGTAAATACTCTTGTGGTAATTATTCTGATAAACTTTCCACAATGACACCTAAATCTTATGAATTTAAACACAGTATTATACTGGCGGCAAGGTCTTATCATTTTACAGTTGAAATGGCTAGATGTAACCATCAGTTCTATGGTAACAGTTGCTTGTCACACTTTCATCTGGTGTTTTGCTGCCCAGTCAACTTTGATCTTCAAAAATTTAATTCTTGTTCTTTTATTGACTTCTCTCCTTAATAGTAGTTTTTTCATATTCCCTAACATTCAGTCACACCTTGCATACTAGTGGCTTTATTACCTTGTTTGGGGTAAAATGATGAAAAAAAAATATATATAGATTAAATAAACCTGGAAACAGAAACCATCTCAGTCTACTTCCTCTGTTTTTATTTTGTCAGATTGAAAGCCTTTCAGCACACCTTTTAAACAAAGATACATGGAAGAGTAAGTATTTCAAGGGACTAATTTCATGCAAGGTATACAGATTCTGAGAAAACAGTAAGAACATGAAATAAAAAAGGCCATAATGAGGAAAGAGAGCTTATAAAATTTGACACTCACAGAATCTATTAAAGACAAGAGAAACAATGAAAAGCAAAATTACTTCTAAATTAGTTTGTGTAAACAGTTGGCATATGAGAGATTAGAAGATCTAGCAAAAAGGACAAATTTTACCAAGGGCTACAAAAAACAGAAAGCTGTGGCACACTATGATTGGCCATTCCCACAAACTCAATTCTTTTGGATTTTTATCTATGGGGCCAGGTAATTGGTTTGACATAGCTGTGGAGACACTTCATCGATGTATCATGGGGTCTGTGAATCCATTCAACACCATGTGGAAGTATTGAAAAGATCCACTAGTCAATGATCCAGCAGATACATGGATGTGTAAAAGCAAACAAAGTTCATTTCAAATATTTGTTATGAACTGCTGTGTTGAGGTACAATGATGGACATTTAGAGATATGTTTATATACCTTGTTTTCATTTCAAGTTCGTAAAAATATTTTTGATAGACTGTGTGTGTGTGTGTGTGTGTGTGTGTGTTTTATATATATATATATATATATATAAAATACACACACACACACACACACACACACACACATGGTGCTATGGGTAAATTGTCACCATATTTTATTTTGTGAATACCTGTTGTTTGTTTTTGATTTTGTCAACTGCACAGTATAGTAGGGTAGCTACTGTGAGAAAAATAGTATCATGACACAATCCACTCCACCAGAAATTTGTAAATTACATGATGTACTACTTAGCATTCACACTGGAAGCTCTAATACAAACATTTCAAAGTGTTTGGGTGTCAACAGAGGACAGTTCAGAGGATTTGGAAAAAGTTGGATGAGTCCAAGAGTGATTAGGAAAGCATGTGGCAGCTAGGAAAAGTCACTCTGATTGTTATGAGAAGAAAAAAACTCCCACATTTGTTGGTGAGAGTCTCATACTCAACACAGAGGCATAAATCAAGTTCCTTGAGGAGGTAGTGCTGTCCTAGGTCAAGGAGGTGGCTTCTAGGAGACCCAATGTCTAGTAACAAAACTCTGTACCATGCCAAGCAGAAGAACCCTACATGATTCTAAGACAATTTCTGTGATCACATCCCACCCATCTCATATCCCAGACTGCAACCCTCATTATTATTGTGTGGGGCATAGCTGATATGTAATGCACAAGTTGAACTCAAGGCAAAGATTATGGTAACATTTACCAACTTAAAAAAAAGACCATCCAGAAGAGATGCAGGGGACTCTGAAGTCAACTGGAGGCCATGGTTGAAGCCAATAGCAAATTTATTGAATGATTTTATTCTTTAGTATTTCAAGATACTTTTGTGTAATTTTGGTAAATATATTTGTTAAAATAAGATGTCAATTTTATTTTCATTTTTGTGTAATTTAGAAGACAATTTATTCATTGCACACTCTATATGTGCAATAAAAAACAAAACTGGATTCTAAAATCAAAATATACCAATACAAAACTGCAAAGAGAGATATATTTCAGACAGCAAGCTAAACAAAAATGAACACTGTTGAATGCCGATAGCCATAGATGCCCAAAATGGAAAATCAAACTAAGACAGATCTGTAACAACAAGCAGTAATCCATCAATGGACAATAGTTACATGCTGTGATCTTCAGAGGATATATATATATATATATATATATATATATATATATTACTTATAAGCAGTAATTATATTTTCGTAAGTTTTATTTCCACTGGTTTGCATCACTTTCCTTACCATTTTTATCCTGTGTATAGAATCCAAAATGACCAAAATTATAAACATGCTTGTGTGAGGAGTGAAATGCTTGCCTAAATCACTTGAACTTTATTAACCTGTAAGAATATTCATAGACTTTCAGAAACCAATTAACTCACTCCAAATTACGCCAATAAGCAGAGTAACTTATTAATTTGGTCAAGTTCCTGGTGTAGAAGTTGGAGATGACAAGAGCAATTTTAATCTGCATTGACCTGCCTGCATATTTTAGACCCCAATAAAACTTTGACACATCCTCAGACCCCAGTCAATGTTAGTGACAGTTTTATAGTGAGCAAATTTTATTAATATCAAGTGACGAGTTTATGCCTAGCACACATCAACATGACTTGTGCAGGCTTTTCTGGGCTTTTCTTATTTTAAATTTTCATGTTTTCTTTCATATTCCCATTATCATTGGTTTAAGGATAGAATTTGTTGCAACCAAACAGCTTATTCATAGCTTTCAAGGATAATTGATTTTACAAGATAGAAAACTACCCCTAATGTTGCGCTAACAAGTTTAGGATCAAACTGTTTTACATAAATTAAAAATAGTTAACTTTTTCTGGTTATTTCTGTGTAACTGTTTATTATATTAAATGTGGGCAAAAGTTTTCAGTGAGTTTTTTTGAAAACTAAAAACTGAATACACAGATGAAAACTTCATTCATGGTAAACTTGTACACACACCATATATATATATATATATATATATATATATATATATATAACACAGCATATATACATATATATATATATATATATATATAGGAGGAAAGAAGTAAAATTAATAAATATAATAATAATAAATTAAGAAGAAATATTGGGTTGGCTGAAAAGTTCATGCCAATTTTTAAGGGAAATTAAAACAAAATTATGCTATTAAATATTTATTTACCTAAATAGGAACCCGTTTCTTTCACAGCCTTTCTTCATTTTCCTTCACCTTAAAGATTTCATCTCACCTGAATTTTGGTTGGTTTTTGGTAAAGAACTCATTAGGGTGTTTTTTAATGTCATCCAAAGAATTAAAATTTTTACCATTGAGATTATTTTTCCAGGATAGGAATACATGAAAATTTGAAAGAGCAATATCTGGTGATGGCGTGTGGGTAACTTATTCCACCCAAGGGGAAACAATTTTTGATAGGTTGCCAAAGAAACATGAGGTCTGGCATTATCCTGATTGAAAACAACATTTTTTTTCTTGTTCACCACTTCTGGGCAATTTTTTTGCATTGCTGCCTTTAATTTGCTCAGTTGTGAGCAATACTTTTCAGAAGCTCATAGTAAAGGATTCCTTTCCAATCTCACCAGATGCACAGCATGACTTTTTTCGGATGAAGGCCTGCTTTTGGGGTGGCTAAAGTTGGTTCATGTCACTTCCCCCAAGGTCTTTTTCACTGAATAGTTGTAAATTATCCATTTCTTATCAAAGGATGTTTTTCATTGCATTTATACAGTAAATCACAGATAGAAATGCAATCAAAAAGATTTTCATTCAGATTATGTGGTAACCAAACATAGAAATTTGAGTACCCAAACTTCAAATATCTAATATGCAATTATAATCCTTATAATATAAGGATGCATAATTGACATGAATTAATTCATTTTAAACTTTCTTTCTCAAGATGTGTGCTCTAATAAAAAATGTAAGCCTATTATATCTACTGATAAATTTGACCAGCTCTAATAAGTGTTGAAACATGAACCACAAAAAACAGTATGAACTTTTCAGAAAACCCAATAAATTTGGTCATGGTGCTCATAATAAAGAAACTGAAAATTTTATTACCCAATTTGGCTTTATCATACACTGTTAAGTGGTATTGCTTAAGTCTTCCACATTCTCCCTCTTGCTCCAAGATATAGCAAAATGTGAAAAAAGGATGTCCCTGCAAGGGTAAGTTTTTTTTCCTGGTCTATTCATGAGTGTATTCTCTTTTCTGCTTTCAAATTCAGCATTTGCATATTTATCCTTATTAATGCTAACTTCTTAGCCAGAAAAAGAAAACAGATACAAACAAGTAGCATCGAGAACCTTATTTCACGACAGTTTATATTAAAAGGAGAACAAACGGTCTTTAGTAGAAAATCAGGTTTTGTTGTTTTTACATTAATTCTTTATGTAAGACAATGAAAATTTCAGGCTTATTTGTTAAATTATTTTTTCTGAGTGTTGAGAAAAAAAGAAATAATCCTCAAAGACGGAGGAAATTTTGTTTGGCAACAACAGCAACAAAAGTTGATTGAATATAATTCTAAAGGAAATAGAAAATATCTCAAGTTCTTTTACTCCCAATGTACTCACAAATACCAAAACACTCTGGAGGAATACAGGCAAAAATTTTAATGAAATTTGAGCAAAATAATAAACTTACACTACAGAAAATATTGGACAAATGTCAGAGAATCCTAAATCTGAAACATGATGTGAAAGAAATTCAGGAAAAAGAATGTACCTACATTCAAGCAAAAGAAAAATGTACAAAAAGGAGAATTAATTCCTGTTTCAGATGCAGAAAGTTACATCTTGGAGACTATTGTCCCTTTCAGAATTCAAAATGCCACAAGTGTGGTAAAGTAGGATATAAAAAGTCACATTGTAAAATTAAACCAAGAAAAAATTCTCACAGGAAAAAAAAATTTAAAAAGCAATAATCACAGAAATCAAAAGAAAATTTGTGAATGTGAAGAGAATGTTAAGATTTTGTGCTTGTTAATAGTTGCTCTGTATTTTTTTGTGCTTCTTGCATTTTATCAAGACATGCTTGATGGTGAAAAATCAGTTACAGTCGGTAGAGCAAGATGCGATTTCTGCCTTGAGCCTGTGTGTGTGTCCAATTCTTATTCTGTTGAACACTCTGTCTTGTCTACAGTTGGCCAATGGCTCTACATTTTCTTATTGTCAGCTGATGTTCATATAAATTATTGTTGAGAATGTCCCATATTGCTTGCCAGTTTTTTTTATGTGTTCTGTATTTTTGTTTTTATAATCTGTGTATGTGAGTTTGTTGTTAGATTCATTTTCATTGGCTCTTTTGCCAGTATGTCAGCTTCATGATTTTCCTTGATAGCTATATGGCTAGGAATCCAAGCCAATGTTGTTGTTTTGTGCTTTATAAACTTGTATACCAACGTATATGTAAGAATGGAATTTTCTTATCCTCTTAAATATGTGGACACTATTGGAGTAGTGGGGAGTGATTATACTGACTAGTAGTTCACCTACTTCATGCATTGTGCAAGTTTTGTACTTGTTGATATACTATTACTCCCAATCTCCATTTTGGTGATTGATCACTTAGTAACCTTTTAGGATTACAACTAAACTGATGAAAAGTTTCTAGGAGTTCTTGGATATAGGGATGATTTGTGTTCTTTTCTTTAATTGCTGTTAAACTAGGTAGGTAGTCTGAGAATATTATAAACTTTGTATCTTTTTAGTTTTCTATAATTTTAAGTACCATTTTAATGACTTTTAGCTCAGCTGTATTAATGGATGCATGATTCGGTAGACTAATTTGTTAATGAATTTGTCCTTTTCTGACTGCTATGCCTATTCTATCTCAGATGTTTATCTATCTGTGGAGAATGGTTTAAAGTCACAATATTTGTCTATCAATTCTCTGTAAATACTTTTGTTGTTTCTTTTTTGTGTATCAATGTTAGATCTATGTGAGGTTTAGAGCTTATCCATAGGGCTACCTTATTTATCTTGACTGGAGTTACGTTATCAAGAAATTTGTTTCGAAGTCCAAGTGAAGAGATGGCTTTTGGTATATTTCTATAGAACTGGATATATTGAGGTTCATATATTTTGTGGTACACTAAGTTATTTGGGTTGGCTTGTAGTTTTAGTGCATATTAGTGGGATAGTTTTTCCCATCTCAGAGATATAGGTGGTTCATTGGCTTCTATATTGAGGTTTTGCATGGGTTATATCTGGAAGGCTCTGAAACTTAATCTCAGTTCTTGATTTTTGTATAGTTTGTAGTTTTTTAAAATAAAATTTACATGTGGTACTATAAATGATACATCCATAGTCTTGATCTTAATTAAATAATTTTGATCTGATGTATGAAATATATTTTCTGAGCATTACTTTTTGGTCAGAACCTCAATTCAGTTTTGACATCAATTTTAGAAGCTTCAAAACTTTTTGCCATTTTTGTTTAAGGTAATCAATATGTGCCTTGAAGTTAAGTTTACTAGCTATAATTATTCCTATTTTATTTCTTGAATTATAGGAAGTAAGTTTCCATTTGATTCTAATTCTGGATTGAGGTGGTAGGCTTGATTTTTGCAGAAATGCATGCAAACAGTTTTTGCCTTCAAGAAATTAAATCTATTTTCATTTGTCCATTTTCTTATCTTGTTTAAACATATCTGTACATATCTTTCAAGGAAAGTCATTTTTGGTTGATAAGTTTATTTTGCGATAAGTTTCATATCCTTTAAAGGAGATATTGTCAGTTGCTTTTAGAAAGACCTTCTCTATGCCTACTATATTTGGATTGGAATTCTTAAGGAGTCGTTTGACTTCCTCATAGTTTGTTTTAACACCTCTAGAGTGTTATTTTATGATGCTTTCATTGTTTGTCCATTCTCTAATTATTATATTTTAGTGAGTGGATCTTAAAAATGACTATGTTTTTGGTTATATATTTCTATATATTCCATACTTTCTACACTGTTTGTTTTCTTTGTTTGTGAACTTGTTCTTCAAGTATTTTATGTTCATGATTATTTAAGTTCTCTTCATTTCTTTTTTTATTATCTTGATGCGGGCTGTTTATTTGGTTTTTGAGATTTCAATTTTATTTTGGATTTAAGTTTGATTGGTTTTTATTGTGTCAGTTTTCTACTTGTGGAATTTTTCATTTGAGAAGTTTTGAGTGTTTTGTTGTTGAGAGTTTTTGTATTGGATTTACGTTATTTGTGGTTAGTATTGGTTTGGTGGTAAGAGATGTTTCCAGGTTTACAAATAATTTTCATTTTTTCAATATATTTTTTTAATTCTTGAATTTTGATTTTTGTGCTTCATGTAATTTGTTTGATATTAGATTTTAGGTATAACTTTAAGTTGCTTGGGTAATTTGTGCATATGAAGGTGTACTGGAGTTTGTTTTGATGCTTTGCTTTGCTTTACTTCGGAGTATGAAATTATTTTGGTGTGTTTAATTTTTAATACATCTTGTTCTTTTTTTTCAAATTTTACAGTCCTATGATTTCTTTTTTTACAATTAGGACATTTAGTTTCATTGGGCATATGATCTCTGTGTGGTTAGGGCCATTTTCCCTGACTTCCTTGTACATTTATTCCATATCTTTGACAGTTTAAGTATCTTAATGTGTTTGGAATATACATTTCTACTTTGGAAACTGTATATCCAATTTTTATTTTTTGTGGTGGTTCTGGTGCATCAAAAGTAATGATAGAAGTGTTGGTTTCTGTAATTCTTTTTTTTTAATGGATATTCTTTTTATGTTTGTAATGTTTTGTTTTTTGATCAAATTATTGTTCTTGATTTTCTCCAGTGTATACAGTGAAAGTTCTGTACCTTGGGAGGAATTAAAAAATTGGTGTGAGTAAACCCTTACCTTTATATCTTGAAATTTGGTCATCCTTAGTAGAGTTTCAGCATCATCTTTTCCTTTGACTAACATTGTATTTCTATATATTTATACTTTTTAACTACTTTTAAAGTTATCCAAGATTCAGTTTTGATATTAATTCTGGAGGCTTCAAAGCCTTTTGCCATTTTTGTTTCATCAATCTATGCCTTTAAGTTAAGTTTGCTACTTAGTATGATTCCTAGATATTTTGTTTGTTGAACTATAAGAATTAAGTGTCTATTTGATTCTACTTCTAAATTGAGGTGGTAGGCTTGATTTTTGCAGAAATGCATGCAAACAGTTTTTGCCTTTGAAAAATGAAATCTATTTTTATTTGTCCATTTTCCTTTCTTGTTTAAGGATTTTTTTCTATGACAAAAGGACCCAACTTCATTATTAGTTTGTCTTCTATTGGTTCTATTAATATGAATTTCAAAAAAATTTCCTATCACTTCTCTATGTCTCTATCAATGTGTAGTTTCTTGATTTTTTTTGTGCTCACACTTCGTTATTATTTTTCATCAGCATCTTATATCCCTTATGAGGGAGATGATAAGGGAGGGAAATCCCCATTCGCTTCATTCCTCCAAGGCTACATGACTGGTATACTCACATATAGGAAAGGTTCCAAGCACCTGTTATATAAGGGTATTATCCACCCAAGTATGGGTTTTCCTCAGACACTGAAACATCCATGTCAGATTCCCTTGTTCCGTGTCTGAGTGGCTCTACAGCCACTGCTTACTAAGCCAGTTTAATAATTGATATGGTAAATGCGGGTGCATTTTGTTTGTTTGTTAGTTGGACTTAGGGCTTGATGTGACCAGCTAGTTTATTGGAACAGGCCTCTTCAACCTTCCATCTAGCTCAGGTAGGGGCCAAAGTGGTGTGTGAGTTTAGGAGTATATGTATAACCCCTCTCCTAAAACCCTCAACCACGAGTCTCCAAACATCATGGGTTGTCACCCATGGCAAACAGGTGATCTTCTTTGGTGACTTTTACCCCCTGCAGAGGTACACTCAACATATTCTAAAGTCCTACTGACAGGGTGACAAGTCAACTAAGAATTAAACAGACTTGAAAAGATAGGTGTAATTGAAAATATTAATCATTTAAAATGAGCAGTACCATCAGTGTATAGAAAGAACAAAGTAATAGAATTTGCATTTGTGCTGTTTTTTTTTTTTTACTGGATTAAACAAATATTTAGAATCATGTAACTACTCATTCCTAAGGCAAGAAGGCAAGAGAAAATTTTTGCAAAAGTTAAATGGTGGAAATTTTTTTTTTCAAAGCTGGATTTTTCTAAAGCATATTTACAAATACAGGTTCAAGAAGAATGTTCACAGTTAACAATTATAAATATGCATAAGTCATTGTATAAGTTCAACTGACTTTCTTTTGGGATAAAGGTGGCTCAGCTATGTTTCAACAAGCTATGAATACCATACTTGCAGACTGAAATTTCACAGTTGCTTATCTAGATTCTATATTAATTAAAAGTATATCTAAGGAACAACATATCACTATGTGAAAACATTTTTTTAAAAAATATGAAAGTACAGATTCAAACCCAGTCAGGAAAAATGCAAATTATTTTTGCCTAAAATGAAGCACATAGTACAAATCATTGACAAAAATGATTATCAACAATATCTGTCATGGGTAAGTGCAATTAAGAATATGTCTCCCTCAACCAGTATAAGTAGTTTACAAGCATTCCTGATACTAGCAAGCTACTATCAAATTTATGTACCTATTAAGCAGAATTTGTGAGCTCCATGGAACAACTTTCTTAAAAAAGGCCTAAAGTGGAATTGGACTGATAAGTATCAGAAGGCGTTTGAAGACATAAAAAATTACTAACATCAACCTTATCATTAGTACTCTATGACCCAAAAGAAAAAATTATAGTGGCTTCAGATGCTAGTGACTATGGTATAGGAGCAGTATTTTTACACACATATGATGATGGCAATGTGAAAACTGTCACACAGGCCTCACATTTGCTACTCCCCACAGAAAAAAACTACAGAAAAAGAGGTATTAGCAATTGCAGTGAAAAAATTTAGCAAATTTATCTATGGAAGAAGTTTTGGGTTGCAAACAGATCACATACTTTTATTATCAGTTTCTGGTTTGAAAAAAAGAAGTTCCTACACATACAGTGAATAGATTACAATGCTTGAGTATCATCTTATTAAATTACAATTTCAGGATGGAATAGCAACCATTCAAAAAATTAGAACAAGTGGATGAGTTATCAAGATTGATACCAAAAAATACTGAACTGTTTGAGAACAAATGTCATTGCAGCACTAAAAGCGAAATTAAAATTAAAAATATATTATGCAATATAGTATGTGAATTATTAGTTATCCTGGAAGAAATAAAGGAAAAAACAGAAAAAGACATGTTTATTGTGAAAACCAAGAACAACTAAAAGAAAGAAAGAATGCAATTCAGACTTCAACACTTGATTGCTATATGACGTAGTATTGATGTTTGCACAAAGAGTTGTAATATCTAGCATATTACAAAAGCAAATATTAAATGATTTTCATAGTGGACATTGACAGCAAAATCTTTTATGAGAAGCTATGTATACTGAATCTAACTGAATCATTGTATATGACAAACAGGAATATAGAAGTTAAATCGTCATTATCAGTGGAACTCATTGCTGAATACAGAGATGCTCATCAACATATCCTTCAGTGTGAAACAAACCCTAGATAGACTAATTGGAGTAGATAGACTAACCTATCACCCGGTTCACACTCCACCCATGTCTATTGAAGAGGTGAAGAGGCTCATCCCTTATTCCCTGTTTAGGACATGGTTTCCAGCTTTCTCTTTTCTTTTCCAATCTTTTCACTCTTATGTAGCCCCCTGCACATCAGTGGTGTTACTGCCTTGCTCAGGGTGATATGATGAAAAACAAAAATCAACACATTGAAAAATTAGTTAATGTATGCAGTGGTTGTGCTCTGGCAACAAAATGACCTACCATGAAATTATAACCTTGGCCAAAAACGATTAAGACTGAATATAGATCTAATAAATGGATCACATTATCTTGTGGAAGTTTTATTGAGTGGTCTAAAATTTGAAAAGGCAAAAAACAGTTTCCATGGTTACAGTGAATTTTTTCCATGAACTATTTGCATGATACAGCATTTCAGATACCAAAGTCTCAAATAATGGTACACAATTCACTGATTGTGAATTTGAAGATTTTTGTAAAATGTTCTCCATTGGACATTTTACTGCCCTGCCGTACCATCCAACCATATGAATTGTTTGTGGTTATGTTCAAAATAGCCTTGAAAAAAGTATTTGGTGAAAAAGTGAGTGGAGAAGCACTACAAAAATATTTGAGAGATTACTGGACAATAACAAATCCCTTTACATTGTCAGGAATGTCACTAGCAGAATCAATGTTCACAAGAAAAATTAAATCTGTTAAAGTTGTTACCAAGTAAAACAAAACTTTCTTTTTTTTTTTTATTCATAATCATGTGGCCCTAAGCAAGTTATTTTATTGCCACTGTTGTGCAGCGGGTTACATAGGAGGAATGTTATGAGAAAGAGTGACAGGTTACAGGGGGTGTCAGGAAGAGAGTATGAGAAGGAAGAGAATACTGATGAGAGTAGGGTGGTTGGAGAAAAAATGCATGAGAGAGAGGATGTAAGTTAGTGAGACAGGAGATGACTATAGACTTTACATTTGAATTTTTGAAGATTGTAGTTGTTGGGAAAGCAAGTATACAGAAGGGAATTCTACATGCAGGAAGTGTGAGAAAAGAAGCTGCTGGAGTAGAATTTGCATTTACAATTTATCGGTTTCACAGTAAAAGAGTGGGACCTAGTTGCTAATCTTGTGGCTTAAAGAAATTCATATATAGGGGGTACCAGTGTGCTAAGTACATCTGAGCAGAAGCCGTGAAAGTATTTGTAGACAAAACACAGGGAAGCCACACTGCGTCAGTGAGAAAGCGACTGTATCTGAGCTCCCAAGTCGGGATCAATCACATTACAGATTCTTTGTTAGATTTGGTCAAGGACACCTAGGTGGATAGCAGGAACACTCGACCAGATATGGCAGCAATAGTAAATGCATGTGCAGATGGTCGATTTGTATATGTGCAGGATTGTTTCGAACGGGAAAAATTTCATGGCCCTACACAGAGAACTGACCTTCTAAGCAATGGATTTAGCTAGAACAAAAAAATGACACTAATTTCTTTCAGGCCTGGTGTAAATGTGATTTTCTAACTGTATGAAGATGGGAAAGAAATGCAGAAAAACAACATAATAATATCATGTCGTGGAAAGAGAATATAAATGGGAAAAAGGAAAAAAATGGAAACATTATAATCAGCTAAAGAAAAGGTTTACTGAAGAAAGGCCCAAAAGAATGAAAGAAAGTGCTGTATGATGTTTTTGATGTACCAGTACCCAAAGGAAGATGCAAATGCAAATTCTACTCCAGCAGCTTCTTTTATTGCAGTTCCCTCCTGTGGAATTCCCTTCTGTTTACTTGCTTCTCTAACAACTACAATCTCCAAGAATTTAAATGCATAGTCAGTAGTCATCTCCTATCTTACTAACTCGCATCCTCCCTTTCATGCTCTCATCTCATTTCTTCAGTATTCTCATCCCTTTCTTACCTGCTTCCTGACACACTCTTTATTCTGTCACTCCTTCTCATAACTTTCCTCCTATGTAACGCCATGCACAACAGTGGAAGTATAATACCTTGCTTGGGGCAATACGTTTATTAAAAAAAAAAAATTTGTTGAACATACAAGTGTGATTTCCAGAAAAATGAAACAAACCAAAAAACTTGAAATTAATCTTAAATGTAAAAGATACAAAATTAAGTATGCTGGTGAACTTGACAGAAAGAGGAGAGAGAGAGTGATCACTAGTAAATAAAAAATATTTATTAATAAAAGAAATCTAAAAAATGGTGGGATGTTGTGGAGTAAATAACACATTCTTGGTGACTAAATGAATTAGAGACTTAAATAAAAGACTCCAAGTTAGAGTCAGTCTCTTCGGAGTATTTCTTACAGATGTCGCAATGAGTGCCTAAGCAAAAGTTTATAAGTTTAGAAAATGAGTTACAACAACTAAGAAACATGAATAAAGGCAACCTACAGAATAAGCTCATGTAAAAGGATTGCAGAAAAGAGACAGGGATTGATATTGAAAAAAAAACATATATGGAGTTGTAGAGAGCCATGATTGCTCATGTTTGGAATGGAAATTGCTCATAGAAGAAAATGAGCTCCTAGACATACATGAGTCCTGGGTGCTTACCCCTACCGTTGTGTGTAGGTGCAATCTATTGTTATATATGTAAGTGCTTACAAATAAACTACAAGAAATTTGAATGCATGGTCATCAGAAAAAAAGAGGAGCCCAAAATTCCAACTACTAGCTGAGGATACTAAAATTAAGCAGGTACAGAAAGTTAAATACTTGGGAGGTGTTCTAACAGAAGACAGAAAGTGCAACACTGAAATTTGAAGGTGAACTGCCATGGCTAAAGATGCATTCCAGAAGTTGAGTAGAGTATTGAGAGACAGGAAAATTTCACTAGAAACAAAGAAGAGGGTACTGTATTGTTATGTGATGACAGATTTTGAATATGACAGTGAATATTGGACAATCTCCTCAAAGATGAATGAAAGACTTGAAGCAACTGAAATGTAGTTCTACAGAAGGATGCCGAGGATACCATAAACTGAACATGTGAGCAACGATGAAGTTTTGGAGAGGATGGAAATAAAAAAAAAATAATAGTTAACATCAGGAAAAAACAACTAAAGTTCCTGGAACATGTAATGAGGAAGGAGGGCTTGAAAAATCTGATACTCACAGGTCAGATAGAAGGAAAAGAGAAAGAGGAAAGCAATGTGTAACAGACTTGATGAGCATGAGCATGGGTTTGAGTTTGAGTTTTGTTTAACAGCATATCAACCTTTGTGAGTTATTTAATGCCAAAATGGTAGGGTTTTAAGGTATTTTTTTAATGTTTGGTTATAGTGAGAAGGTTGATTTAGTCAGATTTTGATGAAAAATTCTTTGTTTTTTTTTTTTACTTTGAAAAACTGAAGATGTCTTCTAGCTTTGTATTTAAAAATGTATTGCTAGTAATCATTTTTTTTCCTTCAAAAATGTGTTATGGCAATAATCTTTTCCTTCAGAAAAGTATTGTTGGTAATATTTTTCTTTCAAAATGTATGTATTTCTATAAAAGTCTTTCATGGTGTTTTGACCCCAGTTTGGGGGTTAACTATTTACCCATAGCTGGGACCCTAACAGGTGCTACCACTTCTAGTGAGGGTGGACCTGAGAACAACAGCAATTAAGAGGTGGTTCCATGATCCTCCCAACCACCCAATCAGAAGCCTTGCTGTCGGATGTGGTTTATTGTCATAACCAGAATGTAAAAACAGTACACATAACTAATAAAAATAGTGTATCTTCTAATCACAGTTCAACTCTTAGTTTGTACATCTCACTGATAAATGTCAAAAATCCTACAATAGTTCTGTACCTACTCCATACAACTTTTTATATGCACCCCAACTTTTACCACACAAACAAAAATAACAGTACTACAAGTTTTTATTTTTTGTTGGGAAAGTATACAAGTGTGTCTGAAAAATCCAATTGTGGTGCAGTGGATATTGGATCAGAACAAGAAATCAAAAAGCAGAGTTCAAATTCAAGTTGAATTCCTTGCATTCATTTACACACAAGTACCCTTGAGAAAGGTATTAATCAATCTTTTCCCTTTAGTTATGGGTTCTATAGCCTAGGCTGGCAATCAGTTTACCGCAGAAAGTAATAGCAACCTACTGCAAGTTAATCTTCTGACTAGTCAGTCATGTCTCTAAAGAGACATGAGCACCCAAGCATGTACCACATATGGCATTTAACTGACTAATTTAGTATTTCATTCCTGATATGAGTAATTGTCAATATCTTTGTATTATTTTGAACTATTTTTTTTTAGATGTTATTATAGACACAACGTTTCAACCAAGTACCCTCTGGTTATCATCAGGTGTCCATTGATTGACTGATATGGATTATCACAGGATATATTACAATAATCAACAGATAATCCATCTCGGCCAAATTGGGCACCTGATTATGACCACAGTGTATTTAGTCAAAATGTTTCTATAATAATATCTATATCAACCAAAATGAGAACAATATTTTGAAATAATACAAAGATTGGTCCCGGTTATGACGGCAAACTGCATCCGGCAGCACAATGATAATTCTTCAACTTGTTATTTGTCGTTATTCAATTCAAAGATACAATGAATTAATAAACCAAATTAGATGAATAACAGATTTTCT